>JARCFY010000017.1:53537500-53945000 GCA_029233225.1 Lepidodactylus listeri
GGATGTGTGTTTTTGGTTTGGGGAGGTCTTCCAGTCCATTTATTTTTTGTGCCGTAAAACTCTCTTGACAATTAGTGGAAGACAGGTTGCATGAAAATAGTGGGAGGAGCTCCTTCTGACTCCCCAAAATATGATCCATGGGTTTATGGGACCCACATGCTCAAAAGCAATGTGTAGGCTTGCCAGCCTCTAGGTGGTGGCTGGAGATCTCAAGGGATCACCCCAGATTTCCAGGCGACAGGGAGCAATTCCCCTGGAGAAAATGGGCACTTTGGAAGGTGGGTTCTGTGGTGTTATACCCCATTGAAGTCCCTCCCAAAACCTTGTTCTCAGGCTCCACTCCCCCCCAAATCTCCAGATATTTCCCAATCTGGAGCTATATGGGGCAGGGGCAATAATAAGGAGTGGAATTGACTGAGATGGAGTGGAAAAGTTGGCAGGACCCAACCTATATAACATAGTGTCAAAACGTGACAACATAGAATGAAAACATGGGTACAGAATGTTTATGTAAACTGTAACTGAATTTAAATCTACCTGTTTGTTTGAACAAAGACATCTGATAAAGTCCCGCTGGAGAAACACGCTGCAAAAATATTTGGATATTTAATGAAGACGTAATTGATTGAATAGCTGGCTGGCAAATGCTTTGGATCTCAAAGAGTTCTTTAGTAGAAAGGGAATTCCCCCCTAATGGGTTGGGAGAGGGGGGAGGTACAGGAAGAGAAGAGAGGATGGAGGGGGTGTAAACCCCCCCCCCCCCCCCCAATATTACCAGAAGCAGCGGGAGAAAGCTATTATTGTTACTTACACAATCTCTTCTCACGGAGATTGTTGCCCAATATAATTTACAAAATTTCAGCTGGAAATGCATTAGTGGAGCAGCTTCAGAAAGGGAACAACACAGAGAGAAAACAAATAAATTAAAAACCCAGCTTCCAGGCTTCAAATCTAATTAAGTGCCTGCATCTATCCCGGCAGCTGGCAGTCTATAACCTTTTAAAGTCAAAAGAGCACTTTTGGGGGTGATTTGTAAAAAAAATCTTATCCCAAACCATAGACTACTTTTAATGTTGCTTTTTTAAAAAATACAGTAACCTGAACCTCCAATAACAGGTGTTAGGGCTTTTCTGTGTTATGGTTCTTGAGCATCAATTGTGCAGTTTTTGTTGTGTTGTTGCGCAAAATCCCATCCTTTTTCATTAAGGTAATGGTTCGGGTGTGAAGAAATGGACTTCTGTCAGCACAATACCATGTAACCGGAGAAATAAACACTCCATGGAATGGGAATTCTTGGGACACTGTCCTATTGCCCAGTATCTGGCGTCACCAGTATCACCCATTTACCTCTACCAGGCTTTTGCCTTCAACTATTTATTTATTTATTTATTTATTTCGATTTAGATCCCGCCTCGCCAGCGAGCCGGCTCTAGGCGGCTAACAACAGTAAGTCATAAGCATACAAAGTTAAAACACACATAAAGTTTTCCTTAGATCACATTAAAATACAGCGAAACAATCAAATCACAGATGGCAGCAGAGACTAAACCAACATCAGATACCAGCAACCTACAGATCTAGCATCCATGAATTTATCTGATCTTAAGGTTGAGAGACTTAAGCCTTTCCTTGGCAGGAAAACTTCAAGATATAAAAGACAAAAACAAAACAACAAATAAAAACTTGTGGCATAGGCTTTCAGGGCTGGAACGTCCTTTGTCAGATGCAAATGGGCTTCCGATGGAATGAATTTGTGACCCTCAAGATACCATAAGACTTCTGTAGGGTTGCCAACCTCCAGGTGCTGGCTGGAGACTCCCCTTTTTACTTCTGATCCTCAATTGGCAGAGATCAGATCCCTGGAGAAAATGTCTGCTTTGGAGGGTGGATTGTATGGCATTATACCCCGCTGTATACCCGCTCCTTCTCAAACCCTGCCCTCCCCAGGCTGTACACCCAACATCTCCAGGTATTTCCCAACCCGGAGTTGGTAACGGTAATTCTTGTTGTTATTGGGTTTTTTTTTTTCTGCAACAGACCTGGACCTAGTAGGAAAAGTTTGCTAAGCTCTCCTTTTTGGGTTTTGTGTGTGCGCGCACATATGTGTGTGTACTGCATGCCTGGAAGTCATGATGTTCAGAGAACTGACTCACTATTGCCTGCCTCTGGCCTCCCAGCCCTGGTATTCTCTGGAGGTCTCCCTTCCAAGGCCGAGGACAGACTGGCAAAATGAAGCGCAAGAGAAGTGGGGCAAAAAGACCCGGGCCAAGTTGTTGCGGGGCTTTCTATTTGCACTGCGTAGACTGATGTGGGACCATACCGGGGAGGAGGCAGAACGGAGCGTTCGCACTGTGGGGCGGCCCCTGGCAGTGGTGCTGCTGTGCCATGTGGCTTTGGTCCGTTTTGCTGACCTGCGCATAGGCGCACGGGTGCCGCAGCCGGATCAGCGGGTTCCCATTACCGGTGCTGCTTGATGTGTGGCTTATTTGCGTCCACACTGCCAGGTAGCGGGATGAATGCCAACCAAGACGGCTTGACACCGGATTCACCAGGTACCTTTTTGAAATTCAATGAAAGTGCTTCAGGACCGAGTGAGTGTGGCATGGCAATGCTAGGGAGTTGCGGCTGTCTGAATGGGCTCTCTTAATCCGCTTGAAAAGCGAACCTATATCGGGCCAAACTGCCACTCTGTCCTTGGCCAGGGTCAGCCCTGCTTAGCATCCGAGATCTGATGAGATTGGGCTTGCCTGGGCTCTCCAAGGCAGGGCAAGTTTGCTAAACTCTTGATCACTTTAGTTGATCACAGCAAGGTAACACTTGCCTTGTCTTCTATATAGGGTGGAATGTAACATTGCTGGCCCTGGATTGAAGCCAGCAGAACTCTGGCGGCCAGTCAGAACAGAAAACCTTTTTATCCCATACATTGCTCCATAGGTGAACATTTTTAAAGTAAGGTTCCAAAGATCTCTAGACTATAGCAGGGTTCCCTCTAAACAGAGTTAATGTGAGCTCGCTCACAGTTTTTTAGCCTCCAACTCATGCATTTTTGTCTTTGCTCAGAAAGGATGGCTCCAGAGCAAACTGATTTAAGCAGTAGCCAATTCGTTCCCTCAGAACTTTAATGCCAGCAGCTCACCAAGTAGAATTTTCGCTCACAAGACTCCACAGCTTAGAGGGAGCTACAGAGATCATTTCGCGAGGGGGGGGGGGAATGGCAGCTTAGGAAGGTGGACTCTCTGACATCACACACCTGCCAAGCTCCACCCCCTCCCCAAACTCTGCCCTTCCCAGGCACCCCCCCCCCCCAAATCTCCAGGAATTTCCCAAGCCAGAGTTGGCCATCTTATGTTTCATTTAGCCTCACCCCCAGGTTGCAGATGACTGCTATGGCATAATTTTAAGGTAATTTGTTTAAAAAAATGCTGCTGGTTCTTGCTGAATGTGAGGTCCAGCCAGTAAGGGGTTATGTAGTTGACACAATGGCACCATGCAGACAATCGGAGTTTGCTCTACGAAAACACAATGAAAGCTAAATCAGAGCACGAGCATTCACAGTCCCCCATCCTCATTCGGAATGTGTTCGGGCTCTCCCCCACAACCTATTTCACAGGTTCTGAATAAGAGCCAAAATACAATACCGACCTGGTTTCTAGGGCTGCCAGCCTCCAGGTGGGACCTGGGGATCCCCTGGAATTACAGCTCATCTCCAGACTACAGAGATCAGTTCCCCTGGAGAAAACGGATGTTCTGGATGGGGGAGACTCTATATACCCCACTGAGGTCCTTGTCCTCCCCAGGCTCCATCCCCAAATCTCCAGGAGTTTCCCGACCTGGATTTGGCAATCCTACCCCGTCCCCACCCCCTGCCTGTGGTAGGGCGGGGAACCGGGCGATCCTCCCGGTTTCACAGAAAGTGAAGCTGTCCCGTATTGACTCTGTATAGAAGCAATCCATCTGCACTGAATATGTAGACAAGTGAATGAATTAACAGAAACGAATAGATCTCTAGGTGTTCACCCCCCCCCCCCAAATTTAAAGTGCAGTTTTCAGGAAGCCTTTTATTTGGCAATGAAACTGATTCCCCACTAGTCACAGACTGCTCTCCAGCGCTTACTCAAACTTTTTTTTGCATTGTTTCAGAACGTTTAATAGCCATATAAAATTATTCAGCTGATTTCCGCATGACTGCGCTTGTGTTCTTTACATTTTTAAATAATCAAAAGGATAGAATGGCCTCCCTCCCTCCCTCCCTCCCGGTAAACACAATGCTCCCGCTCTCTCCCCACTCATTGTAAAGGGATCTCGTTTCCCCCTCCTGCTTTTCTTTCCATTTTTTGTCCATGTTTGTTGCGAGCTCCTTTCCTGAGACAAAAGGGTCAGGTCATGAGGGAAAAAAATCGAGGCAACTTCACAGAAATACCTGCGCCGTGTGGAAGCAGGGGGGATTCCCTCAAGACGTAAGGGTGGTCTAGTTCGGGGAAATCCTACACGAGGGCAGGGGTCCCCAACCCCTTTGAAATCCTGACACAAGGCGGTGAGAACAGCTGTCAAATGGCTGCCCCAGATGGTGAAGCCAATGCAAAATGGCTGCTGCAGGAGGCGGAGACAACCCCAAAATGTCGGGGAATGTGGTTATGCGCACCTCCAGTGCTTACACTTGAATGCTTCGAGCAGAAGCTCTGCTTCACAGGATGCCTTTTTAAATGAACAGATGATTGGAAAGTGTTTTATTGCTTCCACATAGCGTCCCTTCAGTCACGCAGTGACGTTCCCTGTGCTGAGATGGCAGCGGCTGCCGAAGCAAGTGTTTTGTTTTGTTGAAACTGCACAGCTGAACGGATCTCCAATCAGAAGACCTACTGGGCAAAAGCTTCACTTCGTGGGCCTCCGGAAAGGTGTCAGCAGGTATCATGGCACCTCATGGACCGATGTTGGGGTTCTCTGAGCTAGGGACTGGTTAGTTTTTATAGTGCTCCAAATATTATTGTTTTAGGGTCACCATAACCGTGGTTTAGAGTGTAATAAAATCAGGCTGTGTCAGCCATGTTTGTGGTATACATGAAATCTTTTTCTATATATGTGGAGCCATGAGGGTAATTTTAACACACAAAATGGTATTCATAAGAAGAGCCCTGCTGGATCAGACCAATAGTCCATCTAGTGCAGCATCCTGTCTCACACAGTGGCCAACCAGTTCCTCTGGAGGGCCAACAACAGGGGAGAGAGGCTGTTCTCTCAAGGGCAGTCCTCAGAAGAGCTCTCTCAGTCCCAGCTACCTCCCAGAATGTCTGTTGTGGGGAGGGGAAGGGAAAGGTATTCTGAGCCACTCTGTGACTCCTTTAGTTAATGCAGGGTGGGATATAAATCCAATCTCCTCCTTCTCCTCCTCTTCCTCTTTCTTCTTTGTGCCCACTACCCCTCCCCCCCATGCACATTTATTTAAACATATGCAGTGTCATGAGTAGAGGGCTTCTTTCTTAGGAGTTTCCCAGGGAAAGGCTGGTGCACTGTTTTTTTCATTCTAGATACCTTCACATGCCTGGCTGGTCCACAGACAGGGTTACAGGGTTTCCCACATGCCAAATGATGAGTCTCGTCAAGTGTGGTCTAGTGATGTCACAGGATGGGGCCTGTTAATGTCCTACCGAATCGCAGTATTGATTGCATTCCACACACCGCTGTGGGAAGGGCCATTGGTTAGTGGCAGAGCATCCGCTTGGCATGCAGAAGGTCCCCCAGCGGTGGGTGATGTGAAATACCTCAGCCTGAGGTCTACATAGGGTTGCCAAGTGTCCCTTACTTACCGGCCGGGGGGAGTCCTCCATCGTCCGGGAGTTTCCTGGGCGTGCGCGCGAAGCGCACGTGCCCGGCGATGTCACCCGGAAGTGACGTCATCACGTTGGGGGTGTTGCCAGCGCGATGCTCTGGCAATCGCCCCAAAACTCTATGGTATCATAGAGTTTTGGGGCGATTGCCAGAGCGTCACCCTGGCAACGTCCCCAACGTGATGACGTCACCTCCGGGTGATGTCATTATGTTGGGGAAGGGAGGTGGGGTTCCCCCTGCCGGCCAAATGCTGGCCGGCGGATCGGGAACCCCTGTAGTGGGGGATCCCCCGCCCCCCGGGCTGACTTGGCAGCCCTAGGTCTACAAGAGAGCCGCTGCCAGTCCGTGGAGAAAACAGTGACCTCAATGGACTGATGGTCTGAGTCAGTACAGAGTTGCTTCATGTGCATTCGTTTTGCCCAGCATTCTGGTTTCCACAGTGACCAAGCAGATGAGCAATGAGTAGTCAATACTGACTTGCTGGACAAAGGGTCTGATTTGGTTTCAGGCAGTTCCATGCGTTCACGTGTTCCGTTGTCTCCGGGAATGTGTACAGCCACCGTCCAGTAGCTTTGAAGAGCTGGTCTGATCATCACACACATAATTTTTTTAAAAGAAAGGAGATGAACCCTATGTTGAATGTAAAATACAGTCAAGCTGTTTGTGAACTTCAGCATTCCCTACCACCACTGTATACATGTAACATCTAACAATGCTATCTGCACATCCAGTCCCCATAGACTATCTAGGGTCCTGTCTTGTCACCAACATGAGCCAGAATTTTGAACTTTCAGCCCCGGGTTGCTGAAGCTAGGAAAATGGCCCCATCTCATCATCAAAGGACGGGGACGAGCCAATCTCTGGGCTGTACAGTTCGGCTCAGATTTAATTATTGCTATCCTTACAAAATATAAGATAACACGGCATTTAATTAGGTTGTTCAGGGTCTCTGTTGTAGGAGAAATGAAGACATTTTGCTTGGAGAAAATGTAATTATTTCATTCTCAGCCCTCATCTGCGCAGTGGGTAAAAAGGCGTGGGGAGGGGAGGGGGGTTCATTATGTTCTCTGGCGTCTCGCTGCATATTAAAATCTCTCTATTTTTTTTTAAAAAAAGCGCTGTTATCTACCCTGAAATATGAGGAGTGGGAGGGGATGCTTTGGGTGTCAGCTAACCTTGCCTACTAAGAACTGAGTCCCACCATGCTCAATGAGATTTATTCCTAGGTAAACAAGTTTAAGGTTTCAACCCATGGAATGAGCCAGTTGGTGGTTCATTATGGCCCTTTCTGCACTGCCAGCTTGCTCCGGAGAATCAGAGGAGTCAAGTCTTAAGGGTTGATTCCCCAGTCGCCTGCATTCCCTCTGCACTTGTCTCTCCCCCCCCCCCCCCCCCCCGGTTTATGTATTTCTGTATTCTTTATGCACTCTGCATCTACAAGCAAAACCTGCATATTTTTTTGCCTAATTAATATGGAAATGTCACATGCCATGTGGGTGGCATCCAGAGTTTTTTAAATTTATGCAATCGTCCTGCCACATTAAAACTTTTAACTGCAGACCCAAATCCACACTCCCTCCCTCCCTCCATGATTCTGCAAAAAAAAAGGGAAGGGAGGGGAAAATCCCAGCCCACACAGGCAAGACTGACACATTTGAGAGCAGGGAATCCCCTAGTCCTTTATATCTACTGATTCCTTCTTATGCTCTCTCTGGCTTTTTTAAAGTTTGCCTGAGCAGGAGGACACGTCCTCTTTTGTCTTTGGAGAAGGAAGGAAAGAAAACAGAACAGGGAGGGAGTGTCAACCTAAAGAGAGAGAGGCAGAAACGGGGGAGGGCAGTGGGCAGCACTCAAATACCCACAGAAACTATTCTACTTTAGAAAGGGTTAGTGATTCAAAAGTGGATGAGAACAAAGAATCACTGCAAAAGGAGTTTTGGTAACTGTGGGGCAACAATGTGCTGGAAGCCGTCTGAATGCAAATTCCTGTAAAACAAATGCAGAAACAAGAAAAAGCCCCAACAAAAAGGGGAAGTGAAAGCAGGAGGGAATGCAGAATGGAAGAATAGGATGCACTAAGAAACCGAGGAAAAATACGGGTGCAGAAAGGGCCTATGTTGGTGTTTGTATGTTGAATGGGGAGAACAACAAAGTCATAGTTTGCCTAGGGCAACAAAAATCCTTGGGCCAGCCCTGCCATGAAAAGCTTTGGTCTGGGAAGACCTGGCACTGATTGCGCTATTGTTCTTGCAAATTGCATCCTACCCAGTGATTTCTGTGCTTGTCGAACTGCTTGTAAACAGCTCCTGAATCCCCAGGGGTTAAATCCAGCCACGGCATCCTGGTGGGGCGTTAAACACAAAACATCGTTTCAGCACTTGTGCAAGACTTAAGCCTTGAATTTGTTCCCAGTCGTTCAAAGCCAGACTTTTAACAACCTTCTCACTAAGTGCATCCTTGCTTTTGCCATTGGAAAAATGAAAGAAGAACCGTCACAGCCTGCCAAGCAAATGGCTTCATGACTGTACAATTAAATTCATGCATGGATAAGGCAAAGGAAACTGTTCAGGGGAGAGCCAAAGCAAAGGAGGAAGAAATTGGGAGTTGTGGATGAATAATCCAGAACATTATGAATCCCTTTTTAACTTGTTTTAGCAAATTCATGGACATTACAGCAGCGGTGGCTATTAGGCCAGATGGCTAAATAGAACCTTTATGTTTCCAGGCAGTGTACCGCTGAATATCTTCCCTGTAGTACAATGGAAGATGACTTGGACTCCATGCCCTTCTTGTAGGGCATGGCCCAGTGGGGCCAGGGGATCCCTTGATTTTGGGGCCCCCAATCCGCCGCCAGCTGGCCAGTGGGGGAAGCCCTACCCCCAAACAGCAGCATCCCACAGAGATGCCACTGATGCAATTACATCACTGGTAGTGATGTCATCCCACTAGGGTCATCACACAGCAACTCTCTAGCATTCGGGGGGAACTCTATGGTAACCATAGAGTTTTTGCCCCCAAATGCTAGAGTGTCACTATGCCCCCAGTGTGATGATGTCACTACCAGTGATGTCATTGTATCAGCAGCGTCCCACAGTTCCAGAGTGGGGCTTGATATAACCCCGACGAGGAGCCTGGAGCCACCTGCCATAGGTAAGAAGAAACATGGAAACCCTACCCCCTGGTTGGTCACTGTAGAAAACAGGATGCTGGGCAAACAGGCAAAAAACCCACCTTAAGCTAAATGACACTATCAGTCCATCAAGGCCAGTATTGTCTACTCAGATTGGCAAGTGGCTCTCCACAGACGGAGGTCTTTCGCATCGCCTACAACGTGATCCTTTTAACTGGAGATGTCAGGGACTGAACCTGGGACCTTCTACATGCCAACCAGATGCTCTACCACTGAGCCACGGCCCATCCTTGGGTCTAATCAAGTGGGGCTTTTCATAATCATAATGACGAGTTTGGGAAGAGTATGTCAACACGTCTGAAAAACCACAGTGCTGCTGAAAGCAATAAAAGTGTGTGTTTTCTGCTTAACAGCAATCTCCCCCCCCCCCAAAAAAAAAGAAAGGAAAGAAAAGAAAAGAGTGTTTTGATTATTATATTTACTATTTCATATCATCTAGGGCTACGTCATCTGGGGTAAAAATCATAACCAACTTTGCTGCCCCAAATCCCATTTGCCAGTATCATTTTCAGTAATATAATGAGGCATTTTCATGCGACTGCAGTTAACAGGCGGGGGAGAGAGAGAGAGACGCTGCTTTAGGGGACTTGCCATCAATTTTAAAAGTGGCATTTTAAACTTCTTAAAACCTTTTTGTAATCTGCAATATAAAAGCACATTTTATGTTAGTGGATAATTTAGCATCCATAACCTAATTAAATGAAGTGAGTGACAACTGTATGCTTGGCATAACAGATCTATCTGCAGGCGGGGAATGTACACCCTTCGGAGCGGGAAGTCTTATTGATATAGTTGTTATGGTGGCTCGCCCTGGGTCGTAAATCCAGCAAACATTATGAGCTCAATCCTATTCATAGTACACATGTGTGTGCTCCCTCCGCATACATTTCTCCACTGCTGGTTTCTGTGGAAAAACCACAGGCTTCCATCAGGTAATTCTTGCATCCAGGGAAGCCAATGGGAAGCCAATCGCTAGTTTGGTTAGTAGTGATTAAGAGCGGTGGGCTCTAATCTGGAGAACTGGGTTTGATCCCTCCGTATGGAGCCAGCTGGGTGACCTTGGGGCAGTCACAGTTCTCTCAAAAGCAGTTCTCTCAAGAGCAGTCCTTGAAAGAGCTCTCTCAGCCCCACCTACCTCACAGGGTGTCTGTTGTGGGGAGAGGAAGGGAAGGAGATTGTAAGCCACTCTGGGACTCCAAGTGAAGGGTGGGGCTATTTCGTAGAAAAAGAGGTGCAGGAGCTCATTAGCATAACTCATTAGCATAACTTATTTGCATAGGCCACACCCCCCTGCCATCACTGAAAGTGTGTCAGAAGGCAACACCCACTGCTCAGGCTCCACCCCACAAATCTCCAGGTATTTCCCAACTCAGAGCTGGCGAGCCAGCTTTACACTTTGCCTAAAGACACTTTAGGTTTCCTTTGCTCTTGCAGGGAAGCTACCCTACAACAAGCATGAAAATACAGATCAAATTAGTATGCTATTGCTTTTTCCCACAGCACATCACCATATGTGCCGGCTCCTGGGCTTGTTACTCCTGGAACGGCGTTCCTGTGCGTTCCTGCTCAAAATGACCCCTGGGTATAAATCTAACTCTTCTTTCTTCCACGAGGACTTACCGCTTGGCTCTGTTTTCATGATAAGTTTGCCAGTCTATGTGGGGATCTCCTGGAATTACAACTGATCTCCAGACAACACAGATCAGGTCCCCTCGAGGAAATGGCTGCCGTGGAGGGTGGAGTCTATGGCATTATGCCCAGCTGAGCGCCTTCTCCTCCCTAACCTCCACTGTATCTCCAAAATCACCAGGAATTTCCCAACCTGGAGGCGGTGACCCCATTTCATGGGGCTGCTCACTTTTTTGAAGCAAGTTCTCCAAAAATGGCTGATGCCATGCACGTCTGCAGTCTAGCTAGGGTTGTCAGCCTCCAGGTGAGGCCTGGAGGTCTCCTGGTATTACAGCTGATCCCCAGGCAACAGAGATCTGTTTACCTGGAGAAAAATGGCAGCTTGGTAGGATAGACTCTGCGGCATTGCATCGCTTCTAAGCTCTCTCCAAGGCTCCACCCCCAAATCTCCAGGAGTTCCCTAACCCAGAGCCGGCAGCCCCAAATCTAGTCAATGGAGCTGGCCAGTGTTCCCTCGAAGCTGAGTCAGTGTGAGTTAGTTCACAGTTTTTTAGCCTCCGGCTCACACATTTTTTGTCTTCGCTCAGGAAGGAGGGCTCCAGAGGAAACTGATTTATGCAGTGGCCAAATCGCTCGCTCACCACTTTAATGCCAGTACCTCACAAAATAGATTTTTTTTGCTCACAAGACTCCACAGCTTAGAGGGAGCATTGGAGCTGGCCCACAGATGCTCGTAGGCTTTTCCATTGAGTCCATGAGTGGGGAAGTGGATCCTCTGTCTGCCTGAGTGGAGCATGAGTGCACAAAAGGTTCTTCTGTGATGTCACTTTTTCCTGTAGAATCATAGAATCCTAGAATTGCAAGGGACCTCCGGGGTCATCTAGTCCAACCCCATATACAATGCAGGAAATTCACAAATACTTCCCCCCACACACACACACAGTGACCCCTGCTCCATGCCCAGAAGATGGCCGAAAACCCAGGGCTATTTTTGGGCAGGAATGCACAGGCTGGCTTCTGAGTTGGCCATGCCTACAGCCGCCCCCCCCCCCCCCCTTGGTGGGCTGCCTGGGAAAGCCAAGCTGATTTAGGGAGGGAAGGCAGTTTAAACTGCTTCCCCTCCTCAGGTTCCCCAGGTGCCCCACAAGCCACAGGGCACCTGGGTAAGCCGATCCTGGGAGGGAGCTGCGCTGTCAGGGGTGTGGCCTAATATGCTAATGAATTTCTGCGGTTGGGTGTGGCCTGTTATGCTAATGAGTTTCTGCTGGGCTTTTTCTACAAAAAAAAAAAAAGCCCTGAGAAAACCTTCAGGATTTCTGGCCAAACTGGCCTAGAGAAAAATTGCTTCCTGACCCCAAAGTGATGGTCAGCATTCCCCTGGGCATGTACGAAAGGGCCATGAGAACTAAGCACTGAGGCACCCCTTCCGGCCCTCCCTCTCACAATCTGCCTAATTTTACAGAATCAGCATTGTTGTCAGATGGATCTGCTTAAAAACCTCCAAAGGAGGAGAGCCCACCGTCTCCCTCTGGTGCCCAGCACTCTTGTTTCCCACTGTGGTGAGCAAGATCTTTGTGGAAAGATGGCTTGTTAAGCAAGTGTGGTGCAGTGGTTCGAGTGTTGGATGGAAATCCAAGAGATCCAGGTTCGAATCCTACTCTGCCACGGAAGCTTGCCGAGTGCCCTTGGGGTGGTCCCACATTAGAAACCCAACCCAGCAAACCTTGTGAGGATAATGAGAAGAATGAACGTTTTGGATCTCCACTGGGATGGATGGATGCTGGATGGATGGATGCCTGGAATATGCTACGGTTGGACTGTCTGTGCTGATTACGAACTGTAATAAAGATTTCTGAATCTGATCTCGACTGGGGGAAAACATGGGGTAAAAAATGAAGAAAGTGAATGGATCGAAATAAATTGTAGATGGCAGTCTTCCTCCATTATTTGTCTTTGCAGAGAGACTGCCTATGTACATGGAACTTCTTCTTAGCTATTGTGGCAAACAGCTTCCAGGAGAAGCATGAATTTGTCCAGTCCTTTTCTGAGTCCTGTCACGAGGCAACGAATTCCGCCATGGATCGTGCGAAGAAGTTTTTCGTTTTGCAAGTCTGGAATCTGAAGCCAACTAATTTCCCTCGACTGACTCTCAGTTATGATGTTATGAAAGAAGGGGAACAATTTACACACACACACACCATGCTTTAGAGGAAAGGTGTTCCAGCAGAGTTTTGTATGTGTGGTCATTAACCTGTCAGGTTAATTGCTTGATGGAGAGCCACACACAATGACCATCCAGCTGTGAATCCGCTTTGGTAAAGAAGGATGAATAAGTCAGGGAGATGTTGTTTACGGTTAGGGTGGCCAGCTCTGGGTCGGGAAATACCTGGCGATTTGGGAGGGGGGTGGAGCCTTGGGAGGGCAGGGTTTGGGGTGGAGAGGGACCTCAGCTGAGTACAATGCCCTACAGTCCACCCTCCAAAGTAGCCCTTCTCTGCAGGGGAACTGATCTATGTCATCTGGATATCAGTTGTAATACCAGGAGAGCTCCTGGTCCCACCTGGAGGTTGGCAGCCCTAGTTTATGGCCCAGTATTTAGTCATCCAGTACTTGTGCTTGTGACCGCCAGTTTGTGTAGATCACAAAAGGTTTCCTGTGAAGCAATCTACCGCTTCTGTGTTCATCCGGCGAGAATGTCTCGGAGCCCTTTGCCTGATTTCTTCTTGAAACCCGTACCCCTGACAATCCCACTGGCAGCTCTCTCATCTTATCTTCACACTTATGACAGAACAGCCAGTGTGGCTGTTGGCCTTCCCGGGATTTTTGTCCGTGTCCCAGCTTGTGTCTGCCATGCTGGGCTGAACTCTTGGACATCGGCAGGCCGCGAACTTTCCGAATGCTTCACCATGCTTTTTCGCCTTTCTACTGAGGGAAAAAACAGCTTCGGAAAATCAATGGCTTGAAATTATAACCTTTGTGTCTCGACGACACAAAACCTCCGCAACCAGAAGACTTTTCTCCTCTCCCCCCCCACAATTTGAAGAAACAATCCTAGTTGTGGATGCTACTGTTCTTTAAGCTATTTATTTCTTAATGTAAAGCTCCCCCCCCCCCACTTTTTTCTTTTCATCTACCATACCCCCTCACCTCCCCCTACATCTGCCGGCTTTTGTGTAAGACTTTCTTCATGTTTCCTGCTCGAGAGACTAGTTTTATCTAAAAGGTCAATTCATTCAGTGGGGCACCAAGCAGAATTGAATATAATTATCCCAATCTTTACTGTGTAGAATTCATGCTTGGATTCATTCAAAAAATAGAAAGCAGTATAATTAACTCCGAGCCCAACCAAATCTATTGAGAATGCCTCAGGTATCATACAGTCCCACTTACAATAGAACTTTTTCATTTAAGGACATTGTACGTATTAACCCTTGTCCGCATCCAATTACTTAGAATAAGTGAATTCTCTGTTTCAGGAATGTAATTTGAAAATGTTGTCATGCAATCTGAGGTAAAAGGTCTTTTTTCATTAATCTAACTCTCATTAAAGCGGGAGCCTGTAGGTTATTTCAAATCCATTAGTTTTAAATACAGATGATAGCAATTCGGCCCAACATAAGACAACAGAAATGTCCGTCAGGGAAACAGTGTGTACTTTGGGGGGGGGGGGGATTTGATGAGTTTGCAGCTCGCCAACTTGTTTTTTTTTAAAAATTAAACCATCTGCCTGAGCAATTCCGGGACTTGTATACTGCTAATCGGGACACCTACACGAGCATTGCTAAAGGGGAAAAAAAAATTAGTGTGGACATTGATTTAGATGCTGTAGTGATTGTGAAATTGTGGGAGCATGGTGTAGTTCAGACATTTGGATTGAAAGACCCAACACTTAAACGGTTTGTCTGAGAACACCCAAATTGCTTACATCTAAACTAGTTTAGTAACAGCTTAAAGGATGATCCTGTTTGTTCCTAGAGACATTGCAACATTTTTTTTAAAAAAAAAAACAGTTTAAAGTGGTCTGAATCAAGAAATAAAGTTAGTATTGAGGAATATGGAAATTCTATTCATTTATTTGTTGATGATCTTTCACACATAATAGCCCTTCCTGGATGCTACATACATCCGTGAATCCCTTGTCCTGTTAAGTTCTCATAAACAATACATAGACAATACACTGTGGTCATCTTTGGAGGTCTTGCTTCCATCTGATGCTAGACAGGTGGCAACCCGAAAAAGGGCTTGTTTGGTCATGGCGCCAAAAGTTTGGAACTCCTTCCCCAGGGAGATGCATCTGTCTCCCTCTATCATTGTCTTCCACCAGCAAGTGAAGACTTTTCAGTTTTGTCTGGAAGACCCCCCAATAATGGTTATTGTTCAAGTGTATTAATGTTTTCAGGGGACATGGTGGCTCAGTGGTTAAGATGCTGAACTGCAGACCGAAAGATCGATAGTTCGGCAGTTCGAGACCCGAGTGCCATGTGACGGAGTGAGCTCCCGTCTCCGGCCCCAGCTCCTGCCAACCTAGCAGTTCAAAAGCAAGAAATTGCAAGTAGAGAAATAGGTGTCGCTTTGGTGGGAAGGTAACAGCATTCCGTGTACCTCGGCATTTAGTCATGCCGGCCACATGACCCGACAACAAGCCATAAGAGGCACATATTTAGATGAAACATTCATATAACTGAGTTTAAACAGTATATATAAAAACTGATATAAAAATAATACTATGTAAAAATACAGTCAAACATAAATCAGAGACTGCTAGGGAGTTATCGTTACATATTTGATCATGCGTTTTGAATATAATAACATGCCACCCAGAATTTCACCACAGATTCAGTAATTGTCTGGTTCCCATAGATTAACATTTTTGTCTCAGCTCAGGAAGGATGGCTCCAGAGCAGATTAATTTATGCACTAGCCAAATTGCTCACTCACAACTTTAATGCCAGTAGCTCACAAGGTAGAAGTTTTGCTCACAAGACTCCACAACTTAGAGGGAGCATTGGTCAGACCCCTCCTCCCACAGGGGGCATTTTTAGTGATTAGAGAGAGAAAGGCATAAAAACATTATTCAAATATCACCTCAAAAATCATAAATATAAGACATTGTCTGGCCTAAAATGGCACAAAATGGATGCCAGCCAGAGACAAGCTTGGAAAAATATTTATTTTTGAAGGTGAGTCAGAAGTGGCTGAATGAGGACCCTCTCCATGCCCTGAGGAGATGCAGAATTTCAGGAACAATGGGTCTCTTAAGATAGGTTGCCTCACCTTGGATTAACCTCATCATATGCCCAGCCTCACTTCTCCCTTGCTCATTTACCCCAATTTAGCAACACTTAACCCTATTCATAAAAAAACTGGTAGTTTTCCTGTCTGGTACTCAAAGGGTCATCAAGAACCATTAACAGCCATAGTTCATCTCAGGTAATCTCATCAAGGCTTCACCCAAGTTATTGTCCAGCCAGTTTAGTGTAGTGGTTAGAAGCATGAACTTGGATCTGGGAGAACTGGGTTTGATTCCCCGCTCCTCCACATGCCACTGCTGGTGTGATTTTGGCTCAGTCACAAGTTCTCTCACAGCTATTCTTGCAAGAACAGTCAGATGGTGGTCTTGGTTGTATACTACAGAGTCCAGGAGAAATAGAGACATGGAGTGATATCCCATCCCCTCTTCTCCCCAAACACTGCCCTCCCCTGACTGTCCTCAGATCCCCAGGACCTTCCCAAGCTGGAGTTGGCAACCCTAGCTGAGTTCCACCCCATTGTGGAGCCATTTAAATAAGGATGAACACCCTCATTCCTTATGGGCTTTTCTCCATCTGCTTGAAGATTTTATATAATTCTTTAATCTTATCACCCCTTAATCAGATCTCTCTCTTTTAACCCAAAGAATTCCATTCTCCATAACCTTTCCATACCAGAGCAACGTTCTTACCCATTGCTTTACCCTAGTTTCTTTATCATATCTGAAATCACTGGGCATCCCCCCCCCTCATCTGTTCTTGTAATCTATTGCCAAGGACCACAATGGGCAATTAATCATTACATCTATGACCCTCCAATGAAGCGTTATAACTTGCCTGTCATCCCAGAGACCGCTAGAGAGGTGACCGTCTGAAACCTGGAGCCAGGCTAAATTATGTCGACAACAGGGGAGCCATATTTTTCAGGGAGGGGGAAAGTTTATTACTGGCGGGGCATGCAGAGAAGATGGGAGTGTTCCAGCCCCTTGAATCTGTTGCATCTCTCAACTTTGCAGTTATGTTTTCATTCATGCTGGCCTTGCTGCTTAGAGAATTTATGGATTTGGGGACACTGGTGGACCCATAAATCTTGTCCACATATCTACACGGGATCAGACCTTTTGAAAAGAAGCTATGGCATTCGTGCTGTTCATTACACATAAAACCCAGAAACGATCGTTTGCATAATCAGGACACAATCTTGCAAAGCTGTGGAAGCCCCATTGGCGCAAACAGTGTGTGTAACTCGTTTGTGTATGGTGTGTGTAGTTTCTTGTAGCGTCTGTTGGTTTTTGATACAGCTTAGAACTATATTTATACTTTTCTAGTATGTTGACTAAAATGACTAAACTGAGGCTATTGTACTTTGGTCACATTATGAGAGGACATGAGTCACTGGAAAAGACAATAATGCTAGGAAAAGTTGAAGGCAGCAGGAAAAGAGGAAGACCCAACTAGGGATGGACATGACCTGAGAAACGAACCATGGTTTGAGCATGAACCTGGCTGGTTTGTGGTTCTTTTCGAACTGGTTCATTTTGTTGCATTGTTCCTGAATCCAAAAACAAACCACCTTTTCCCCATGGAGGTTCATTTGGTTCATTAGAGCAGTTTGTTCTCCAGACAGCCAAGCCCTAGAAACACCCATAGTAGTTGTCCATAGCTTGATTGGCAGCTCTGGGAGCCAACCACAGAGCTCTCATTCTGCAGATTGTGTGTTTGTGTATATATATATATATACACACACACACATATATATACACACAAACACTACACCCTGATTCAGCTGCTTTTACTTTGCAGCAGGAAGATTGGCCTGATCCAACATTGGCTTATTAGAGACTGCCAATGGCCCATCCAGTCCAACACTCTGTCCCACAGTGGCCAAAAATACCAGGTGCCCTCAGGAGGTCCAGCAGTGGGGCCAAGATACTAGAATCCAGTGGGGCCAGGACACTGTTGCCCCCCCCCAGCACCAAGAATACAGAGCATCACTTGCCCCAGACCGAGAGTTCCTCTCTGTACCTTGTGGCTAATAGCCACTGATGGACCTCTGAACATATGTGTATCCAATTCCCCCTTGAAGCCATCCATGCTTGTAGCCACCGCCACCTTCTGTGGGAGTGAATTCCATGTGTCAATCACCCTTTGGGTGAAGAAGTCCTTCCTTTTATCCATTCTAACCTGACTACTCAGCAATTTCATGGAGTGCCCACTTCTTTCTTTGCCTGCTCTATCCCATGCATAATCTTGTAAATCTCGATCATGTCACCCCTCAGTCATCGTTTCTGGCTTGGGCGAATCAGGGTTTTTCAGCCCAGCCTACCTCGCAGGGTTCATGTGAAGATAAAAGCAGCGGACCCTGAGTTCTGTGGAGAAAGGGCAGGACAGAAATGAAATGTGTCTAGAAGCTGATGGCCTGGCAACATCCACGTGGCCTCCCGAGAGTTTTGATGGCAGACTTTCCCGCAGGTGCCTTTCACAATTTATAACGCAGACCAGCAAATGTTAACGTGATTCCCCCCCAGTTTGTACCGCATCGCTTTGCCAACGCTCGATTGATTAAACCTAATAAGGACGGATAGAAGAAATTACACAGTCAGGAGAGACGGCAGAGACTAATAATCCCCAGTAGAGACAGGTAAGCAAAATGTGAGTGGTTTATATTTTAAAAAGGAAAGGGGAAAAAAAAGTTTGAAGATTCATTCATCGCTACAAACTTTACGGAGTTTTATTTATTTATTTATTTAAAAAAACCCAACACCTCACCAAAGTGCTCATGTCATTAAAAGATTAAGCAACCTTGGTAATTATGTTCTTCAGTTTTCAGCATCTCATAAGTATTCGATCGATAAGTCATTTAGGCTGCAATCCGTAACAACCCGCGGACTCTGAAGCGGTCCTATTTATGTTAATGGGGTTGCTCTAGAGGAAATGACGGCAGGCTTAATATCAGGTACCCAGAATGGCAGGAGATACATCAAATAAATAAACTGAACATTAAAGCAAATTACGTTAAGGTGGGAACATCGTATAGGAGCGGAGCTAAAACTTTGGCTAGACCTCAAGAGATGTGAAAATGCAGAAAGCAGATAGATTCTGGTGGGTAGCCATGTTGGTCTGAAGCAACAGAACAAATAGTTCAGTGGCACCTTTAAGATTAACAAAGTTTAATTTTGGGTATCAGCTTTCATGTGCATGCACACCTCGTCAGATATCTGAAGAAGTGTGCATTCGCGCAAAAGGTATCTGAAGATCCCTGTGGGATCTTCTACAGTTCCGCAGGGCCTGCAAGACAGAGCTCTTCCACCAGGCTCTCAACTAAGGAGCTGCCACTACCACTACCATCAATGATTTCTGTTATAGAGTTTGTCCCTTGGCTTCGACGTCTGGCCTGTGTCGCCGCTTGAACTTTGGAAGATCAGTGAGCAGAATGCTTGTAGACCATTCACACTCATTTGTACACCATCTAAAGTAATTAAGGAAACATCACCAGCACCTTATGATCTTTTATGTATAACTGAATTGTTTTTAGATGATTTTATGCAGATTTTATTGTTATTTATGGATTAATTATTGTGAGCCGCCCTGAGCCTGCTTTGCGGGGAGGGCGGGATACAAATCATATGAATGAATGAATGAATGAATGAATAAGTGTGCATGCACATGAAAGCGTGTACCCAGAATTAAACTTTGTTGGTCTTAAAGGTGCCACTGGACTCAAACTTTGTTCTGCAGAAACACATTTTTAGTTAAAAAATAATAATCCAGGGATTATGTCAGGGGTAGGGTTGCCAGCTCTGAGTTGGGAAGTACTTGGAGATTTTGGGGGTGGAGCCTGGGAAGGGTGAAGCTTGGGGTGAGGGGGGGACAATGCCAGAGAGTCCGCCTTCCAAAGCATCCATTTTCTCTGGGGTAACTGATCTCTGTAATAGGGAGATAAATTGTAATAGCAGGAGATCTCCAGGCCCCACCTGGAGGTGCGCAACCCTAGGTGGCGCCTTAAGGGCTATGGTGGATTAGAGGCAGATGCTTAGCAACACTGAACTGACTCATTTGTGTAATTTCAGAAATAAAATATGAATTTTCCCTTTCATGATGGCTTATATATGGGGTAGGATTGTGGTGGTGGGTCCCCACATCACAGAGTTGTCCTGGGCCTAGGAAAATGATGTTTGGGTCTTGGAGAGATCTACGAAGTTGGTGTGGAAGCTGGAAAAAGAGCAACAGCCAACGTTGGGATCCTTGCTCAACCATGAAGCAGGTTTGGTAAGCTGTTCTCTCCCCACATTACCTTCCTGTTGCAAAGATTAAAAAAAGTGGTTACCCCAATCATCATTCTCGGCCACACTGAAGTGATGGGGGGAAGCGCTGACTGATGTTATGACGATCTCGGAACTCCCCAAACCATAGAATTTTGCCGATTCCTAGAGCACCATGATTCCATCTCTGGAGAAAACCCAGAAGTGATGTCATGCCATTTCCCCCCTGCTGCTCTGTTGAGTGACCACAGGGGGCAGAAGAGCATCAGTTGGAGAGCTCCCGCCACAAGCAGGAAGTGCCGGCCCCATGACATCCCCAGCCACTACCCCAAAATGTCCAGGACTTAATTTCCCAAGCTGGAGCTCGCAATCCTACTATTTTCCCCAGCCTTTAGACATCTGGACAGAACAGATGTGGGCTGTTTTCTTGAGATGTAGTTCATACTGGAAAGGATGTCCTTTCTCTGGGGGAATTTGGCGTGGAACAGCAGATGTCACGGAAGCCAAGGATTATGGTCCTAGTTTGCATAGGGTGGTAAGACATTAAAATGGGGATGCTCATGTTTGAAAGCAGGGGAGAGGAATTCAAAGTCCTTTTAGGGCTGCTAAGTTCCCCTCTGGCCACTGGCATGTTGCCAGATCCAGGTTGGGAAATTCCTGGAGATTTTGGGAATGGAGCCTGGGGAGGGCAGGGACCTCCGTGGGGTACAATGCCATAGAGTCCACTCATTGCTCACTGCTCCTATTTCTCCAACATAATCTGGTCCTGGTAGTGCACCATCAGATAGGCAGCACGCAGCCCCCAAATGCATGCCTTAGATACCGTGCCAGTTTCCTACCAGCAAAATCTTGCTTTTTTTTTTTTCCCCCAAAACGAAGTTTGAATTAAAAAAAGGAAAACTCTGAAAGGAAACTATTGACAGGTTTAGAATTTGAAACCTCACTGTCTTATCCCTGGGCATTTTTAAGCTAATGGGGAGAGACAGAACAAGGCAGAAGATTTCTTCCTAGCGATGGGTGGCCTTTCCTGACTGAAGGAGCTTTTCATTAACAAAGAAGCAAAAGGTATCATCTTTCTCTGAGTCGGGATTGTGCACCATTCGCACAATGTGTTATTATTGGGGGGGGGGGAGGGAGGGGTTAATTGAAATGTAAATGTGTGGAACACTCTGACCCAATTTACCACTAGAAAAAAGGGCAACGTTCTAATTTTCAAACGGCGGAGCGTAAATACTTTGGGAGTATTAATCATTCAAGTTTGGGATTATTAATCATTAAAGTTTGAACAGGGAGTAAAACTTGTGTTAGGTGTCACGGTAGAGCATGTTATAACATGTAGGGCTTTTCCTTTTCTTTTGAAAGGAGGGATTGTGCTTTCTTGATGTGGTGTAGAATTGCCAACTCCAGAAGCAGAAATTCCTGGAGATACGGGGGCAGAGCCTGGGGGCGGGAAACTTTGGGGAAGGGAGGGACCTCACTGGGATGTAATGCCACAGAACTCATTCTCCAAAGCTGACATTTTCTCCAGGGGAACTGATCTCTGTAGTCTGGAGATGAGCTGTAATTCCTGGAGATCTCCAGGTCTCACCTGGAGGCTGGCAACCTTGGTGCGATGCTAGCCTTAGTGGTGTCTGATACCCTCATAATATATGTGCATGGTTCTACTCCAGAGGGAAATCATCTGAATGAGCTATGCAGAAGATACAATGTTAAACTGTTTGTTCTTAATTTTTTAAAAAATTAAGTAATATTCTGTAATTGGATTTTTTTTTTAAAAAGTGAGTACTTTGCCCTGGTTAAAACAATTCCATCAGCAATTATGTCATCAACTAGACTATCCTGTTTGCTTAAATGTGTGGTGAGTAATGTGGATCACTCTATATTTATGGTAAATGGTAAGTCCATGAAATATATTACTGGGGTCCAAGTATCTTGGGTTATGTTAGAGTTGCCAACTCTGGACTGGGAAATACCTGGAGATTTTTGAGGGGTGGAGCCTGAGGGGTTCAATGCTCCCTCTAAGCTTTTGAGTCTTGTGAGCAAAAATTTAATTTGTGAGCCACTGGCATCAAAGCTGTGAGCGAGCGATTTGGCTACTGCATAAATTAGTTTGCTCTGGAGCCATCCTTCCTGAGCTAAGACAAAAGAAGAAGAAGAAGAAGAAGAAGAAGAAGAAGAAGAGATTGGATTTATACCCCACCCTTCACTTGTAGTCTCAGAGCGGCTTACAAACTCCTTTCCCTCCCCCTCCCCACAACAGACACCCTGTGAGGTAGATGGGGCTGAGAGAGCTCTTTCCCAAGCTGTCCTTGAGGGAACAGCTGGTACAGAGCTATGGCTTGCCCAAGGTCATCCAGCCAGGTGCAAGTGGAGGAGTGGGGAATCAAACCCAGTTCTCCCAGATTAGAGTCTGCGCACTTAGCCACTACACCAAACTGGGACCAAAATGTGTGAGCCAGAGGCTAAAAAACTGTGAGCTAGCTCACACTAACTCAGCTTAGAGGGAACACTGAGCCTGATGGGGAGGGGTGGAGCCTGAGGGGAGGGCAGAGTTTGATGAGGGGAGGGGCCTCAGCATGACGCAATGCCACAGAGTGCACCCTCCAAAACCGCCATTTTCTCCTGGGGAACTGATCTCGGTTGTCTGGAGATCAGTTGTAATACCGGGAGATCTCCAGGCCCCACCTGGAAGGTAGCAAACCTAGCCATGTACCAATCCCATACATACAGCCTCATGTACTGAATTCAGCTGAGCACCAGATCCTTTTCCCGCAGAACATTCAAGCTGAATGCCATTTTTACTGATGTCTGGCACCTGAACTGGTTCATAGGACTTACATTTTGAATGAAAATGGGATGGAAATATCATAAATGGATACTACTGAGCACGAAGTCAGTGCCTACACTAGGGGTGCCAGGCTCCAGGTGGAACCTGGGGATCACCTGGAATTCCAGCTCATCTCCAGACTACGGAGATCAGTTCTGCTGGAGAAAATGGATACTTTGGAGGGTGGGCTCTGTGGCACTGTACCCTGCTGAGGTCCTTCCTCTCACCAAATGCTGCCCTCTCCAGGGCTCCACCCTTCCAAATCAGCAGGTATTTCCAAGTCCAGAGTTGGCAACCCTAACATGACATATGATGCTTGGACCCCAATAGTGTATTTCACAGACTGAGGGTCCCCCCCCCCCAATACTGAGATTTCTGTCCTACCGAGGGTCCACCTCCAAATCTCCAGGAGTTCCTCAACCTGGAGCTGGCGACCCTTCCACCCAATGGCAGCCGGGGGAGCGGGGCTTGACAACCCTACTGCAGTCTCAGCTAGACCAGTTTGATCTCAGCACTGCCCCACTTGAAGTGACTGCAGCTTATATCACCAGACTTAGGTCAAATCTACATCTGACGTTCCCACTGGAATCATTCTAGTTTCAAAAAAACCCCCATCTATACCTGTTTCTAGTTTCAAACCATACTTGTTCTAGTTTAAAAATTACTGTTTACATTTGTTAATTGCCCTCCTGTGGTCAAGCTAGCATTATACTGCTTTAAACAAATCCTGTTGCTTAGTACTCTTCAGACCCAGGGAGTGAAATTTGAAACCAGCGTGAAATGAGCGTAGGAAAAGACAGCAGTCAAACTACTTCAGAGGGGAGGTGTGAACTGGGCCTTAGTTCTGTTGCTCAAGGGCACCGCCTGGATTCAATCAGCTGATCTGCAAGAACCAAACCAATCCCTTTGGGCCCTATGGAATCCCAGTGCCATGTTTTATCTTTCAGTCTGAATAACTTATTTGGCTGCCCAAAGACCATGGCAAGTGAAGTCCTTCCTTCCTTCCTTCCTTCCTTCCTTCCTTCCTTCCTTCCTTCCTTCCTTCCTTCCTTCTCTACATAACTTGACTTCCTTCCTGCTTCAGGTCATTCAGATATTTGGATGCTACTTTTGAAACATGGCCTCTGTCTGTCCTTGATGATGTTACTCACATCTGGCTCCACTTGACCAACAGCCAGCTCCATCTCATACTCCCAAACTTGACGGCTCTTGTCCCTTTGAGCTCTTATGGGCATTTTGGAACGTCGCCGCCAGATTGTGAAGCTTCTTCATAAAAAGGCAAGACACTTGACTAGGACCCATGCATTATTGCACGAAGACACTAATATATTCTAGATTCTCCTGTCTGGACAGAAAAAAGTCACAAGGTGGATGATTACAATAGCTTAACATCCAGTGGTGGGGTTGGAGGATCCATCTTTGATTCATTCTTGCAAGCACAGGTGGGTTCACTAAGTGTATGTGTGGGGAAATGGGCTACTAAGGAGTGTTTATGGGTTAGTTAATCCTCTGCACGTGCAAATCTGCTTTAAATAGGGTTGCCAACCTCCAAGCGAGGCTGGAGTTCTCCTGCTATTTATAAGTGGTCTCCAGGCAATGGAGATCAGTTCCTCTGGAGAAAATAACCACTTTGGAAAGTGGACTGTATGGCATTATACTAAGGTTGCCAGCCTCCAGGTGGGGCCTGGGGATCTCCCGCTTTTACAACTGATCCCCAGCTGACAGAGATCGGCTCCCCTGGAGAAAATGGCTGCTTTGAAGGGTGGACTCTATGGCATTGGACCATGCTGAGGCCCCTCCCCTCCCCAAACCCCACCCTCTCCTGGCTCCACCCCCAAAGCATCCAGGTATTTTCCAACCCAGACTTGGCAACCCTACACTATACCCAACTGAGGTCCCTCCCCTCCCCAAACCCCGCCTTCCTCAGGCTCCACCTCCAAAATCTCCATGTATTTCCCAACCCGTAACTGGCAATCCTAGCTTCAAATCATGTCCGGTGACTCTGTTAGGGTTGGGTCTGAATGGATATGCACGGCTGACCATAAAGCTTCCGTGAAAGTCTTGCAGAAGTTCATGACTTTGCCGAAAAAGTCATCCGTAGATTACTTCTTTAAAAAATGTACCCAACAAGATTTTGATCATTTGTCAAAAGCCCAGATAGAGGAGGGTTTTTTTGAACTTTAATGCTCGCAGACAAGCTTCTTTAGATTTTGGTCTCATTGGAGTCTTTTAGAGAGCAAGGTCAGATCCCCGGGGCAACAGCAAAAGAGAGTGATCTGCAACTTCACGCTAGGAAAGCTCCGTCCCAGCCATTCCCCCCACCCACCACCTCTTTCGCAAACTTGGCATCTCTATGCAGCTCCTGTTGAAGGAAACATCTAGCTTTCATAACCGGAATGCTCTGGAGGACAAGGCCGACATGATTCATGGTATGCCAGAGACACATGAACCATGAAATAATAAATACCTAAATGGGTTTTTACCTTTCTTTGGCTCCCACATCAACCTTCTATTTTTTAACAAATGGAAGTCTATTCAGACTAAAAATATGACTTGGTGCTGCCAAAGCAAAGCCAAAAGCATCCCCCCCCCCCCCCAACCAAATCAGCTTAGACTGTTCAAAGCTGACCTCCCCACCTCAAAAACGTGGCTTCTGAATGTTTTGAAAAAAGCCTTTGTCCTTTGAGGGACCCCAATGGTTCCTGTTGAAGCTGTCAGTCTTTCAGGCTACCGTTGCTAACTCCAGGTTGGGAAATTGCTGGAGACTGGGAAGGGTGGAGTTTGGAGAAGAAAGAGAGCTCAGCAGAAGGTGATGCCATGGAGTCCATGCTGTTTCCCCCAGGGGAACTATTGTCCGAAGTCTGAGATCACTTGCAATTCTTGGAGAACTCTAGGTCCCAACCTGGAACCTTCAGGCAGCCATTTTCTATGCCTTCTTCTCGCCCACTGAGGAATCCCTTATGGACTGCAGAGGATTCTGGGATACATTCTGGCGAATTCCCACGGCAGTGCTGAGGTTGACAGGCCTGCTGATCTTTGCAGTGGGAAAGGGGGGGGGGGGAGACTGCAGCCAAATTGGGAAGTGATGTCACTTCCAGATGATGCTCTAAAAATCTTCCAAATCCCTATTCGGGTTGCCAGCCTCCAGGTGGGGCCTGGGGATGTCCTGCTTTTACAACTGGTCTCCAGCTGACGGAGATCAGCTCCCTTGGAGAAAATGGCTGCTTTGAAGGGTGGACTCTGTGGCATTGTACCATGCCGAGGCCTCTCCCCTCCCCAAACCTTACCCTCTTCTGGCTCCACCCCCCAAGTCTCACGGTATTTTCCAACCTGGACGTGGCAACCCTATGGTAAAGACTTGCCAGTTTGGACCCAGTTCTCCACTTTCTCCCACTGTGATGGTCAGCATTGGTGGGCAACTGATTGGATTAGTGGGCAAACGCTCTCTGGGGGCAGGCAGATGGCAATGCCAGTGCTGGCCACAGGCCCCTTGGTTCTTGTTGCCACACATGAATAGACAGTACCTTATTATTACTGTTATTTTAATGACTTATGTGCTGCTTCTCAGTTGCCAGGTTCTAGGGCAGGGGTGGCCAAACTGTGGCTCGGGAGCCACGTGCGGCTCTTTCACAAATATTGTGCGGCTCCCAGAAGGCTCTCCATCTGTTTGCTCTCCCCCTTTCTTTCTGTTTCGCTTCCTTCACCCCTCCCCCATCTATTTGCTTTCTTTGTTTCTCTCTCTCTCTTTTTCTTTCCACCTCTTTCATTCTTTCTTTCCACCTCTCTCTCTCTCTCTCTCTGTCTTAGACACATAAATATCATTTGACAAATAAATATCATTATCAATATCTGTTTTCCCTCTTTTGTCTTTATTTTTTACAGTCTCATTTCATGTTAGTAAAAAGCAAATTTGCATATTTTTCAATAAAAGTGTGTGTGTGTGATAGTTGTTCATGTCTTGTGGCTCTCAAACATATCTGACGTTTATTCTGTGTGGCTCTTACCTTAAGCAAGTTTGGCCACACCTGTTCTCATATAATGTTAATAAAAAGCAAATTTGCATATTTTTCAACAAAAGTGTGCGTGCAATATTTGTTCATGTCTTGTGGCTCTCAAATATATCTGACGTTTATTCTGTGTGGCTCTTACCTTAAGCAAGTTTGGCCACACCTGTTCCTGGGGGTTGCATAAAATACAGGCCAGCACAGTTTTTGGAGCTGGACCTGGGAGAGACCCTTGGAAGAATGGATTTTGTAGATGTTGGAGGCCGCAGCTTCGAGGCCATCCCCTCTGTCCCTTTCAGGATTAAGCACCACTCAGAACTAAGACCAAAAAAATGTTTTAAATGAGAAAGCAGAGACTGAACCAGATGACTCACTGGCGGAGCAGGAGAGTATGTATGGATTTGAAAGCTCAGAGACTGAAGATGGAGATGATTCGGACTCGAAGAAGGGGGCGGCCTCCCCTAGAAAGAAGAAAGACAAGAAGAAAGGAAGAGAACCAAAGGAGAAATAGTTTTTTTTAAGTGTTTTTCCCCCTTCGCTGTAATAACACACCAAGCCTTGTAACTTTAAAATCTAGTATAGATTGTTTACTCTGATGTATGTAGTCCAGGGATCCAATGTTAAATTTCTATTTGTAAGCAGCAAGAATGAATTAGTAATGTATGCCAAGAAATAATTTAGCTTTTCAGTAACTAATGATATTAGTAAACAGCATTATGAACGCATTTTCTGTATACCTTAGGGTAGGTTAGTTTGTAGATTTTAGTGTAGGTGTAGGGATTAAAATGCAATAAAAAATTTACAAAAAAAAATGTTTTACATTTGCATTTCTTTAATGGAAACTACTGTGGGGGAAGTCTTGAACGGAGAGCCACGTAAGAAGTTTAGAAGCATTCTCATACCTTTGAACAAGGCACCGTTAAAAAACAGGGACATGGTGGTGTTTTTAACACCTATTTTTGCATACAGGATCGCTGTCAGGGTCCTCTTGCTCTGCGGCTGTAGGCAGCATTCATTTCCTCTGCAATTGCCCACTTCACACCAAGTCTGAAGTGTTATTAATAGGGTTGCCAACCTCCAGGTGGGGCCTGGAGATCTCCCAGTATCACAACTGATCTCCAGATGACAGAGATCGGCTCCCCTGGAGAAAATGGCTCCTCAAAATGCAAAACAGTGACAGTTTTATACCAGGGCAAATACTCAAAAACAGGGATTGTCCTGCGTACGAGTTAGGCACACTATTAAAAGGAGAGATCTCGTCATTGCGGAAGGGTAGGATTTTGTGCATGAGAAACAAGAAGAGGAAGAAAAGATTTCAAAAAGCTGACCCAAAACAATGAAATTAAATAGTCCTGGTGGCAAAGGAAGGCCCTTTTAAAAGGGCGACAATACCGACGGAAGAAATGAGAGCCTCAGCAAGCTGGGAAATCTATAGGACAGGAATTAAATGCTATAATCAGATTGTTTGCGCAGTCATTTACCATCTCATTTTCTTGCTGCGCAAGCAGTGGGACCGTTCGAGACAGGCCATCTTGGAGAGTAACAAAGTGCGCCAATAACAAACACGGGATTAAAGGAATATTGATAGCCCGTGACAAGCCACTTCCTGAGGAATGTTGCTTGGTCAAATAGCAGCAATCATTAAATATATGAGGGTCAGTCAATTTAATCTGCTCTTTTTATATGGATTGATTAGTTTAGCAAAAAAAAAAAAAACACAAACCCACCGAGCTGGGAGACAATTAATGGTTTGTCTCCCGTAGCTTTTTGTGCCAGGAAAGGAACCCACAAATTTTTCTCTCTTTTTATTTTTTTTAAAAGGGGAAGGCTTTAATGCAGGGACTCTCTACCTCCCGGCTACCAGATTAATTCTTTGGTCCGCAAATTCTTGAGCATTGGCTGTTGAATGCCCGTGCAACGCCAAGAATTTGGGGGCATATTCTGTGGTGCACAGCAAGAAAGGCCTAACAGCTGATAGTTGCCTTTTTGGAACCAGTGATCTCTCTAGGCTGAGCTGGTGCGAGCTAGTTCGCAGGTTTTCTTAGCCTCCGGCTCACACATTTTTGTCTCCACTCAGGAAGGATAGCTCCAGAGCAAACTAATTTATGCAGTAGCCAAATCCCTCGCTCACAACTTGAATGTCAGTTGCTCACCAAGTAGAATTTTTGCTCACAAGACTCCACAGCTTAGAGGGAGCATTGATCAGAACTAGGAACAGCAAAACAACAACCCCAGTGTTTTACTGAAGATATAAAAGGCAAGGGATCTTAGTTGTTTGTGGCAGAAAAGGTTTCTTTCAGAGACAGGATTGCGAACTCTTGAGTTGAGAAATTCCTGAAGATTGGTGGGTGGAGCCTGGGGTAGGCACGGTTTGAGGAGGGGAGGGACTTCAGCCGGTATAGTATAATAGAGTTCACCCTCCAAAGGAGCCATTTTCTCCAGAGGAAGTGATCTCTGTTGTTTGGCGACCAGTTATAATTCTTGGACATCTCCAGTCCCCACCTAGAAGCTGGCAACCCTATTCAGAGATGGGATTGCCAACACCAACCTGAGAAATTCCTGGAGATTTGGGGGCGGTGCCTGTAGAGGGGGGAATTAGGGGAGAGGCTTCACCTAGAATCTATGGTGTACCACATCCCTGGCAAAGAGTGTGCCCTACAGAGCAGCCACTTTCTCCAGGGGAACTGATCTCTGTCGTCTAGAGATCAGTTGGAATTCTGGGTGAACACCAGGCCTTACCTGGAGGTTAGCAGCCCTCAGAGAACATGGTCCACCCAGGTATTCCTTGGAGGTTGCCCTTCCAAGCAATGGTTTCTCTAAGCTGTGGAGCCTTGTGAGCAAAAAATAATACTTTGTGAGCTACTCACATTCAAGTTGTAAGCGAGCGATTTGGCTGCCACATAAATTAGTTTGCTCTGGAGCCATCTTTCCTGAGCCAAGACAAAAATCTGTGAGCTGGAGGCTCAAAAAACTGAGCTAGCTCACACTAACTCAGCTTAGAGGGAACACTGCTTCCAAGTACTTGCCAGGGTCAGGTCTGCTGAACTTCCGAGATCTGATGAGACTGGGCTTGCCTGGGCTATCCAGGTCAGGGCTGTGTTGACCTTCCTTCCTTCCTTCCTTCCTTCCTTCCTTCCTTCCTTCCTTCCTTCCTTCCTTCCTTCCTTCCTTCCTTCCTTCCTTCCTCCCCTTTCCCTTCCCCTTCCCCTTCCTCCCTCCCTCCCCTCCCCTCCCTCCCTCCTTCCTTCCTTCCTTCCTTCCTCCCTCCCCTTCCCCTTCCCCTTCCTCCCTCCCCTCCCCTCCCCACCCCTCTTTCCCTCCCTCCCTCCCTCCCTCCCTCCTTCCTTCCTTCCTTCCTTCCTTCCATGTTGTAAGCCACCTTGGGTCCCATTTTGGTGTGGGAGAAAGGTGGACTATAAATAAACAACATCTGAAAATTATCTTCCAAAGCAGCCATTTTCTCCAGGGGAAACTGATCTCTGTAGATTGGAAATCAATCGTAATTCTGGGAGACCTCCAGGCCCCACCCCCACCCCTGATCAGCTGGCTAGTGGGGGGACCTACCAGGACTGGGAGGGAGGCCCTTACGGCACATACTGGAAGTGTTGTCATTGCCTCCGCAGTGTCATGGTGGCACTCTGGTATTTGGACAGAAACTCTATGGTAGAAGCCGTTTTGACCAATTGAGTTTTTACCCAAATAGCAGAGCATCGCTGCAACATCTCAACATGATGTCACTTCTAGTACATGCCGGAAGTGACATCACCACATCCCTGGCAAAGTGGCCCGGGCTTTCTGCTCCCTCCTGGTAAGTCCACTGCACCACCCTCCTGTTGCTGGGAGGGAGAGAGGACCCGGCAACCCTAGGACGTCGCCAACCCTATGGTGACACGCCAAGCCAAAACACTTCTGTTTACCCAAGGCTTTGACTACAGTGTTTTGTCTTTTTAAGCTGTTTTATATCCTGCTGCTTCTGGCCTGATTTATGGATGCATTTAAGGTGCTCCCTGGTTCTTTTGCGCTCTTGGTATGCCCCAGGCTTGTTTTGATAATACATTGAGAATTTATGATGTTCTTATGATTTTATGGTATTATTTTTTCCTTGTAAATGGCTTCAAGCCGACTCTGGAGAGCAGGCATTTCCTAAAGAAACAAACCTGCTTTAAACCCACCCTTCATCTGGGGATTCAGAAACATTACACTGGGCTTTGATCAAAACATAGTTAGAACTCATGGTTTTACAGGATGTCTGAATGCAGCCCAGGTTTCAATTTTATTTTTTTTTTGGCCGTCAAATCACAGCTGACTTATGGTGACGAAGGTTTTCAAGGCAAGAGACGTTTCAGAGGTGGTTTGCCATTGACTGGCTCTGCGTCACGACCCTGGTATTCCTTGGAGGTCTCCCATCCAAATACTAGCCAGGGCTGACCCTGCTTAGCTTCCAAGATATGATGAGATTGGGTTAGCCTGGGCTGTCCAGGTCAGTAGGGGAGGGGAAATCAAGGTGTTGCCAAAGAGGTGGGAACTGGGAAAGGTGGCATCACACAGGTGTCCTGGCAGGCAGAGCTCCAGAACGAAAACAAAGCATGCCAGTGGGAGAAAATCCAGAGGTGTATGCCATATGGCATGCATCCATGGTACACCAGCCCCTTTAATTGCTTGCAACAATACGCACTCGGCACAGCGAATCGGCAAGCTGGCCAAAGGACTTCTGAAGAGCGACCACCTGTGGTCAGGAACGCAGGTGTGCCGTTGCCCTAAAGATTGCCCCTACGAAGGGGCATCTGGGTGCACCATCAGCATGGCACCAGCCACAAAAGCATTCACCTTGAGTTGTGTCCATGGGAAAGAGGAGTAGGGTTGCCAAGTCTGGGATGGGAAATCCCTGGAGATTTTGGGGTGGAGGGCAACGTTTGGGGAGGGACCTTCTCAGGGTATTATGCCATAGAGTCCACCCTCCAAAGCAGCCATTTTCTCCAAGGGAACTGATGCAATAGTGGGAGATTTCCAGTGGTCCTCTGGAAGTTGACAACTCTAAAGATAGGGTTGCCAAGTCTTACCTTTATAACAGTGGGGGTGTCCTAGTCCCTCTCTGGGAGTCCCGCACACACATCGTGATGACGTTACCCGGAAGTGATGTCATCACACTGGGCATGTTGCCGGGGCAACGCTCTGGTAATCGCCCTAAAACTCTATGCTACCATAGAGTTTTCAGGGTGATTGCTAGAGCGTCGCTCAGCGACGTGCCCAGCGTGATGACATCGCTTCTGGGTGACTTCATAACGCCAGGCACGTCAGCCTGATCGGGCCACTTCAGGGGTGGGGTTCCCCCCACAGGCCAGATCCCAGCCAGCGGATTGGGGACCCATTTAGCGGGGGAATCCCCACCCCCAGGGGGGAATTGACAGCCCTGCCTAAAGAGGAGCTGCCTTGCTCATTGAACTTACAGCCGGGATCTGCCCCAATTAACCCCCCCCCCCAAAGATCTATCCCTCCTTTTTATGTATCGAAGCAATACTGAGTGACAGAAGAGGAAGTATGATCTATTAATTTTCACCCAGTGAGCTGCTGTCGGCGCAAACTGAGTGTGAATTAATAAGCTGCAATTCTCATGCTGGAGAGAGAGAGAGAGAGAGAGAGAGAGAGAGAGAGAGAGAGAGAGCGTTTCCTCGAGATTATCACAGTTAATTATGAAATATTATTCTTAGGAAAATATTTATCCACATTAATGAGAAGCTGATGTTCATAAATTTAAGTGCTGAATGCGCCACTGTTATTTATTTATTTATTTGCCTGCTTTCAGCCCAGTAGATTCACAGAAATGGAGGCCTCTCCTTTCTTCCTCCTTGCCTGTGCTGAGGAATACCAAATTCAACATCAGTGGAAAGGCAATGGACTCAACACCCCTCCGCCCAGTATTACCCAACCCAATAGGATTTATTTACAACACCCCTCCCCCCAATAGTATATGGAACTTGTCTCTTTAAGTGACAGGCTTAAGTCCTAATCAAACTCCCTCTCTTAAGAATAGAAATACATAAGAGAAGCCAATGTTGGATCAGGCCAATGGCCCATCCAGTTCAACAGTCTGTCACACAGTGGCCAAAAATACCAGGTGCCATCAGGAGGTCCACCAGTGGGGCAAGGACACTAGAAGCCCTCCCACTGTTGCCCCCCTCCCAAGTACCAAGAATGTAGAGCATCGCTTGCCAGACTGAGAGTTCCTATGGTTGCAATCACAAACACAATCAGCCCTGACATAGGTGCGAATGCCAGGCAGATTAAAGGAGTGCGATCAGACAACGACATCGGGGAAGTGCCCTGCAGCCGTCAGCAGCCCATTTTGCTCTGCCGCACAAGCGGAGTTAAAAGACACCTCGGAAAGTCCAGTAGCAAACAGGATGCTACGGGCCACAGATGGACTTTCCTAAGTCTGATCACTCCAGCATGCTCGCATGGCGTCGGGATGGTCTGATTGGGCCATCTCGACTCCATGCCGTTGTTTTTCCCCCTTCTCAGTATGTGCATCATTGCAGTCTCCATAGGGAGCCTTCTATGGTTGCCAAGTCTGGGTTGGAAAATACCTGGAGACTTTAGGGATGGAGTCAGGGGAGGGTGGGGTTTGGGGAGGGGAGGGGCCTCAGCAGGGTACAATGCCATAGAGTCTACCCTTCAAAGCAGCCATTTTCTCCAGGGGAGCTGATCTCTGGCAGCTGGGGATCAGTTATAAAAGCAGGAGATCCCCAGGCCCCACCTGGAGGCTGGCAGCCCTAGAGCCCTCAGGGCTGAGCTGTAAATCATCGATCCCTTGTTTAAGCGCATTGGAGACAAACAGCAAAAAACAAAACCCAACTCAATTGCATCTGATCACGCAGTAGCAGGCTGTGCCCACAGCTTCTAAAGACCATGCGATCGCGCAACTGCAGTTCAACTTCCTGGTTTTTATCTGACAAGCAAGGCTTCCGTGGTTTTTATCTGACAATAATTCTAAGATCATGTGTCATGTTGCTAAATTTTGTGCTCTGATTTTCAAACTACGGGAATTGCACCTTAAAGGCTCTTCAATTCGAATTTTGTATTATTGTATTTTATGTCTGATTAGACTGTCTGCTGGTCTAAAGACCATAATAAATAATGAACAACTATCAGGGTCATCTCAGAAACAGAGCAGCACCCTTAAGTTGACTGATCGCAACTCTGGGTTGGAAATGGGGTTGCCAACCTCCAGGTAGCACCTGGAGATATCCCACTATTACAATTGATCTCCATATGATAGAGATCAGTTCCTCTGGAGAAAATGGGTGATTTGGAGGGTGGACTGTATGGCATTGTACCCCACCAAGGTCCCTGTCCTCTCCAGGCTCCATCCCCAAATCTTCAGGAGTTTCCTGACCTGCAGCTGGGAACCCTAGTTGGGAAATTCCTGAAGATTCTGGGGTAGAAGGTAAAAGCCAGTCCACCATGCAAAGCAGCCATTTTCTCCAGAGAAACTGATCTCTTAGTCTGGTGATCACTTGTAATTTCAGGAGGTCCCTGGGCCCTACCTGGAGGTTGGGAACTCTACAAGATAGCAACCATGAGCCAAGAGGAAAGGTGGGGGATGAATATGTAAATAAATAACCTGACTGTGGGATGCCCCACCAGTTAGATTACTGCCCTCCAAGGTTTATGCACCAGCAGTGCTCCCTCTAAGCTGTGGAGTCTTGTGAGCAAAAATTCTACCTTGTGAGCTACTGGCGTTAAAGCTGTGAGCGAGCGATGTGGCTACTGTGTAAATGAGTTTGCTCTGGAGTTTGCTCTGCAGTGGGGCATTCTGGGGCTAGCCCCCCCCCCAACTTACTGGCAAGGCCCCACTCCCTCCATCCAGCCCAGGGCCTCCAAGTGGTGGCAGATGCAGGGAAGGAGCTGGGTAGTCCTTTAATTTGATTAGCCAGTGCCCCCTACGAAATTTAAGTGCCCCCCAACTAAAAAAAATCTTGGCTACGGGCCTGTTTGGAGCCATCCTCCCTGAGCTAAGACACATAATGTGTGAGCCAGAGGCTAAAAAACTGTGAGCTAGCTCACACTAACTCAGCCTAGAGGAAACACTGTGCACCAGTTGAACCCCTTTTTAACGGCAGTGGCATTCTACGAACCGCTGTATAATTTTGTGCCTGATGTAAAATGCCTTCAAAGTCTTACGTGTAGTCTTATTGTTTTGCCCCAGTTTTGATCTTTGCAGTTTTTTCAAACCCTCTCTGGAAAAGTTTTCCTCTCGGCGCACAAATGTACCATCTCCTCTTTCCGCCTGCTGTTTTTACGCTTCTGCTGCTGACTGGGCTTTCTGAGCTCATTTGAGGCTGTTCCTTGAAACCTTTCCGTTTATTCATTTATGTTCTTTATCGCGTGCCTTGCTCGCTGGGACACCAGGTGGATTACAAAGAGTTAGGGTGTCAGTCATGGCTGGAGATTTGTCAGAATTAGAATTGGTCTCCAGGTAGGGCTGCCTGCTCAGGTTTGGGAAATAACTGGAGGTTTTGGGGGTGGAGCCTGAGGAGGGCGGGGTTTCTGAAGGAGAGGGACTTCAATGGGGTGTAATGCCATGGAGTCAACCTTACATATCGACAGGGCTTTTTTCGTAGAAAAAGCCCAGCAGGAACTCATTAGCATATTAGGCCACACCCCTGTCAGCACAGCTTTCTCCCAGGATCGGCTTCCCCAGGCACCCCATGGCTTGTGAGGTGCCTGGGGAACCCGAGAGGGGGGGGAGGCTATAGGCGTGGCCAACTCGGAAGCCAGCCAGAACTCCATTCCTGTGCGTTCCTGCCCCAAAACAGCCCTACATATTGACCATTTTTTCCCCAGGAGAATTGATCTCTAGGTAAACTGTAATAGGAGATCTCCAACTACCACCTGAAGGCTAGCAACCAGTGTTCCCTCTAAGCTGAATTCGTGTGAGCTAGCTCACCATTTTTTAGCCTCCGACTCACAGATTTTTGGCTTAGCTGTAGAAGGATGGCTCCAAAGCGAACTAATTTATGCAGTAGCCAAATCGCTTGCTCACAACTTTAATGCCAGTAGCTCACAAAGCTGAATTTTTGCTCACAAGGCCCCACAGCTTAGAGGGAACACTGGGCAACCCTGTCTCAGGTTTACAGAGATCAGTTCCCCTGGAGAAAATGGCTGCTTTGGAAAGTGGACTCTTTGGCATTATATTCTGCTCAGGTCCTTCCCCTCCCCAAATCCTGCCCTCCCCAAGCTCCATCCTCCAGGAATCTACAGGAATTTCCCAACCAGGAGCTGGTAGCCCTAATAAGGAGTCATTTTTTTGTTCTTTGGACACCCCACCCCCACCCCCGGCAGCTAGAGAGAACCAAATAGACCCGAGTACAAAAATACATAATTCTGGCAATACCTTAAATCCACAAAAGCCGTTTCCTTCCTTTAACATCAACTTGCAAAAACAGAATAAATAAATAAACCAGAAAATAAAATCAAAGAGCAGCAAAAGGAGTTGCCGGGGGGGGGGGGGGGGAGAACAAGAGAGAGGCAGTGGAAGAGACACAAATACTTAACCTCTCTCTCGGGCTTCCTGTTTGCTTCGCCACCAAATAAAATACAAATTTCCAATGTTGAAAAGTCCTTCCTTAAGCTAATAAAAGCTGTCAGCTTCCATAACGGGTGACGTGACGAGAGTCCACAGGTGGACCCTTCTGGTCCTTGCAGCTCGGGAAGCCAGGGCTTGTAATAATAAAAAAAAGCAGCCCTCTACCGTTCGGGGCCCCTCCTCCCCCCATCAATTCACATCAAACGTTATTAGACTCATCTGCCACCACCCGGACTGTGGCTTAAAATACGGAAGCGACAAGGACAGTTTTACTGCTCTGCAGGTGCGGCCGTGGGTGGTCAGGAGCTCCAAAAGCCTGCCCCCCCTTTTGTTCTCCACCCCCCTTGATCTGATTCATTACAAAAAGAGAGAAAAGCCACCAAGCAGGATGTCCCATTCATTTTCTGCTGGTGTAAAAACACAGAGATAGAGAGGTGGAGGAGGCGGGGGCGGGCGTGTTTGAGCGAAAGGGGCAATCCATAATATTTATGTCGACGGCGGCTCCAAATCTCTTTAAACATCATAAGAACATGGCTCATTAAACTACAACAGCCCTGAAATTGTGTTATAAAACTACAGAACAAAAAAAATCAATACATCTCTGCTCGGAAGGCGGTAATGAAATCTATCGGATCGGCCGGAAAGCGGTTTCTATGAATCATAATAATATTATGCGTCCCAACGCATCTTCTTTCCAATACTTAAAAGCTAACCAGCTGGGGGGGGGTCTTGGTACTTCAGTGGGTGCTGCAAAGGAGGTGAAGTCAAAGATCTCTCTCTCCCCCCCAACCCCGTCCAACCTTCTTCTGTAAATAACCTCAGGGCAGGGGGAGGGGAACGGGGGGGGGGCCTGTACGAGGAGATCAATTCGACACATATTTGCTATCTGCAATTCGGGCTTGTTGTATTACTTCAAAGTTTAATCGATACGCCGGTCCGTAAGAGGCCTGGGCTGCTACATCATGGCGATGGCTCATGGTGGGTTTATTAGTGGGCTAAAAGCAAGTTGCCATTTCTAATTTTGAAATAAAGATTAATACCAACCACTCGCGAGTCTTGTCAGGCGTCAGGTGCTTTTCTTCTTTCCTTCTCTCTCTTTTTTTTAGAATCTCGGGCAAAGTGCAAAATTGTTTCCTCCAGGCGAACATACACAGGCTGTCCGCCGGTCTCTATTGCACTCACGGTCCTGAAGAACGGGCCCCCAATTGTATATTTTTTGCTCTTCCTTGGTTATCCTGCTGCATCGACTGAAATTTCAAGACAAATGAAAGGAAGCCGTGCTTCACACAAAGGGTCCCAGACCTATGGTCATTCACCGGCTGTTGTTACGCGGCATGGACATACAACCATCTCCCCATTTTTGTTAAGAAAAGCTACATCTGAGCACCTAAGGAGCAAAGAGGGGAGGGCTAGGGTTGCGATCCTCCAGAGGGTGGCTGAAGAACTCCTGGAATTACAACTGATCTCCAGACTACAGTGATCAGTTCACCTAGAGAAAATGACTTCTTTGGAGGGTGGACTTTATGGACTTTATTCTACCCTGAAGTTCCTCTTGCCCCATGCTCTACTCCCAAATCTCCAGGAATTTCCCAACCCAAGTTGGCAGCCCTAGAGAAGCCCATTTAGGCCTTGAGTTCTTCATACACTCATGAGGGTGAACATTTACAAGGGGTCATGAGAATGGTCCGAAAAACTGAAGGCATCCAACGTCAAATCCCCGCTCTACATGAAAACTCTGGTCATAATATTCCCAGTGGGCCCTGGTGGGGAACCCCTCTCTTTCAGATCTCATTTCCCACCACTTCTCAGAGTAGCAGAAGGAGAAAAGTCTAAGAAATTGGCTACTGACATGATGTGGCTTCTGGGGGAAATCCAGAAGTGACGTCAGGCCTCTCTAGGAATTACCAGCAACGATGGTTTTACCATAGCATTTCTGGTGATTCCTAGAGGAACGATGTTGCCGACAGCCCACCCCATGCCTCCCAATGTTTTCCCACTAGTTGCCCATGCCGTTACCGACTTTCTCCACTCAACCTACCATACAGGAGCATTGTAAAGAAAAAAAAAATAAGGCGAGAAATAGCATTATAGGCACATATGTACATTAACGACCACCGCTGCCTACTGCCCCCAAAGCATCCTTGGAATCAAAATGCAATAAGAATCAAGGCAATGGGAAGGTCTTAAACTCCGACAGGCCGTAGCTTAAATAGGATTGCCAATTTCCAGGTGGCACCAGGAGATCTCCCGCAATTACCGTTGATCTCCAGATGACCAAGATCACTTCCCCTGGAGAAAATGGCTGCTTTGGAGGGTGGCTTCTATTTATTATTTGTTTGTTTCTTTCTTTGTTTCTTTATTAAATTAGATTTCTAGACTGCCGTCCCCTGCAGAACAGGGCTCATGGTGTTGTACATCAATAAAACATTCAATATTAAATTCACAAGTTAAAAACAATAAAAGAAACAACAGCAATAATAATTTTCCTGATAAGATGATGCTAAAATACTGATTGCGCCACTGTCCAGGGGGAGGGAGGACAGTCAGACAGATGGAAACTGTCACTGTCCTCAACCAAATGCCTGGCAGAACATCCCTACCTTACAGGTCCTGCGGAACTGCATTAAGTCCTGCAAGGCATGGATGTTGTTTGGCAGAGAGTTCCACCAGACTGGGGCCAGGGCAAAAAAGGCCCTGCTATTGAATTTTTTTTAAAGGTCTGAGCTTCCATGCGCATGCACACTCTTTCAGATAAACTGGAATGGAAGGTAACAGTTCAAACGTATAGGCAGAGGCTGAACAGCAAACCGGCACATCACATAATGAAGATGTTTTAAGAGATGGTCTTAAAGGTGCCACTGGACTCAAAAGCTGTCCTGCTACTTCAGACCAACATGGCTGCCCACCAGTGCTCTCTCTAAGCCGTGGAGTCCTGTGAGCAAAAATCCTACTTTGTGAGCTACTGGCATTAAAACTGTGAGCGAGCGATTTGGCTGCCGCGCGAATCAGTTTGCTCTGAAGCCATCCCTCCTGAGATAAGACAAAAATGGGTGAGCCGGAGGCTAAAAAAAACCTGTGAGCTAGCTCACACTGACTCAGCTTAGAGGGAACAGAGCTGCCCACCTGGATCGATCTTCACGGAGTGGACCGGATAAAAAGCCTTGCAGCGATGCAAATCAAGAGAGTTTGCAATGCACAACTTAAAAAAAAAAAAACCTTTAATTTTTGCTGCACTGTTACCTTTCAGCCTAAATGCTTTTAAAGCCTTCACATTACAGGAAGAAACCCCCCCCCCTCAAAAAACCCACCCTTTTTGCCTTTATTTTATCCATTTGACAAATGTTGATTGATTTCCCCCTCTGCTTAAATGCCTTCGAAGTCTCCGCCACCGTTGTGTTTGCTTTCTTGTTTTCACTCGGGCTTTTATTGACGGGGGGCCAGCCCGCATAGGCACAGCTCCGGGGAGGAAAACTTGGTTAATTACTGCTTTGACAAAGCCAACAGCCAGAGCTCGGCCCATTGTTGCGTATAGGTCATCCAGGAATAGCGAACGCCTCAGCTCTGTGGGTGAAAGTCTGGCACCGGGCTCTGAAAGGGCAAGACTCCAGCCTGGCTTTTCGGGAGAGAAAAAGAAAGAATTTCAGCCTTAAATAAAGATGTTTAAAAAACAAAAAACCTTCAGATGCACAAAAGCAATCTGAGAAAACTGAATACAATATCCTAGGATCTTTGGGGCAGGGGTTCAGAGAAAAGGAGGAGGAGGAAGAAGAAGAGATTGGATTTATACCCCACTCTTCACTACCCAAAGGAGTCTCAGAGGGGTTTACAATCTCCTTTCTCTTCCCCTCCACACAACAGACACCCTGTGAGGGAGGTGGGGCTGAGAGAGCTTTCTCCAGAACTGTGACCCACTCTGGACTATGTTGCCATTTCACGGGTAGGGTGAAGAAGGGGCCAAAGCAAAAAGATGGAGGAGAGGAGAAGGGTGCCAGCTATGATGGAACCGTTGCTGTCCTCAACCGAAGGCCTGGCGGAACATCTCTGCCTTACAGACTTTGCGGAACTGCATTAATTCCCACAGGTCCCAGGTGGCATTTGGCAGAGAGTTCCACCAGGTTGGAGCCAAGGTCAAAAAAGCCCTGGCTCTGGTCAAGGGCAGCTGGATGTCTTAGGAGCCAAGGATCACCAGTAGGTTGTTTTCCACAGAGCGTAACGCTCTCCCAAGGACTGGATCTGAGCATTGGTATATTAAGTTCAGTATTGACTACTTCAGACTGGCCAGTGTCTCAAGTTGAGGTCACATCACCTGCTACTTGATCATTTAAATGGAGATGCCGGAGATTGAACCTGGGACCTTCTGCATGCCGAGCAGATGCTCTACCTGAGCCATACTGTTCCCTAATATTTACACTTGATGCTACCTTCCACTGAATCCAGCCACTGGTCCATCAAGATCAGTATTGATGGCCCCACTGATGGACATCCTGAGGGCACCTGGTATTTTTGGCCACTGTGTGACAGAGTGTTGGACTGAATGGGCCATTGGCGTGATCCAACATTGGCTTATCTTATGTTCTTATGTATTATCTACTCAGATAATACATAATATCTTATGTATTATCTACAGCAGCCCTCCTAGAACTCAAGCTGAGGTCTTTCACATCACCTACCACCTAATCCTTGTAACTGGAAATGCCAGGGATTGGACCTGGGGCCTTCTGAATGCCAAGCAGATGCTGTACCAATGAGCCACAACCCAGCTCATGGGCTAGCGTCAGTAATGAGTAGCCATGACCTCACACTACTAAGTTAGCAGCATGCATCACCAATCACAGTCAGCCCCACCCACCACCCTGTATCTTTTATTTTTGCTGAGTAGGAGGCACAAAAGGATGGCTTTCCCAAAGCCAACCAGAAACCAAGAGTGGGTGTTACTCTGGACTTCTTGTCTCTGGGCTCATTCCTACATCTTGTATCCAAACCCTTCCCCAAACATCAAACCCATCCTTCAGTGGCAAAAGAGAAACCAGTGGCACCTCCTCCTAAAGAACCACAGATCTTTATGGGTTTTTGTTTGTGATTCACACTGTGGCAAAGGGGTTTCCACTCTACCAACTAGCTTAAGCGGCCAGTCTACTACTATGGCCGGGCTAAGTTCGCCTTCAAACCCAGCTTTGTTGATCCTCAGCAAGTTCTCGTCCACGTCTTGATCAAACCTGGTACCTGTGTTGCTGTGGTGATGCTACCAGACCAGGTGGTCCCATGCCATCCTCCAGGGCAAAAAAAACCCCAGTGACAAAAATCTAACCGGATCTGCACTGGTACCTGTTGATCCTTGCCGGTATAAAAGGCACAAGCCGATTCACAGTTGAGCCGCACATTGCCTCCACTGTCTTATTTTTGACTGCCCCCCTGGCCTTTCACAGCTTTCCCAACATGCGGCACCTGATCTCAGACTTCCAATGTAGCTGCAGGGCCAGTCGCAGCTGGCTTCTTCGCTTAGCGCTGCCAAGAATTATAATGCAGCACAATAAAAGGGGACGCCTTCAAGAAGCATCGCCTTTGTACGTCAGTTGCATAGGCATCGTCAGACCAGGGGCAGCCTCTAATTTTAGTCACCTGCCCCTGATAAATCACTATTCCTATTTTCTTCTTTTTTTGGGGGGGAGGAGGAGGCATGGATAAAATATCACCAGTGGGAGTTGCTAGCACTGTCACCCTTGGTTCCTGTCCCTCCCCCAAGTCTCTAGACATTAAATATCCGAGTCAGTGATAGGGTTGCAAAATCTGGGTTGGGAACGGGGTTGCTAGCTCCAAGTTGGGAAATACCGGGAGATTTCCGGGGTGGTGCCTGAGGAGGGCAAGGTTTGGAGAGCAGAGGTACTTCAAGAGGGCGTCAATTAATAATTATCATATGGCACTGTGTAGAGTATAGCCAGGAGATCCTAAGATTGTCTGGCAGTCAAAAGATCTAGCTCTTTTAGGGTTATGCACCACTAGGTGCCAGTTTGGTGTAGTGGTTAAGTGCACGGACTCTAATCTGAGAGAACCGGGTTTGATTCCCCACTCCTCCACTTGCACCTGCTGGAAGACCTTGGGCAAGCCATAGCTCTGGCACAGCTGTTCTTGAAAAAGAGCAATTTCTGTCAGAGCTCTCTCAGCTCCAGCTACCTTACAGGGTGTCTGTTGTGGGGAGGGGAAGGGAAAGGAGTTTGCAAGCCACTCCGAGACTCCTTCGGGTAGTGAAGGGCGGGGTATAATCCCAATCTCTTCTCTTCTTCTTCAAGGTGGCAAGCTAGACTTGTGTTTTTTAAGCAAGAGATGTTTCAGAGATGGTTTGCTATTGCCTGCCTTTGCCTCCAAAAACTAGCCAACCTTGCTTAGCTTCTGAGATCTGACGAGATCGACTTGCCTGGGCTATCCATGTTAGGGCTCAATGGGGTATAAACCCATAGCATCCACCTTCCAAAGCAGCCATTTTCTCCAGATGAACTGATCTCCATTGCCTGGAGACGAGCTGCAATAAAAGGAAAGCTCCAGCTACCACCTGGAGGTTGGCAGTCCTAGTTGGGGACTTTCTGGTGATTTCCAGCCTGGCGCTTCTGGAGGACAGGGTATGGGGAGGGACCTCAGCAGAGATTTAATGCCACGGGTCCACCCTCTAAAGGAACCACTTTCTCTGGGAGAACTGATCTCTGTAATCTAAAGATCAGCTGTAATTCCTAGAGATCCCCAGAACCTACCTGGAGGTTGGAAACTCTGCAGAGGCAATACTTATCGGCTACCAACGAAGCATCAGTTTGCCGTTAAAGGTGCAGCTGCAGTGACCGTCTGAAAAGCTGGCAACTCTGAGAAGGCCTAAGAACTGAGCATTTCCTTGGGAGGCGTAAAAACATCTGCAATCCAGGCCCCACCGCTGGACCTCCAGATGGCACCTGATATTTTTGGCCACTGTGTGACAGAGTGTTGGACTGGATGGGCCATTGGCCTGATCAGGGCTTTTTTTTTTTTTTTGTAGAAAAAGCCCAGCAGGAACTCATTAGCATAACAGGCCTCACCCAACAGCAGAAACGTATTAGCATATTAGGCCACACCCCTGACAGTGCAGCTCCCTCCCAGGATCGGCTTCCCCAGGTGCCCAGAGGCTTGCGGGATGCATGGGGAACCCGAGAGAAGGAAGGCAGTTTCTGGATTGGCTTCCCCAGGGGCCCCGCAGCTGAGGGGCGCCTGGGAGGCAGTTTAAACTGCCTTCCCTCCCTGGATCGGCTTGGCTTCCCCAGGCATGCCCCGTGGCTTGCGAGGCGCCTGGGGAACCCGAGGGGGGGGGAGGCCGTAGGTGTGGCCAACTCAGAATCCAGCCGGAACTCCGTTCCTTTGTGTTCCTGCCCCAAAATAGCCCTGAGTCTGATCCAACATTGGCTTCTCTTATGTTTTTAGGCACTGGCCTTAAAGAAAGGGAGTGAGAAGAATCTATTTTTATGCTCCAATGAGCTCCGGACATAGGGCTGCCAAGTACCGGCGGCTTACCGGCGGGGGGGAGTTGTTCTCCCCCCGGGAGCTCTTCTGGTGCATGCGCTTTGCGCGTGCGCCACGGTGACGTAATGACGTCACCCGGAGGTGACGTCATTACATGGGGGAAGTCGTCCTCACCGGACGACTTCTGGGGCGGGGTTCCCCCCGCCAGCCGAATGCCGGCCGGCGGATCGAGAACCCCTATAGCGGGGGATCCCCCGCCCCCCGGGCTGATTTGGCAGCCCTATCCGGACAGCATACATAGCTCTCGTCTCTTCTGCCACTACAGCCCCATGAGGCAGGCTAAACCGAGAGAGAGGGAAAGAGAGAGAGAGAGAGAGGGAAGGAGAGAGAGAGAGAGAGAGAGAGAGAGAGGAAGAGTGACTGGCCCAGGCTCACCCAGTGAGTTTCATAGCTGAGTGTAAACCCGAGTCCAGGTCTCCCCACGCCTAGCTTGACATTTACCATCCCAACATACTGGAATCAATGTTCCCGCTAAGCTGTGCAGGTGAGCGGCCGCTCATGAACACAGGCAGCCCTGCTCAGCAGCAGTCTGGAGCCGCCCAGGGTCTTGCCCTGCCCATTGCCCATTTTGAAGATCACAGCAGTTTTATTCTGCTCAGGATGCTCCACGCAGCCGGGGGGGGGGGGGATTAGTGGGAACATCAGTTGGCTCTTCAAAGACACTACTATAAATCTGCATTTGGCCGAATGGCTTCATCTCTTTCCGCCTCCTCTCCTTCCCCCACCCCCAGCTCATGTGAGGTTAAGAAATGGGAGGGGCAGGTCCCCCCCCCCCAGCAGACCTCCAGTGCAAGAGGAATTCAAGAGCTGAATATTTTTACTACCTACTTAGGTTCTTTCTTTCTTTTCTTTTCTTTTTTAAAGTAAAACATGTACATTTGGAAAGGAATGCACAGGTTAAATTTCCCTCCACCAAGAGGCTTTGAAGAAGAAGAAGAGAAGAGAAGAGATTGGATTTATATCCCCTCCCTTCACTCACTTGGAGTCTCAGAGCAGTTTACAAACTCCTTTCCCTTCCCCTCCCTGCTACAGACACCCTGTGAGGTAGGTGGGGCTGAGAGAGCTCTGAGACAACTGTCCTTGAGAGAACAGCTGGTACAGAACTATGGCTTGCTCAAGGTCATCCAGTAGGTACAAGTAGAGGAGTGGGGAATGAAGCCCGGTTCTCCCAGATTAGAGTCTGCACACTTAACCATAGGGCTGCCAAGTCAGCCCGTGGGGCGAGGGATCCCCCGCTAAAGGGGTTCCCGATTCGCCGGCCAGCATTTGGCTGGCGGGGGGAACCCCACCCCTGACGTCGTCCAGCGAGGACGACGTAATGACATCACAGGAAGTGACATCAGAACATTGGGGGCGTTGCCAGGGCGACGCTATACCATAGAGTTTTGGGGCGTTGGGCCCTGGCAACGCCCCCAACGTGCTGACGTCACTTCCTGTGATGTTGCTGGGCGTGCGCGCTTTGTGCGCGCACCAGGAGAAACTCCCGGCCAGAGGAGGACTCCCCCCGTCGGTGAGTTTTGAAGACTTGGCAACCCTACTTAACCACTACACACCAAACTGGCTCCCAGGACTCGGAAGCCCCATTTAAACATATGAAGCTGCTTTACACGGAATCAGATCCATGATCCATCCAGGGCAGCATTGCCTACTCAGGGTCTCAGACAGAAGTCTTTCACATCACCTCCTGCTTCTTCCTTTTAACTGGAGATGTCGGGGATTGAACCTGGGCCCTTCAGCAGACAGCAATCTTTTCAAAATCTGTAACACAGTCCTTCCCTTATGCTTAGGATTTACTTTTTTTTAAAAAAGTCATGTTCAGATGTGCAGCTCCTTTGATCATTTTTAAAGGCAAAGTTTTCCCCCCACTCCCATCGAACTCTGCAAGGACCATGAATAGCTTTGGACCTATTTAAGGACCATGAATAACTATGCTTTAGTCTGTTCAGATCCACTTTCTGTTCCAGGTAATGTGCTCAAGGGAGGGAGAAAAGAAAAGCAGGTGGAAATTGCCAGAAATTGCCCAAAAAATTATAGGAGTTTTGGGGGAAACTGCCAACATATGGAAGACTCCCTCGACTTCCCAGAGTGTACTTGGGTGTGTGTGTGTGTGTGTGTGTACACACGCACATGCAAAATAGCAATGTTTGAGTCCAGTGGTACTTTTAAGAATTTAGAACAAAGTTTAATTCTGGGTATAAGCTTTCATGTGCATGCACACTTCTTCAGATGCATTGAAACAGAAGTGTGCAAGCACACAAAAGCTTATCCCCAGAATTAAACTTCGTTGGTCTTTAAAGGTGTCATAGGGCCACTGTGGCTCAGTGGTTAAGATGCTGAACTGCAGACTGGAAGATCAGCAGTTCGAGACCTGGGTGCCGCGTGACGGAGTGAGCTCCCGTCTCTGGCCCCAGCTCCTGCCAGCCTAGCAGTTTGGAAACAAGAAATTGCAAGTAGATAAATAGGTACTTTTTCAGTAGGAAGGTAACAGTGTTCTGTGCGCCTCGGCGCTTAATCATGCCGGCCACATTACCACAGAAATGTCTTCGGACAGCGCTGGCTCTTCAGCTTGGAAATGGAGATGAGCACCGCCCCCTAGAGTCAGATTCTACTGGCTTTTGAGTAAGGGAAACCTTTAACTTTACTAAAGGTGTCACTGGACTCATTGTTCTATTGCTCCAGACCAACACAGCTACCCACCTGAAATCTCTCTTCACACAAAAGAAGAAAGGGAGGGAGGGAGGGAGGGAGGGAGGGAGGGAGGGAGGAAGGAAGGAAGGAAGGAAGGAAGGAAGGGAATTGTATCTACTTGACCACGAAGATCAAGGCTTAGGTTTACCAAGTCTTGAACTCCATCTGGTTGTTTGGGCAGGACTTGAAAAAAAAGAAATCAGTCCAAAAATGAAGGCAGGGTAGGGTCCAGGGATTCTTTCCCTGACACAGCTACAAATGATGGACCCTATGCAGAATCCGTCTAAAATGCACATTTTTTAGGTGGAGAAAGAAAGAGGGCTACACTGCAAGGCTGGGGAAGGAGTGGGTGATAACAGGTGCTCTATAAAATGAAGGACCTTGAAGGCTGCTACATAAAAGGAGTTATTAACTCTTGCCTAAAGCGAGTCGTGCCCTGACCCGGGTGCCCAGGCTTGCCTGATCTCATCCGATCTCAGAAGCTAAACAAGGACAGCCCTGATTCGTACTTGGATAGGAGACCTCCAAGGAATACTAGGGTCTCAATGCAGAGGCAGGCAATGGCAAAACCACCTTTGTTTGCCTCTTGCCTGGAAAACCTACCGAGTCGCCACGTCAGCTGTGTCTTGATGGCACTTTACCCACACAAAGCTCCACCCCCTATCTATAGTGGGGCCCCCTGGGGCCTGGCCCCCTGACTTACTGCCAAGGCCCCCCTGACTTACTGCCGAGGCCCCCCTGACTTCCCATCCAGCCCAGGCGCTTCCTTAGGGCAGTTTGCAGGGTGTGTGTGGGGGTGCCCCTAGGGCTGCCAAGTCCCCCCAGGGGGTGGGGATTCCCCCGCTAAATAGGTCCCCAGTCCACCGGTCTGGATCTGGCTGGTGGAGGGAACCCCACCCCCGAAGTGGCCCGATCAGGCGGATGTGCCCAGCATGATGACATCACCTGGAAGTGATGTCATCACACTAGGTATGTTGCCAGGGCAACACTCTAGCAATCACCCTGAAAACTCTATAGCACCGGATTCCTGGACAGGGACCAGGACTCCCCCGCTTTTTAAAAGGTAAGACTTGGCAACCCTAGGCGCCCCCTGACTTATTTAAAGGCCCCCCAAATTAAAAAAAATCCTGGCTACTGGCCCAACAAAGCATGTAGTGGAACACAGCCCCCAAACTCATTATTTCAAAAATATTACACTGCCAAAAGCTGACATCAGATTTTTGGTACTGTTATGAAACTCATCTAACCAAGAGATGTCCATCAACCAGTGTTCCCTCTAAGCTGAGTTAGTGTCAGCTAACTCACAGGTTTTTCGCCTCCGGCTCACACATTTTAGTCATGAGCAAACTAATCGATGCAGGAGCCAAATCGCTGGCTCACAACTTTAATGCCAGGAGCTCACAAAGTAGAATTTTTGCTCACAAGACTCCACAGTTTAGAGGGAGCACTGCCATCAGCAACATTTTGGTGCTCCAGCAGAAATTCTCATCTTCAGGATCCGAACCCTGGACGGTTTCAATGAAACTGTGTTGCCTGCTTAATTAAATGACATCTGATTCCGAGTGGGAAAGTCTCCCCCAAAGTCATCTAAAGTACTAGCCCTCTTGTGCAATCCAAATCACAGGTACAATACCAATAGTAAAGGTAAAGGTTTCCCTTGCTCGAAAGCTAGTCGAATCCGACTCTAGGGATGCGGTGCTCATCTCCGTCTCCAAGCTGGAGAGCCAGCGCTGTCCAAAGACTTCTCCGTGATCATGTGGCCTGCATGACTAGATGCCGAGGCGCATGGAACACTGTTACCTTCTCACCAAAGTGGTACCTATTTATCTACTTGCAATTTCTTGCTTTCAAACTGCTAGGTTGGGAGGAGCTGGGGCCAGAGACGGGAGCTCACTTCGTCATGCAGCACTCAGGTCTCGAACTGCTGAACTACTGACCTTCCAGTCTGCAGTTCAGCATCTTAACCACTTGAGCCACCGCAGCCCCTACAATACCAATTGGAGCACAGCCAGAGTACCTGCCATAGAGAAACCCAAAATCAAAATACAAATGCCACTCACCCTAGATCAGGGATGGGCAATTGTTTTGGCTCGGGGGCCACTTTGTGGGAGCGGAGGTGAGCGGAGGGCCGCACCTTTTAAAATGATTGCATTCATTAGTTAACTTTGCATTTCAGAAAAGGTATAAATTGTATCATAAAAATCAATAAATATAAATTAAATAAAATAGTGGTAGTTTTATTCAATTTATTTATTGTGCTAATTTCATATCATCTATAGCTATAAGCATATTTAATTTTAGAATCAGTTTAATGAGACAAATGTACCCTATCACACCACGTGGCCGACTGTCTTGGCGAGCCGCAAAAAACTCTGTGGCCCCCGGGCCGCTATTTGCCCACCCCTGCCCTAGATAAACCTTCCTTAGAACCTGACTGCGGACCACGACAGAGAATTTTAGTTGTGGGCAACCAGCTGAATGCCCATTCTAAATGTTTTAGAACACCAGTCTAAACTATGGCTGTTCTTATGTGGCTATGGTCAACAGAAACAGGCTGATCTTAAGTGGAATCTTTGGGTACCACAATCCTCAAGCTTGTTTTGGAGGTTCCTTAAAAGCTTATAAGAAATTGACCCAGAGACAGGATGTCCACCATTAACAATTTCTCCCCACACACATGCAATTATAAGACAGTGTGCAGTTCTGGAGGCCTCCCTTCCGAAAGGATGTGGACAGAATGGAGCTGGTAGAGAGGAGAGCGATGAGGATGATCGGGGGCCTGGAGACCAAGAAGCCCTATGAGGAAAGGCTGAGGGACATGGGAAGGTTCAGTCTGGAAAAGAGGAGGCTGAGGGGGGGACAGGGAGAAGCTCTTTGGATCCTGATTCACATTAGCAAGTTCAAACCAATGTACGAAAGACCAAAATAAAGTTCCCCTTAGCATCATTTGGGAAGGCAGGGCTCCCCCCCCCCCCAATCCATCTTAATACATCAACCAGTTTCTTAAAGGGACAACAGCCAACTCATAACCAAACTAAAACAAACAATGGCGCACGTCCTCAGCCACTGCATCTACAGCAGCAATGCAACCCATCCATGCAAATCATCAGGATCAAACTGTAATTTTTTTTAAAAAAAAAAATCAGCTGGTGATAATTATGGAAACGACAATTCAGACTCACTGGCACGGAGAAAGAAAATAATTTTTGTAGCCTTTTCCCTCAGCATTTAGTAACTGTTTCCATACCAAGGGCTTTAAAAAAAAACTAAACATGCACACACACACACGGGAGTACCGAAGACAATCCCTAACACTCGAGTCAGTGCCAAGCCTTGACACAAAGCTGGAGGTTTACCACAACCTTTCATCACATCTGCGACAAGTGTTGCTCGGACTTGGCTCGTCCAAATTCCTTCGACAGCCAGTTTTGCAAGGAGGCAGCCAAAACCTCTTTCGTGCTGCTAACATGAGGACAGCGGACAAAACCTCATCGAGTTCCAGTGCCTGGCCTAAGTAAATGCAAAACCTTTAACCTCTAGCAATACGTGCATCCTATCCCCTTTTCAAATAAACTCTCCAGGGCTGCGATCATATGCACAATTAGACCCGACATAGGTGCGAATGCCGGGCGGATTTAAAGGGTGTGATTAGACAACAACATCTGGGAAGCACCCTGCAGCCATCGGCAACCCATTCTGCTCCACCGCAGAAGTGGTGTTAGAAGACACCAGGGAAAATCTAGTAGTAAACAGGTTGCGACGGTCCATGGACGGACTTTCTGATTGCTCCAGCATGCTTTCATGTCATCAGGATGGTCTGACCAGGCCATTCTTACTCCGTGCCATTGTCCCCCCCCCCCCCCTTTGCAGTATGTGCATCATCACAAACTCCATAGGGAGCCCTCGGTGTGGAGGTGTGAATCATCTATCCCTCATTTAAGTGCATGAGGAAAAAAACGGGATTGAAAAAAGACTCACCCACACTTGCGTCTGATCACACACTGAAGGGCTGTGCCTGCAGCTTCAAAGGGAGGTGTGATTGTGCAACTGCAGGTCAAATTTCTCCAGAGAAAATAGCCTCGCTTCCCCCCCCCACATTTTTTCTGGCACGTGTGACCACAACCCAGGGGTTTTTTTGAACAAAATACACACATACAGAAAACCATGATTACTTTAAGCAATATCAGTTAGATGAAAATATCTAATTTCTCTCTTTTTGTCTAGCGTCGAATGATGCATTACAACAAACAGCTCATGAAAATGCCCAGTTTTGTGTTTTTCTTCTCTGCAATGCATAATAATTCCTGCCCAGGAATTAAGGTCCCAGGGGGAGGGCGTTTTTGGTGTCAGCCCCATGATTATGGAGCAACCTTCCCAGAAGATGTGCCTAGCCCCCTTTCTCGATCTTGAGGAGACAGCTGAAGACAGTTTTATTGAAGCCTGCATATGACTAATTCGGTCCTAAATAAAATAGTCTTCAGCTGTTGTTTAAATTTTGGTTTTACAAATTCTTATGCACCCCATTTTATTTATTCTGGTTGCGGTCACAAGTGCGAGATAAAGCGAGGGGAAGAGAGGCTATTTCCTCCAGTGGAATTTGACCCACTGTCGTGCAATCACACAGTCTTTTGAAGCTGTGGGCATAGCCCGCCACTGCTTGATCAGATGCAACTGTGGATGAGTCTTTTTTTTTTTTTGCCATATGTCTCTGGTGCGCTTAAATGAGGGATTGATGATTCACACCTCGGTTCTGAGGGCTCCCTATGGCGTGTGCGATGATGCACATACTGAGAAGGGGGAAAGAACAATGGCACGGAGTCGGGATGGCCTGATCAGACCATCCCGATGCTGTGAGAGTGCATTGGAGCGATCAGTCATGGGAAAGTCCATCTGTGGCTCGTAGCAACCTGTTTGCTACTGGACTTTCTAAGGTATCTTTTAACTCTGCTTCTACAGTGGAGCAAAACGGGTTGCCGCCGGCTGCAGGCTCTTTCCAAATGTTGTTGTCTGATTGCACCCCTTTAATCTGCCCAACATTCGCACCTATGTTGGGGCTAATTGTGCGTGTGATCGCAACCTTTGTTTGTATTGTAAGCTGCCTTGAGATCCATAAGTCTCATAAATGTTTTAAATAAATAAAGAATAATAAATATAGCATACCCCTGCTCTTAGCATAAGGAAAATAACTTAGTGGAAAAGCACGTGTTTTGAGTGCAGAAAGTCCCAGGTTCAATCCCCAGCATCTTCAATAAGAGGATCTCAGTTAACAAATGTTTAGGAAAGACCTTTCTCTGCCCAAAACCCTTTCCTTTGCTCTTCAAGCAGAAGGACACCAGTCCAGTCCTTGGTATTGCCAATTTAAGGAATCACCTTGGCTAAAGCGGTATGCCCTGATTTGAACAGCACAGGCTAGCCCAATCTCATCTAATCTTCAATGCTAAGCAAGGTCAGCCCTGGTTAGTATTTGGATGGGAGACCACCAAGGAATTCCAGAGTCTCAGTGCAGAAGAAGGCAATGGTAAACCACCTCTCCTTGAAAACCCCTATGGGGTTGCCATAAATCAACTCCAAATTGACGGCACTTTACACACAAAACAGCCGTGCCTGATAATTTAGACAGCAACTACCATTAAGAGTAGACAGCTGAGCTACATTGACCGGGCCATAACTTCATAGCCTGGCAGGTTTACTTGCCACTTCTATATCCTTTTAATTTTTGCAACAGCCAACCTGATGATCTCTAGCGAAGCTGGAACCCTTGCACAACGTTTTGTGTCATTTTGTTTGGTGCTATCAAAAGGTATTCCATGGATGTTGTTCTCGTTTGGGGATTTTGCATGGACCAATCTGGCTGTTCACAGCCTCCTTCTACAACGACCAGATGTCCAGCTTCGTATGTTCCAATATTGAGTTTGAGAACACAGAACTCTGGGACAAAAGTCTTTGGCTCAACTTTACTTTGCAGGAAGAGATGGTAGTTGTGAAAGCATCAAAATATCGGGCTGAACCTGCAGTGCCCAAAAGACCTTTTTGCTTACCACATTTAACCTAACTAGCTTGCCGTACAGTTCTGACATGTCCTGAGATCTCCTTTGTACATGGGCATCTCATTCATTTCAGTGAAAAGCGCATATGGATCAGATCTCCCATTGAAACAGATGGGAAAGCCCATTCGGCCGGGTCAATTCCATAAGCACACTGATACTTCTGTGGGTAGGAACGGATTTCTGGATTAGGAAGTTCATTTGTTGGAATTTTTTCCACATTTGAACACAGTAAAACCAGACAGAGAAAGACAACACAAAAATATCCTCCTGTTCCCTCTAAGCTGAGCTAGTGTGAGCTAGCTCACAGTTTTTAGCCTCTGGCTCACAGATTTTTTGTCTTAGCTCAGGCAGGATGTCTCCAAAGCAAACTGATTTAGGTAGCAGGCAAATCGCTTGATCACAGCTTTAACACCAGTAGCTCACATCGTAGAATTTTTGCTCACCAGACCCCACAGCTTAGAGGGAGCATTGCTCTTCAGCACAAATTGTAAAAAAAAAAAAAAGAAAAGAAAAAAAGTCATCTCGCACATGCACAATGAACACTATGACTGCTACATCAAGGTTGTGGTCACATGAGCCTGTTGAAGTGGAGGGGAAGCGAGGCTATTCCCTCTGGAGGAATTAGACCCGCGGTTGCAAGATCACACAGCCCTTTGTTGCTGCGGGCCCAGCCCATCACTGTGTGATCAGATGCAACTGTGGGTGAGTCCTTTTTTTTTTGCTGTTTGTTTCCCATTAGCATAAACGAGGAATCACACCTCCCACTGAGGGCCCCCTATGGGTATGTGATGATGCACCTACTGCAAGGGGGACGACGACACGGTGTCGGGTTGGCCTGATCAGACCATCCCAACAGTTCAGAAGTGTGCTTGTGTGATCAGACGGGGGAAAGTCCATCCATGGCCTGTTGCAACCCATTTACTACTGGATTTCCCCCGGTGTCTTTTAACTCCACTTCTGCAGTGGAGCAGCACGGGTTGCTGATGGCTTTGGGACGCTTCCCAGATGTTGCTGCCCTTTTGATCCGTCAGGCATTCGTGCCTATGTCGGATCTTCTGGCTCATCTGATCGCAGCCCCAGTGACAACTGGTATGAGTGACAGGACCATCATAGACTTGCCAAGCCACTTGTCAGTGATGCCAATGCTCACATCTAGCCCCTGTTAATCAAGGGTCACACTGAATGCACATGTCTGAACTGGCTCACAGTCCAAGTAAGACCCAGTTTCCATTCAAATATTCTACTGAAGGGAAGCCCAAAATAAGGACATCACTACTAGCATTTCTGAATGAGTCAAGCCCATTTGACCATGAAGCATCACAGACAAGAATCTCAAGGTAAACTGAAACACAAAACCATATGAGCCATTTCAGTGCCATAGAACATCCCTATGAGAATTGAATTTCTTTGCCTAAATGTCGCATACTACCAACATTCACATGGACCAAATTCTAACACTTCTCTTGTTTTTTAAAAAGCCTAAAAGTGGTTCTACCACCACCGTATGAGCACATCAAGTTGTCTTCTATGAGCCAAAGTTAGCCTACCAAGGTCAGTCCGGCCTCCCATCGTCTACTTAGATGGCCAGCAGCTCTCCGAAGTCTCAAGCCGAGCTTTTTCATAAAACCAACTACCTGCTCATTTGATTTGAAGATGCCGGGATTGAACCTGTGACCTTCTGCACGCCGAGTACATGCTCTACTATTGAGCCGCAGCACCCTCTCTCAGAAGCGCCAACATAACTAAAGCTGGACATATATAGATCTGGCGACTGATCTTAACCACTGGGAGGGCCATAGAAAAGCAGGGTAGAAACAGATTTTTTTTAAAAAATCATAAACATAGCATGAAACAGACGGCAAGAGGGTAGAATTCTTTCCCCCAATAGCAAAACAGCAGATCCCAATGAGAAAATGCCTCGTTACCAAAATTCAAGGCAATAATGGCTTTAAAAATATTGAAAGTACAGCGCAAATAGCAAGTGCACTTTAAAAGGCTTATAATATTGTGGGACACGTTATGGATAATCCCCCGTTTGCTCAACAGGGGCCTTGCAAATAAATTACCCAACACAGCATTAAAAAAAACCCAGCTTCCTTGCTTACACACGCCTATGTTAGCTTCATGCGTTGACAGCCTAGATTTTTTTTAAAGCTTTCCTGCATCCAAGGCAATCCTTACTACCCTAACTAGAACTGGATGAGTAACTGCTTACAAGTGTGTTCTATGTGTCCAACTCTGTAGCATGCTTCCAATGACGCAACAAACAGTGGTTTGTTAACACAGTTACCCAAGGGGGAGATACGATTTTCAGGCTCACACACTTCCCTCACCTCTCGTCTTACATTCACCTTGTTAACAGAAAGACTTATTGCAAAAGTGGAAACTATATTTTGACATGATCTCTGACCCACCCAGGATGATTGGGCCCTCTTCCTCCCAAACCAGAATTCCAAACTTTGGTTTAATATTGACTTGAAGTCCTGATTGGGGGGGGGGGGGGGATGCCAACCAAAGTTTGTGATGAGGACATGTCAACAAATTACAGCTTCATGACCTCTTGCTGGGCACAAGGGCAGGAAGGAATGGTAAACCCAAGAATCCCCCTAGACTGAACTCTGAAATAACAAACTCCAGTTTATTGCTATGTGCAAACAGAACTTTTATGTCCTCATGTAAAGCATCCCCACCTTCTTAACCAAATGGGCACTGAAAAAGCACAAAGGCATTCTAGAATAACTCCGCTTAAAACACACACAAATCCAGCTTTATCTGTTGAAAAAAATGTATTTGATTACTCGCGTAAAATTACAGTATCTCTGCTGTTAGTAAGTATTAAATGTTAAAAGAAACTGGACTTATTTTCCTTTCAACTTTCCAAGAAAGTGCATATAACAGTCCAAAGGATTCTTTTCCCATACCTAATACAAAATAAACGAACACTATACTTGTTCTCTTGTTCAGGAACTAGGGTTTGAGCTCATGGGTGGGTGGGTGGGACATATGTACATTTCAACGAACTTAGGGTATGTACAAGAGCATCTAAATACATCCATGGAAGGTTGTTCAAGATGTGTTTCATAGCAGCATTTTCAAAGTCCAGCACTTTTCTATAGTGAATATACCTACAAGGCAAAAGGTTTCAACTACCAAAAACAACACTTTTCGGATCTCCTCTAATCATCGGCGTGCTTATTTACTGTACAGAAACTTATCGACATCTAAGACAACTCCAGTAAAAAGCACAATACAAAGAAGAATTCAAAAAGAAAAAAAAAGGAAACCCAGAAAAAGTTAACTCTACCAAAAAAAAAAATTAAAGCCGTTTTAATTTTAGAATTAAAAAAAAACAAAAACAAAAAAACAAAGAAACAACTGAGCCTGTTTGTGAAGTATGCACACAGTTCAATTTTATAATGGTCCGTTTTGAATCCTCTGTCAATCTGTTTGGAGAATTAAGCAATGTACTTGTTCATAAAAATTTCCAGTGGGATCTAAGTATACACATATACAGACTTTCATTATGCGGGAGGGGGGGAAATGTATCACAGAGGCATCTCGCCACCCCGAAGTTCATGTTAAATGGGATATAGAAAATAAGTTAAGTTAAATGCCAGAATGAGACCACCTAGCCGTACAGACTTGTGTTGCCATAAAATGTTACAGCAAGTTTACAGGACTCTAGTCAATTAGCGTTTAGTTCAAAATACAGAAGACCAAAGTTAACGCTTGCAGGTGTTTGCAAAGCAAAAAGGGTTATATCACTAATAAATAAGCTTGTTTTTAGAACTCTAGAAGTCAAACAGGTACAAAAGGACGTCCATTTTAACATTGCTGTTTTGTTGATTTGCCAAAATAAAAAAAGGGGGGGGGGGCACAACCTCAGGTTGCAATATCGGCAGGACCGTCCGTTAACACGTGTCCCTAATTCGTTACAATCTCTTTGCCATCTTCCACAAAACGCGTGAAACGGAAGTTAATCCCATTCTCACTGCTTGCCATTTTCTCCAGACCAGCCAGAGGCGCATTAGGTTCGGAATTCTGAAGCTTCTCCAAGCTTCCTGTCAAGCCGCTAATAGGAGAGCTGCTGCCATTCCCCATGCTTCCAGGAATTGGAGGGATGCCACCATTTTGAATGACTGAAATCTCGTTTGTCTTCATTGCCAAGCCGTTGGACAGAGCGGCCGCGTACTGATTCCAGAAGCTGGAAGGGTCTCCGTTTCCTGACCTTGCAGCCAAATCTTTTGGGAACATGTCTGGGAATTTTACAGGATTGCTGCCGAGAAAAGTCATGGGACCGTCCACAGAAAGCCGTCGCCCTCGCCTGGCAGGTGTGCTGTTCCACATGTGGGTGCCCATGTGAACCTGAAAGAGACACTGGTTAGCAGCAGCAGTCGTGATTTTATGCCGGTAAGAAGAGCGGCAAACAAAAACAGCAGTCCTGTCAGTTTGGTTTCCATTATATGGAAGAGGAACGGCCTATAGCTTCCCTTTCCCAACCCAACATCATTTCGGCTGGTCCCCAGGAAGTCTACAAAATGTAAGTCAACATAGATTGAAAATGGTATGGTGCTAATCATAATGTTTTCAGACTGGAAGAAGGAGCAGTAACCCACTCTTATGTGCCTGCGTGTGGGGTGTGTTACTGTAGGGTTGCCAGGACCCTCCGGGAGGTGGGGAAACCCCCGCTCAATTGCTCTGTTCCCTGCCAGGGGGAACCCCACCCCCCAAATGCCGGGATCACAGAAACGTGCTCGGCGTGATGACGTCACCTGGAGATGCTCTATCATTCAAGGGAAAACTCTATGGTTTTCCCTTGAATGGTAGTGGTCCCACCCCCAACGTGCCCAACGTGATGACATCACTTCTGGGTGATGCCATCACAGTGTGCGTGGTTTGCGTGCACATTGAGGGACTCCAAGACAGCGCCTGGGACTCCCCTGCTGTACAGAAAGTATGACTTGGCAACCCTAGTTAATGTCATGTCTGCATAGACAGGGCGTACACTGTGTTACTGGGCCTAGGTTGAACCTACTTTTATTACACAGCACACCCATATAGGTGCTGATCTATTTAATATACTCCCAGCTCCAAATTTCTCTCTGGAGGTTACAGCGCCTCACCAGCCCCACCCCCAACTGAAGTTGCCTGTCCCTCTTCTAGAGAACTGTGCTATAAAAGGACCAGACTTTCAAACTTCAAATCCAAAGTGAGAATCAATCACCCTGTTCAACCATTCCACAGAAATGGTCGATTTTTCTGCAATCGAGAACACGTTATGCATTCCCCCTCTTTTTAATATTCAGTCGTTTGCCGTACATTGTTTTATGATCAATGGCAAAGAGCTCTTTTAGGAGCTACACATTTCCATGGCAAGGCCAAAACTGGTATTTGAGATCCAAATAAAGGAAGTGGCACAGAGGGTAGTTAAGAGAATGACCCCTATCCAGGAAATCCCCCGTGTTCAAGATTTCACCTCCACTCCAAGCTCAATATGTGGCTGTTGGCAAGTCTACACTCTCCCGGCTGCAGCATGGGATTAAAACTGGCCAACCATACAAAACTGTTGTAAGGAGCACAATGAGATAACGTTCACTGAACACCGAAACAACTATCTAAGCAGTGTAACTGCTTATTGGAGGGTTTCATTCATGCAGGCAGAACTCTTGAAGATATCTTCCACCGCATTTGCACATACCCTCAGCCCACAGACAATTGCACATGAGGAAAAAATCCTACCAAAAGAAAGGCCATTTCCTTGCTCGGCACCCACCAATAAGAAACGTTAGCTTAATGAGCCGTTAAAGCAATGAGCATCAGATTGAGGAACCCACTAACAGCTGAGCTTTACCCCTTTAAATAAATAAAAATAAAATAAAATAAATAGGCTTTACCATGCTGCGGATATGAATAGTCGCTAATAAGAGGAGGAGGATTCCTTATTAAGCAGCCAGCCTCCGACACTTCGCGAGTGCCTTTAAATCTGTGAAGTTCCAGATTTGTGAAAAAGCCAAAGTGGGAAAACTCGCTCGCGCGAGTGAGATGCCTGCTGAATTCCCCCCCATCCCAAGGATTTGCAAAAAAGATATTGGCAAGTAAGAATGAGGCGAGCGGGAGATGAGTTGCGTTAAACATCAGTACGCAGATAATGAAAGATACCAAGACAAGGCTGGGGGAAGCATGTCGGCCAAATGAAGAAACTCATTTCTTCTTGCTGGCCGAGACAATGACTAAATCAATATGCTTTGTTGGGACACACGTACCAAAACACAATGTTCCCCTTACATAACCTTTGGTGCCATGGGAAATAAAGATTCCCCCAAACCTTCTTTCTTAAGAAGAAAGTGGAAGGTCCTGCATGGGACAATCGCATGGCAGGATCACAAACCCACACAAGACGATGCTTTGCTTTCTAACGGTCCCTCCACAAACATACACAGAACTTGTTGCTACTTTACTTGGGAGTACTTATCCATATAATTGCACATCAGTAGTGCAAGGATAGGGACACCTTTTATGCAGCACCCACAAGCGCTTGGTGCATGTTAGTGCTCTCATGCTACCACATCACAAAAGTGCAGAAAACGTACACCCGTGTATAAAGTCTTGGAACACCGATTGCGAACACAGGTAGAGAAACCAGCCTCCTGGCCCTGCTCCATCGGCACCCGCTGCTCCCCAGTGCAGCACCAAAAAGGGAGGGAGTGCCATCATATGCCGTAGCCAGAAGTGACATCATGTATTGCCATGACAGCCTGGCAATCCCCCAAATCTCTATGGTAAAACCATAGAGATCTGTGTGATGGCTAGAGTATTGTGGCAACACTGCAAGGTCACTTCCAGTTATGCAGCTGGCAGTGACAGTACAGTGTTGCATGATATTTAGCCCCAAACCCTTCTGGGCAACCTTAACCCCAAGCCCAATCAGGTTTAAAGATGGGAGCGTGCCACTCGCACTGTATGCATGATCTGTAGTGCACATGCAGCAACTGGCTATATAAAGTAGGGGACTGCCTTGATTCTGCAGCAAATGCAGATGTAGGATTGGATCCAGCTAACTTTTCTGCATGTGAGAGAGCAAATAAGATTCCCCTACGGCTACCAAAAACATCTATGATCATGAGGGATCTTGGGACCTGCACTTACAAAAGCCACATGGAATAGATGCTGTAATGTGGTGGGGAATTAGGCAAGATTGAGCAGTAAAGCTAGCTGGATCCAACCCATGATGCTAAAAACAAAACAAAAAAAAGTCCAAGTCAGATATTTTTGCTTACCAGAACACAGCATGAAACACAAACGAAGCATGTGCGCCATATAAACAGAGACCAAAAAAAAAAAGTACCTTCAAGTTGCCTTTTGTTGTGAAAGCTCTTCCACATATAGTGCAGGCAAAAGGCTTCTCTCCTGTGTGGGTCCTTTCATGAATCTGCAGCGCACTAGAGGATGAAAAAGTCTTCCCACAGGTGTTGCAATAGTGCTGTTTCGGCGTTCTTCTGGGCAGTGTGGGGAGCAAAACGGGAGATGTTGCTGAAGGCGGCAAAGGTCCTGGAGCAATGAGGCCGGGCGGAGTCTCTTTGCTGTCCTGAGGAGAGCCGTGTCCAAAACCATTGACTTCCGTCTTGATAAGTGACGCGAGCGAGTTAGTCGGGATCGTCGATGAGTTCTGATTCGGGCCAAGATTTGAGTTGGGTTCAAAGAGCTGTGATGGTAGATCTCGCATTTGATGTGTCAACATATGCTGCTTCAAATTACCCTTTGTGGAAAAGCCACGATTGCAAACTGTGCAAATAAATGGTCTCTCTTTGGTATGACTTCTGTAATGAATGTCCAAGGCACTCTGACAAGCAAATGTTTTGCCACAAATGTCGCACGCCGTGTTTTTAAGTTTGCCTCTGTCTCGGAAAGGGAACAGCATACTCAAAGACTCTTCCTTAATTATCATTTTCTCTGGGTTGCCCGACGTCAAGTCCAAAGCGCCACCATTTGCAAGGGCCGGAGGCCAGCCATTGGCAAAGTCATTGGATAACATTCTCGGTGGTTTCTCTTCAACGCTTGGCGACTTGTGGTAATCAGTTGTGCTGTTGGATGGGGACAAGGCCTGCATGGAAGAGGTAGACTCTGAGATAGCAGGACTTCCAGCGCTTTGGCTTTCCACATCACCACCGACAGATGACGAATCGTTTGTCATGATATCCCCTTCCACTGAGCCATTCTCCACAGACTTCAAACTGGCTTGGAGCTGTTCAGCAAGTCCTGCATTGATCATCTTCATCTGATTCTCTAAAGCAGCAATACTTGACATTTCTGGTGGCAACGGAGAAGAAGATAAACTATCTTGAGATGTGTCAACTGATTTAGGTGTATCTGGCACACTACTGTCAGGACAGTCTTCCATGTTGTCATCGGAAAAGTTGTCCAGGTCGTCAAAGTTCTTCTCGTCGAAAGACCCCGTGTCTGATTCCATCGACTCAGGATAGTGCTCTGTCACGGGCGTGTTGGGTATCTGGCCACCCATATGCATTCTGATGTGCTGCTGTAGCACAACAGCATTGGTGAATTTCTTCTGGCAGATGGGACAGGAATGTTGTACTCTCAGTGGGGGCATGGCACGGTGGACACTATAGTGGGTCTTTAAATTGCCTTTTGTTGTGAAGGCACGGCCACAGATTTTGCATTTGAAGGGCCTTTCACCCGTATGAGTGCGGTAGTGCATCTTTAATGCACTCTGGCAACTGAGAACTCTGTGGCAAATGATACACTCGTTGGGATCAGTTGCCTTTTTGTCAATGTTTTCCACCAGCTGCTGCAACTTGGAAGTCTCAGAGGCCGGCGTTGCATCCAACAGCCCTCCAAATGGAAACTTGGCCTTAAATTGTTCAGACATGAGAGGCATGAGAGGGTTAGTAAAAGCAACCGCACTGTTGGAACCCGAATCTGTGGTCGGTGAGGTTACACAATGGTTAAGACTTGTGGCAGTGCCAGATGTCTGAGTGTTCTCTTCCAGCTTGCCATTGGAGGATAACAAAGCACCTACTTCCCCTTCAATGAGATGCCCATTTGAGTTTTTCCCAGCAGGATCAATTGAGCCGGAGTCACTTTTGATGGAACATGGGGGACTGGAAGAAGGATGAGTGATAGGAATAGGCTGAGGCTCCTCTGTTTTGATGAAGGGAGTCAAGCTTGGAATTGTGGGTGGAAGTGGTAAGCCAACGGACGTAGTCAATGTTGACAAGACTGGCTTGCTGTCCAGCCAGCTGGTTACGGGCTTTTCCGGCGGTATTGACATTCCATATGGAATCCCCGTACTGGTGGGAATGTTGTCCAAATGCTCGGGCACAGGGTAGGGGTTCATTTGAATGTGAGGGTATTTGTCTTTGTGACGCTGAAAATGGACTTTCAAGTTCCCCTTGGTGGAAAACCGGTTTCCACAGATGTTGCATTTGAACGGCCTCTCCCCAGTGTGAGAACGCAAATGGATCTGCAAGGCACTGTCGCTCCCAAACACTTTAGCACAGAACCTGCATTTATGCTTAAAGAATGCTTCGTCGGAAGTACTTTTTGCTTCGAAGGCTGTGACATTGGGCGGCTTGCTTTTCCTCTGCTGGGCCAGAGCAGCCAAGGAGTTCAAGTCCTCTACAGGCGTCCCGAGATTTGACAAAGGACTGGAGAACACGGAGTTGCTAGGGGTGGGCTGAGGTAGAAGAGGGTTTGAAACGGGGCTTAACAAGCTGCTTATTGCAAAAGCCGGTGAAGAGGACACGGACGCTGGTGGATTGCCAAGCTGTGGGCCACCAGCATTTGTAGCCACTTTTTCGGAGGACGTCGTCATCATGGTTGCTGCCGAGAGGGTGATATTTGGAGACGAGCCGCTACTGGATGGAATCATAGCGTTGCCAGGGTTGTTCTGAGGTAGCTGTAGAGGGGGCAATTGCTTCACACCGCTGATGCTGGCAGACTGGCTCGCCAGGCTCTGTGCCAATCCAGCTGCTGCGGCCAGCTGCTGGGACAAGTGGGAACTTAACGTGGACAAGGGGTTGGCGGACGTCCGTAACGTGCTTGGAGACGGGTTCGAGGACACCGGCAGGTCTGTGTTCTGGGAAGCCAGCAATAATATTTGGTGACGGATCTGTTCGATCAGTTGCAGCTGGTGGATCTGCTGCTGCTGCAAGGCCAAAAGCTGCTCCATCAGAGCTGGGATGGCCAGCTTGCCAGTCAAGGCGCTGTTGCACCGGGCCTCCTGCGAGAACTGTGCAACCGCCACTTTCGTGCTCTGAAGGTTCTCGATGATGACGTTGCTGTTGATCACCGAGAAGTTGCTTAGCGTCGTCAGGTCCCCCGTTTGAGGTAGAGAGGTTGTTGTAGCTGAGGTACCCATTGTGGAGCCATTACTGCTTGCAACGTTGTTGACATTCTGAGAACTACCGCCGGCACTCTTGCTCATGCAGGACGCTTCGGCGTCCATGGATTCTTCCTTGTCAAGTTTGTTCTGCTCAGAAAGGTCTACTTGATCCGTGTTCTTAGCTGCGTCATTCCTCTGTTCGTCTGGATTCTGAGGAGGGGAGCTGGGAGGGAAGGCTTCGGGAGGGGAGACGGGAGTTTCGCTCACGATTAAAACCAACTGGTTTTTAGTGCAGTTCTTCTTGTGTTGCAGGAGATCAGGCAGTTCAAAAAACTCCGCACAGCATCTGCCACAGACGTGGGCATCCTTTGTCTTGGTGGTGCGGTTTGCCGGACACTTACGTGTGTCTCCTAAGGCATCAAAGCAAAGAGGGGTGGGGAAAGAAAACAATTAGAAACCGAACAGGTTTAGAGCAATGCTCCCTCTAAGCTGTGGAGTCTTTTGAGCAAAAATTCTACTTTATGAGCTACCGGCATTAAAGCTGTGAGTGAGCAATTTGGCTACTGCATAAATCAATCTGCTCTGGAGCCATCCTTCCTGAACAAAGACAAAAATGTGCGAGCCGGAGGCTAAAAAACTGTAAGCTAGCTCACACCAACTCAGCTTAGAGGGAACACTGGTTTAGAGTTTTTTTTTTTTTTGTCAGTAAACACTAGCTAGTTGACCTTAAATTCTTTAATTTATATAAGATGGTTGCTAATTCAACTGTATTATTAGAAAACCTGTTAAGAGTTTTAAATAATGAAATTTTAGGTAGATATGCTAAATAGGATATCATGAATATTATTATGTTACAAAGTTTGCATTGTTTGGGATTCTCTGGAATAATTGTTTTATATTCATTTAATAATAAATATATATATATAAACTGGGGAGAAAAAGAAACCGAACATGAATGTGGCACAATCTCAGATTGCATCAAGCTTACTAAGCCTCTTCACTCAAAAAAGCTCCCCGTCTCTCCAACTTGCTCCCACCATGGACATCCGTATTAGTTACTTTTTATCATCTGTTTACAAAATTTATACCCTGCCTTTCTGCCTTTACAAGGGCCATTGAGGCGGCTAACAATTTAAAATGTGCATGATAAAACGACATTTTCAAACTATTACAATCAACCCCTCCCCCCCAACACACACCATGAAGGCAAATCAAAAACAGTTACCATATCTACAAGACATAAAAACAGCGATCAAAACATTGGTTAGGAAGGAGGGATAGCTGTGGGAATGTCAGGCCCCAATCTGGTGGAACTCGCTGCGAAATGACATCAGGGGCCCTGCGGGATCTTATGCAGTTCTGCAGGCAGAGATGTTCCGCCAGGCTTTTGGTTGAGGGCAGCAACAGTTTTCTTGGCTGGCACCCTTCCTTCCTCCCCACTTCTGCAATTTTTTGCGTTCCCTCTCCCCCTGCCCAGAAAATGGCCAGGTAGTCCAGAATTGGGATTAAAATAATTATAGGATGTCATCTTGGATCTTTTCATTCCGGTTCTCTTAGTTTTATCAAATTGTACACTCAATTTTAATGTTTTATGTATTTTTATGGCATTCTGCCCCCTTTCACATCACCCAGAGCCCAGTCTAGGCTGGGATAGGGTGATTAACAAATAGAATAAATCATCACCATCATCACCACCATTCAAACAAAGAAGTCCTCACGTGGTGGCAGAAGGTGGCAACAGAAGGGGAGAGATGGATCTCCCTGGGGAGAGAGGTTCCAGAGCTTTGGTGCCATGACCAAGAAGGCCCTGTCCCAGTTTTCCACCCACCTAAACTCAGAACCAGGCCTGTCACCAGGATTTTTAAGTTGAAGGGCATTTAAATTTCTTAGGGGTCACTGGCTAATCAAATTAAAGGAATACTGGCTCCTTCCCTGCATCCACCACTGCTTGGAGGCCCTGGGCTGATGGGAAGTCATGGAGCCTTGCCAGTAAGTCGGGGGCAGGGACTAGCTCCGAGATGCCCCACTGTAGCTACAAGCCCTGCTCAGAACACACGGGCACCCAAAGCAGGGTCTTGAAAGATGACCATAGTACTTGGGTGGGTTCATAAGAGAGTCAATGGTCCTTCAGATGTGGTGGTCCCAAATCATATCAGGCTCTGGAGCCTGATATCAGCACCTTGAATTGGGCCTGGAAACAAATTGGGAGCCGGTGCAGATGGGCCAAGGCTGGAGTGATACAGTCCCTACTGGAGTGATACAGCCCACTCCAGTTAACATCCTGCCTGCAGCATTCTGTACCAACTGAAGCTTCTGAACCCTTCTTAAGGGCAGGACACTCCTGAATTCCTGCTGTTGGTTCCAAGTACACAAGTTCCCTATTTTCCCAATAACTTTTAAAAGCTAGCCCACATTCCTTTGCCGGTGTCCCTGTATACAGTCTTAAAGGCTTTTGGTTTTTCAGTTCCTTCCTCCAGGATGTCTGCAAATGAAACATGCAGATGGGGTGGTGGGGATGGGATATCGCTGCAGCCGCCTCTTGATTCCAGCGTGCATATATGTGCCTGAACACTGAAGCCACCCCAGCTTTGGTAGACAGCTTTGACATTGTCCCATGCTGAAGCTGGCAAGGGCGGCTCTGAATTGATGAGCGTAACAGCACGTACTCTAGGACAAACTGTCTTTGCCTCTAAACCTTGAAGCTGAGGAACAGGGGACCCTCTTTGCTTTAAACCAGAATAGGACAAGCAGCTATAAGTCTATGGAAAGTGTACCAGTGTCTCTGTAGACGAGTGTGTGTGTGTGTGTGTGGGGGGGTTAGGCAGTGATCATAGTTATTACATGCACATAAGTGCACTCACATTTCCACCCCTGAAATACTAGTGAGTGCAGGGTGGGATCCCTTTCTGCTTCTGAGGCATACCCAGCCTGTAGAACGCAAAGCACCTTGAGTTCCACAAGGTAGAAATGCTTCTAAATAACTGTTTAAAATCGTAAATAAATAAATATATGGATTTCCACCAAACCATTGTGGCAGGTCTTTTTCACGGAGTAGGAAATCTGTAGGTATTTATCTACCAAAAGGGTTACGTTTTTCATTCTGCTCTTCTTCCAAGAGGTTCAGGGCAACGTACAAGGTTTTCTCCTTCTACTTCATACTCCTGGTTATACCTTTTCAGGTCATTTTTACAGCCAACTCTCACTTTCTTTCTCTTTTTTTTACATCTACTGCATCCGGGGGGGGGGGGGGGGGATGTGTGGAACCCCAGAAGTCTGAAACCGCACTGTAGGAAGACACGGATCGATATGACAACTTCACAAAGGTTGCCCATGGCTGATTTTTTAAGACTGCGCAGGGGAGAAATTTTTATGAATATCCACAATCTTCAAAGATCATTTCCTTCAGATAATCCATCAAAATATAAAATCGTATGAACCAAAGGCATCGGGGGGGGGGGGGGCAGAATGAAATCCCATAGCAAGGTATCGATTTCCAATATTCCATACTTGTTTATTGTCGAGGTGTCCACCAAGTGGCAAACCAACCATTTGAAGGACTCATTAGATCCTCAGGTTTCCCCCCATCAACCTTGCTCATCCTCAACAGATTCAAAGAGATCGGTGACAGTCACCCCATCACTAAACTAATTTGTCGTCATTCAAGGTCCCAATCAGTTGCTGACAAGAATGAAGGGGTCGGGAGCGGAGGAAAGACGTGTTAAAAAAAAATGCACCACCATAGTTTCAGGTTGACAGGAACAAACAAGCTAACAAGCTTTCCAGCTCCAGCATAAGAGCTGTGCTAATTCCGACCCTTCAAAACTAGGATTGGTTTTCACTCAAAAAGTTCATTCCACTGCAACTAGAGGCTTTGTTGAATACCAACTCAGAAACAGAGAGAGAGAGAGAGAGAGAGAAATCCCCTGTCAAAGAATAATATTCATATTTCCACAATAAAGCATTTGTTGTCTAATCCCTCTCGCAATGCTTAGTTAAAGGCTGGGGAGTTTTTTGAACTCTGCTGTGGTTCAAGAACTGTTAAATCGCTCCTCGATGCAGGGTGAAATTGCTGCGGGTGAAAAATGTCTCATCCCAGACCTGCAGACCGTAAACCCATTCCCCCCCCCCCAACTTCAGCCTAACTCTGCTTACTCATAAGCAGGTACTACTGCATTCCACTTAATGCCCACCAGTCCGGTTCCGAATTGACCCAACAGCTGGGCCTTTAGTTCCACTGACTGGAGGGTTCGCTTCCCATTCCGTCCTGTTTAGGATCCGGGTGTTATGTTCTGGGGTTTGTTTTTTTAATGATGCCAGTTCTAACCTCAGTTGTGGCAGCCAAAATCTGCGGGAAGCTCCATTACGAACACCCAAGATCTCCCAACCCCGTGCAGTCATTGTAAGTTTTACAACCGTGGAGATTAGATCAGAGTATGACCTCATATCTATAAAAGCAAGATTAAAAAAAAAACTTTTTACATTTCTGGAAAAGATAAAACCCATCAAAAGAAAGGGGGGGAAAGATGAGCCATTAAGAGAGAGAGAGAGAGAGAGAGAGAGAGAGAGAGAGAGAAATGTTCCTATACAATAAGAAATCAATCTGGGCTGTTAAGGTGGATAACCCTTCCCAATCTCCCTTGTCTGAATGCATATCAAAACTATTTGCTTTTAACTGTTGTCAATTGTTTAACGGATCGCCCTGGACCTTTCACTGGGAAAAAAGAGAGAGAGAAAAAACCCTTTCATTTCTTGTTTGTTATCACTGGCTGCTCCCTTTTCTTATCGCCAAGATCCATTTGTAAATTAAACGTTACAAAAAGAGAGAGAAGAAACCGCCTTTGACTTCAGATGAGCTGATCTTATTCAAAGGGAAGGATGGCTCCCTATCGTTCCCTCAGCAGGATGACACAAAATTCTGTTGTACAAATGGTGTGTGGTCAGCTTGCAAAGCCATGGAGGGGGGGGGGGGGAGAGAGAAAGAAAGCCCATTTAATTCAAGGATTACCTCCCTGCCTCTTCCGCTGCACACTAAAATCAGATAATAGGTAGTTTCCATGACTTCCAAATTAAATTTCTGAAGAAAGCGAACATTAAAAAGTTCCCGCGAAACAACAACACAAACACACACACACACAGAGAAGGATTTTGCATTGCTTTTTTGTAACTTAAAAACTGAGCCAAGTTTCCCAACCCCGTTGGATCTCACTACTGTTTCCTAGCCAATAAGTACTTTCTTAGAGTTTCTCTTCCAAATGTATACAGAACAGAAGATGAATTCCTTTCGGGAGAGCCTATTCACCAATACGTAGCATGCATTTAAAAGAGAGAGAGGTGTCCCTTTCGAAAGTTTTAACCAGAACAGGGAAAGGCTCCAATATCATATGCTGTTGTACAAACAGGATTCCATTTAATTTTCCTTCTTAAAAGAAAAAAAAATATCACTCAACCTCCTGTCAAATCCTAGGAGATAAAGCTGCAATTTTAGCACTTTGGCTCATAGACTAAAAGGTAAGGCAAAATATTAAATACAATCCATTTGTGTGACGCTGTTGCAGCTATTTCATTCTTTAATTCAGGAGACAGGAGACAGGGGGAAATATATATAATATGACAAACATTCCATTTGGGACCATTGTTATTTTGACAACCCATTTTCAAAAGATGCATCTATTTTAGAGACTTATTTTTAAAATGCTCGGGAATCCAATTCTCAATATAGCCAGAGAGAGAGAGAGAGAGAGAGAGAAGGCCAAACATTATTCCTTTTTCTCCTCTTCACATTTCCATACGTAATGGTTATGTCTCCATCTACTTTTACAGCCAATTATGAAAGGAACAAAAGCTATTCTGTTTGCTCACATATTTTCGACAAAATGCATTAAAACTATTATGTCAGCATGTTCTATTAAGCTCCGCATTCAGTCGAAAATACTTTTCAACCAGATCACATTTATCAAAACATAAAGCCTACTCTAAAACACCGTTTTGCTTGGTCAGCTGTGCTTAGATAAATAATGACAGATTCAAAACTAAATAACGAGCAAGGGGAAATGGGGGGGGGGGACACAAGCCCACTGACAAATTGTACACATTACAATGGGTTTGCTTCAAATATTAAAGCATGGCTGTACCAAAATTAAAACCTGATCTAATTCTCTCCCTCCTCCCCAGCCTTACAATAGAACCTTATAATCCTGGGTTTAGAAAAAGGGCCTACCTTCCTGCCTTTTCTAATACTGCGACGTTGGGCGGGAAACACCCAGGGCACAAGGCATGCGATGGGATTTTGCAGTCGACAGCATGCATTTTTATAGAAATTTATGCACCCTAGACTGCATGCTGGCGAAAGCAACACACACACACATACACACACAATTGCAAGATATTGTTGCAAGATTCCTCTCTCCCCCCCCCCCCCCCCCCGCCGCCCCAGCAGAAATACAACAACGGGGAAGTACTTTTCCTTATCAAGTTTATCATGATACCCTAAAGGGCAATCCCTAAACAGAGCTTCTGAGCCCACTGACTTCAGCGCAACTCTGTTTTAAGACTGCACTGGAAATAGATGCTGTTTGCTTTAGGAATTGCCTCCTTTCCTCTCTTGTTGGGACAAACAGGGAAGCCAAAACAGACACTTTGGCGCAACTCTGTTTAGGAGTGCACTGGAAATAGATGCTGTTTGCTTTAGGAATTGCCTCCTTTCCTCTCTTGTTGGAACAAACAGGGAAGCCAAAACAGACTGTTGAGGAATGACCCCCCCCCCCAAAAAAAATTATGAATGCTTTCAAGGGGTGTATATATATGGCTCTCTCTCTCTCTTTTGAAAAAGAGGTGTTGGAACTCTCAAGAGGGGAATGAGTTTTCAGTCTGTGTACTGAAAACTCACAAACTTTTAAACATTTTTTTAAAAAAAATTTTTGCCGCAGAGGTTCTAGAACTCTGTTCTAGCATGTTCCCCCAGGGGAAAAAAGCCCTATATTGGAGGGGAGGGGACACCCCAGGTATTCAAGAAAGAGGCGACTGAGCAAGCCCCAAACAGGCCCCACTAGGTTCCAGCAAGATCCCGTTCTGATGCTGTGTTCCTTAACAATCTTTTAATAAGAGTAATTGGCAATGTGATTAGTCCAGGCCAACCGTTATCGCTCTCTCTTGAATCCTGTAAGAAAACAAACACCCTAGGCTAAATTCATCTTCGACCTGCCCTTTTTTAAAATTTAAAAAAAGAGGAGTTGCATTTATAATAAAACAAACTTGGAGGGAAGGAAAGGTTGCAAACTCCACCCAGGAAGCCTGGCCAGGCTGACACTGCCCCAATCAGCTGTCGGTTTCTCCGAATACCAGTCCCTTAATGTCAGGGACTCTTCTGATGTTCTTGAAGTTATTTCTGCCAACTGTACTTCTCTTTCCAGACAGAGGATTTTGGATCCTGATTCTCCCAAATGACACGGGGGACGTTCAAGAATTCTCCACAACCTCATCCAAAGGGGTAACACTTGCCCGGACTGCTCCTGCAACTGGGCCGGGGCGTTCATTCTTGAAACTACTGGATTAATGTATTTTGAAATACATCTCTTTCCACACCCACAAGGTCCTTTTCCCCCCCTGCTGTCGATTCCCACACAAGGGTGATATTACAGGTGCCAACCTAGGCCAATGCATGTCGTCTCACAAACATAACACACCGACAATTTTAAAAAGGAACGTTTAAAATTCCCGACTGCAGTGTCAGAAGAATGCATTACGAAACTCCGTGCACCCCAGTTCCAAAAGATGATTCTCGATTTCCCACTCAGCAAGAACTGGGAGAGGGGGAAAAAAACCCAAATCAATGTACTAATACGTTTTCATGCCCTTCTCGAAAAGACAACTCGGCCAGCGATCCCGTTCATTAACCTGTTTTGTTCACCAAATGGAAATGAAGATTAGCTGGCAAACAAGAAACCAACCTACCAAGCAGCGACTTCTAAACTTTTTTTTTTTTTGGCCTACGGCTGAATTAAAAAATGAACGCTAGGTGGGGTGGCAGTTGCAAACTCTCCCAAAAAAGTTGAGTGCAGTTTCCCTGTCCTGATGTCAAGCCAAAGGAAAGAGAGAGGGAGAAAGGAGAGAGCAAAATCTAAACTTTGGCTACATAAATATTGGCAAAGGAACAAGAAACCAAATCCCTGTTGTCTGGAGGGAGGGGGGGGGAGGCGCTATGGCAACTGGCTGTCAATCACCTCTTTGGGGGTCTGGCACGGAGGGGTGACAAGGGAATAAGGGTTAGCACAAGAAGCCAAGCTGATAAGGGGAAGCTAAAATAAACTACCAGCTTCCTGCTAGGCGGACTGGTAAGACTCTATTTGGGGGTCACCGGCGAGATATTGAACGGGCATATTGTGATCTGAACTCCATCACCTTTGGCTGGGGGGAGGCAAGCAAAGGTTAAAACATCTGAAACACTTCGGTTTGGTGCGCCAAAGTTGCTGGGGCTGTTTGACCTTTCCCCAGAACAGTTCCACTGGTGGGAGTTTGACTCCCCCCCCCCCCGCCTCAAAAAGCGAGGTACTGCTGCCCACCTTTAAAAACACTGCAAAAGAGCATTTGGTTAGGGCCTTCCTGGGAGATCATTTGTACTGCTAAGCAGTTCCTCGGGACCTCTGCCTGCCTCTTCCCTCTCTGCTTTTGTATCGGTTTACTGCATTTCTCCTCCCCCTCCCCTCTTTCTCCAGCTGATAGGGATTTGCCACAGAGATAAAAAAAAAAAAGAAAAACCCTGATGTTTTTACACGCAACAGAGTCCACTCATCTCCAAAGAATCTTATCAGCCAAACAAGCCAGGAGTGTAAATAGAAAAATCTGTTCACATATCTCATCAGGAGATGACCGCACACCATTTACATTAGGGGCTTGCGGTGAGCACAAAATGAAGCTCTGCAAAAGACCCGGGCTTCCAGAACGTAGACCTGGTTTTGCACATCAAGCGTGGAAGAGCAACCTTAAGTCTGTTTATCCATAAGCAGATCCCTTTTGTTTCAAAGAGATTTATTTACTTCTAAGTAGAACCGCCTGGGGCCGGGGCACCGGGGCAAGCAAAGGCTTACTCCCGACTAACATCAGCCTAGAAGATACTAACAGACAAGTTCCACAAATGGAAATATGTATTTTTTTTAAAAAAAAAAACAACCCAGAGATTCTTCTTTTGAAGAAATATTTGATTATGCATTAAGCTAAAAGGGACCTGGTGAAACAAGCTTGGTTTCAAGGTGTTAATTGAAAGCATAATTAATTATAGTGCAGACAATGCATGTCAACAGTCTAGATAATCAACATGGGCAAATATTTCGGTTAGAATTGTTGTCAGGTTTGCATTTTTTTCTCTACCGAAGGACAATTCTGTGCTCCTAATTCTGTTTCCCTTCTGCCACAGCAGAAATGTATGAAGATCAGGACATCTAACCTGAATATGCAGAAAAGGTAGACACCGCCAACTCAAACCATTTTTTTTTTTACAAAATCAGAGAATCTTATATTTAAAATACAAATGGCAGCTTATTTTGGCTGCTGTCTCTTCCTCCCGCCCTAAAATAAGTAACTTGTTGAGAACACTTTGCCTCTGAAAGAATCCGATATTTTCAGGCCACCGGAAATTTTCAGTGGCACAGGTTTTCAGAAAGAAGGGGGGGGGGAACCCAAGCTTTCTTAAAACATCTGTGGGGCAAAGAAAAAACAACTTCATAATTCCTGTTTCAAAAAATGATGACTACAAAGATTGGTTGCACAATTTCCCCAAGACTAGTCTGAAAGATATGCCAAGGAAGCAAAGACTCTCTTTGGAACCTTAAATGGCAGGCCCAGGAAGTTTGAGTGAACAGAAATTTAAAAGATAATAAAAAGCAATACCCCAAACAAGAAATGTGATAATTTTTTAAAAGCCCCATGTAATACAGTTTCTTTTCCCCCCCACAGTGACTGTTTTGTTAGAGTAACAGCCAAAGGAAACATCTTGGATCCTGGAGTTTTTAATTGCCCTACATAATCTTGGTTTAATGTTTTATCATATACAGGAGCATTTGGGTGCTGCATACGACTGGGGGTGAGGATATAAATGCAACCAAAAATGTAGACCAAACAGGTAAACCGTCTTCCGACTGAAGGCTTTGTAAGATTCGTAATATTATTACAACATAGTCGATCCTGTTCACTAGTACAGAACATAGCCTGTGGGTAACTTTGTCAAACTTATTGTCCGAGCGTGTAAAAGGAGTCATAACCAAAATCCATTACTGAAGAAAAAGGAAAGGAGGGGGAGGGAAGGGAAATGTTGTTGTGGGGTGGATGACTGCTTTCCCAGGCACAATGAAACTGTCTTAACACACACACACACACACACAAAACCAGGCTGGAATTATTTTGTTAATTCAAAGAAGCTCTTGGCCATGCATAAAACTAACTTCACGGCATCAGGTTCGGCTAATATCTGGTTATTTCCAAAAACCTCAAGAGAGCAACAGGCATGAAGACACTTTGTGCAAAATGCTGCTGTCAGTGCAGAGTCTGGCTTTGGGAAGTGACCAAAAAGAGGGTCCAGGTTTAAAATATATTAGAAATAAGGTGGCTAGGTCTTGTGCAGAGAAATTGAGGGCACTTTGACCCCTCTGATGGGGATTGGGAGGGAAAACAAATTAGATTTGGGAAATTTAGAGAAAAATTAGTAACATGGCAGACAAGATTACCCAGTGCTTCTAACAAGGCAAGGAAGAAAAAAAAAAGCATTTATTTCCTCTTCTTTTTGGAAATCAGAGATCTCCCAGGGAGAAAGAAAAAGGGAAAAGGGAAAAAAGAAAAAGAAAACCATTTCAAGTGTGTGACCAAGATTTTGGTCCACAGTGGGAGGCAAACGAGACATTATAAATATATATCATATCTCCTTTTCTTTTTGAATAAGGTAAAAATAATCCACGGCTAAAAGATTTCGGACAGCAACCCTAATATCTGTCAAGTCCCCCCCCCCAAAAAAAAACATGGAAAACACCAGCTAAGCAAAGCATTTTTTTAAAAGAAGCACCAAAAAACTACTTCCAACAAAGTCTCCAGGAGATATATTTTGCATCAAGGGAACATTTTCTCTGGGTAGCTCAGTTTGTTCCCAAACTTTTCTAAGCCTCCTCGGCACCATGAAGGGTGGGGGGGAGAGAGAGGAAGGAAAGAAGGCAAGGGAGGAGATACAGGAGCTGATGAAAAGTGGTGGTGGGGGGACTTATTGGGGGGGGCTTTTAAAGCTGGCATGAAAAGGACAGATCAAAGAATTCCTGTGGCCCACAAACCTGGCCATTTCGGATTCGCCTGATGCTTAAAATAAAATAAAAAAAATCGGGGGGCTAGAAAGGGATTGTTTGTTGGTTCCTACTTGAATGACTAAGCTGCGGGGGGGGGGGGGGGTGTAAAATGGGACTGCCAGAGAGGCAGAACTTGTAGTGGTGACTCACAGCGAAGAGGCTGGGTGGTTCGGCCAACCCCCCCCCCCCCCCCCCGGGCAGGCCAAAGTGTGTTTCTTTGCCTGGTGTTTGTGGTGCCCCTACAGAGGTGTGTGTGTGGGGGGGAGGGCTATTGAAAGAGATAGTTGGAGCTGTTTGGTCCTTTCTTTGCAGAAATCCTAATGGGCAGATCCCGGATCGCATCTGGACCCACAGCCAAGGGGGAGGGGGAGGGAGAAGGGGGAAGGGGGTATTTCAGAGCCAATTCTTGGCAACTCGTCGCAGCCAAAGAGCTTCCCCCACCGCGGTCTGGAGGCTCTCGAAATGAGCCGGAGCAGAAACTTTCCAAGCCAAAGTTTCTCTCGCCGTATAACCTTCGTTCTCCGTTTTGCATAATCGCGCAGGCAGGAACTCCCAGGCCGGACAATAGGTAGGGAGAACGTCCCGAAGAAGAGTTGGGGAAAGAGAAACGCGGAGGCAGTGAGGACTTGCAGAAGGGGAAGGTCACACCCCCCCCCCCCCCAAACTGGAGCCGATTTACTGGAGGAGAAGGACAAGCTCGAAAGAACCACCAAGTTCCCATCCTCAACTTTGGATCCCCCCCCCCACACCGCCCGATTGGGTTCCCTTTTTCCTCGTTCACCTTTTCTTTCCCTCTGACCCCCCCCCCCTTTCCTCTCCCCCCCCCCCCGCCACGCATAAACTCTTCACCTTTCGCCGGACGGCCGGGGACATCGCCCCCCCTCCCCTCCCCCGAACTGCGGCTCGACTTCCTTCCGAGAAGCTGGACGCCGCTGGTCAATTTCCTCTTGGTGAAATTGACACGGGCCACCGGCTGCCCTCCGGCCTTGAGGCGCCCCGCTTCTTACTGGATCCGCGCCCCCCCCCCCCCCGGTTATAAGGCCTCTGCGAATTTGCCAAACTCCCCCCCCCCCAAACCCCCCCCCCTCCAACTTTCCATTTCCGCGGCGTCCGGCTTTTAAGGGTCGCGGTGACCCTTTGGCAGCCCCCATTCTCCAACCCGGACCCCAAGTAAGGCAGAGCGCCGTCCACAGCAAAGCCGCCCCCCTGTCCAAGCACGCCGTTCCCCACGAGAGCCAAAGTCCCCGCAGCGCTTTGTAGACCGGAGCTCAGCCCAAAGGGGCCCCTTGTAGACGCGGTCCTGGGCCGGGAAGGGGATCGGCGGCGCCTTGCCAGCGACCCCCCCCCCCAAGAGAGAGAGAGGGGGGGGGTGGGAAAGGCCGGGCGCGGAGGCTGAGCCAAGCGGCCCCCAGACCCGCGGATGCCACGCGAAGGCAGGCAGGCGAGGATCGAGCAGCGCGCCGGGCAGCGAAGCGGAGGGGACCCAGAACTCACCCATCAGGGCCAGCCGAGAGCGAAGACGACAGCCGGGGCTCAGATGCCCGCCCGCCCCCCCCCTGACATTTAAAGGGGGGTCCCCGTTTGGACCACTCCAGCGCAGACTTCCAGGAAGCTCCCCAGAAAACCGAGCAAGGAGATCAAGCCCAAGTGACCGGGGTTAGAAGGAGGCCCGGCCCGCTGGCTCCCGGATCTCGGGCAGGCAAAGCCGTCCCCACCTCCGCCCCAGCGCCCGGGTCCCGCGTGCCGTTCCCGGCCCGAGGCAGCTTCCGAGAACGTGCGAGCGGCTCGCCTGCGTGTTTGGAGCCGCGGGGGCGGAGGAAGAAGAAGAGAAGAGGGGGTGGGGTGGGGGGGGGGTGAACTGAGAGAGAGAGAGAGAGAGAGAGAGAGAGAGATCCGGTCCCAGCTCGCCAGATCGAAAGAGATCCAGCCGCGGGGAAAGAGCCACAGAGGGGCAAGAGGGGGGGGCACCCCCCCACAATTCGTGCCACCCCGAGACTCGAACCCGCCACCGGCAGAACCCCCCCCCCCCACCGGCAAAGTCCAGCCGAGCAGTTTGCAGCGAGGAAAGGGGAAAAAAGCGACAACAACAACACCGCCACAAAAACCAAAAAAAAACAACCCCAAAAAACCCCGACCGGAGTTTTCTTCCCATCTCCTTCTCGCGCCCCACGGAGAGGTAAGTTTCTTGCCTGGTTTCGCCTCCCTGCAATAGTTGCCCCGGCCGGCCCCCGGGTTCCTTCCACCCCCCCCCAAGGGGGTCGGCGCCCCCCCCCCGCCCCCCAAAAAAAAACTCACCATTGAGCGGGGCTGTCGAGGCCAGCTCGGGCTCGGACTGGAAATGCTGCGGCTTCGCTTGCTTCCTGCGCGACATGCTGGCTCACACATCAGCTGGGGCAGAATAAAAAATTACGAAAAAAAAATCTTCTCAAAATTACGGAAATCGAGCCCCGGCTCCCTCCCTCCCGCGCACCCCCTCCCTCCCGCTCTCTCCCTCCCTCCCCCGCCCCCTCCCCCCCCCCGCGGCCTGCCCGATCCACCGCGCATGTGTCTGACTATAATTGTGATTATCAATAATGCATTGCGATTAATCATACAGGGGGCTCTTTGAAAGGCCATTGGCACCCGGCCAGCGCGATTCAAACCCGCTCGCCTTAATCAATTAGCCGCTGATTTGCTGGCGACCCTTGTCTCTCCGCCGCGCCCGCCCAATGAGCCGGCCCGCCTGGCGGGAGAAGGGGACGGAGGTCCACCCCTCCCCTCCCCCTCTCCCCCCCCCCCTTTCCCCAGGCCGAGCTGTTTGGATACAGTTTTTTAACCCTCGTAGCAACCAGCTGGGAGTCAGGCACGCCAGGCCGGCGGACTGGAGGAATGTTCCGGAGGAACTTTCCCGGGGTTGCATCCTGCCCCGCCGGGCTCCTCTTCTGATCCCCTCGGTCGCTGTTGTTGTCCCCCCACCCCCACCCCTCGCGGTTGTGCTTCCGTTTTCTTGTTGTGTTTGTTTGTTTGTTTGTTTGTTTGCATTGGTGGTTCTGATTTTGTTTTGTTGCATTGGTGATTCTCCGGTTTGTTTTTTTGCAGCGGTGATTCTCTTATTTTTGCATCTGTGCTTCTCTTTTCTGTTGGCATTTGCGATTCTCTTGTCTTTGGGCATTTGTGGTTCTCGCTCTTTTCGCATTGGTGAGTCTGTTTTCTTGCTGGCTGGGTTTTGTTTTTGCACGTGTACTATTTTTGTCGTGCGTTTTTTTTTTTTGCATTGGTGATTCCCCCCCCCCCCCCCCGGGCTGCTTTTTTTTTATAGCTCTGTTTGGGACCAAGGGAGTTCTCTCGCTTCCCCTTGCAAATAAAACTTAAAAAAAAACAAAAAACCTACGAAGAGTAAACTGCAAACTTTGTCGCCGCACTGCCAGCCGCCTCCCCGCCCCCAAAGGCGCACGGAAGGGAGGGGGTTAACGCGGCGATTCCCACCAGAGAGTCCCGCGGCGCTTACTTCCGAGTAAATGGGCAGTCACGTTTAACCAGAGGAGTGGGGGCATGGGGGGAGGCGAACTCTCTTACGCGTTTGCAAAAAGCACCCTGGTTCATGAATTGCGCCTTTCTGGGTACCTTTTGCAAGGTTCGCTCCGAGCCCGGAACGCTTTCGAATCCCGAAGGCAGGGATCGGGGGCAAAGATGCCGAAGCGAGAAAGTTCAGGCACGCACTTTTGCTGACGCTTCCCCACCGTCACGAATCGTTTTTTTTTCTAAAGGAGTCCCCCCCCCCCCCCGGTCCCCCTTCAAAAAAAAAATCCCTGGGTTTCACGTGATTGTATATTACACTCTCCAGGGCGCCCTTCCCACCTGGATGGGACAGAAAAGCGAACTTTCTGCACATCTCGCTGCTTCTGAGACTCTGTCCCCCCCCCTCCCCAGCCTCCTTTCCAACAGCCCACCTTTTCTCCCCCCCCCCCCCCCCAGTCGATCACCCATTGCTGAGAAGAGGCCGCCGGCCCTCGCCCCGGAACCTCGCCAGCTCCCAGGACGACCACGGCAAACTTTCTCGGCCCCGGGCCAAGCCCGATTGGGGGGGGGGGGGAGGCGGGGCGGGACTCTGGCATTCAGCGGCGGCGCCCGGTTGGCTGAGGGCGCAGTCAGTCGGCGCCAGCGGGCGCTTGCAGAAGCTGGGTGGTGGAAACCGGCGCGCGCCTCCTCCGGCCGGATCCTGGGGAGGGGAAGGGGGCGGGGCGCCGGGAGGGGGCGGAGCCTGCAAGGGGGAGGCCACCGCCCAGTCCCGGGGGTCACTTTAACTGGCTCCCCCCCTGCTCTCTATCTCCCCCCCCCCCATAACATATTTCTTTCTTTCTTTGCCCCTCTTGAACATTTCCTTATTTCTTCTTCCACTTTTCCCTCCGGCTTCATCCTGCCTCTCCTTTCTCTTCTGTCTCCAGGTCGGAGCTCTCGGTCTCCTCCCAAGGATTAAGTAAAAAGAAACGCATGTTCTGTTTGCGCTATCCTGGCGCTCTTGGGGGTGGGGGGGAGGGGAGGGGAAGAGCCGGCGGTCGGTCGGGGCGGGGGTGTCCCCGTCTCCTCCTCCCCCCCTCCTCTCGAGTCCCAACTTGGCGACAGTTTCTCGCTTCTCCTGCCAACAGCTGATTTTTGGCGTGTCCTTTGACTCCGGCGTGTGTTTCAGGCGCAACGCGAAGCCAGTCGGGGACCACAGACGGGCGCAGCGTTGCCCCCCGCGGAACCGGTTTCATCCGAAGCCGTTTCCCGCCTAGGGATGGCAACGAGTTGACTCCGGAGTGAGCGGGTTGGGCGTTGGCGTGCAGGTCAACGGAGTGGGAAGAGAGAGTTCCAACGAGTCCTTTTTAGCGAGACCGGTTTGTGGTGACTGCCGGAAGGGATCCGGTCCGGATCGGCTCGTGATGGGCAAGCGGCGGGGAGTCGAACGAGGCGGGCTTGAGCGTCCGGATGGAGGTTTTTGGCAGAGGTCTGTTTCGAGGTGGAGATCCGATTTGGGGCAGAAAGTAGTCCCTGCTCCGCTGAGTCCTCCCAGTCCTTAGGTAACTGTGGGCCTCGGGACTTCTCACCTCATGCTTCTGGTTTGGCCTATCTATTCGTGGCCCCGCTTAGGCACCAGTGGGCCAGGCGCATCCATGCCTGCGCATCACTCTGCGGGCGATTGATCCCCCACCCCTCGCCACCCTTTCGGCCCATTATTTCCCATCCCCTAGCCGGCTTTACACTGCGATCCCCGGGTTGCGATCTGGCCAGAAAGACCGACCCTTTCCAAGCCGGCCAAACCCTTCAGCAACGTGCAAAGTTAAGTCCCCAAAAATTTGGCAGCCAGGTTCACTATCTTTGGCAAGAGGTGAGAGAAGACCTTTCACACCCGTGAGATAATAATGTCCTTTCAACCCACTTTTCACTGCATTCCGCAACTGGGTTTTTACTGTGTGAAACAGCAAAACCCACGTGCGAAGGGTCCCCTGCAGTGGATCAGAACTGCACTATTTACCCTCAGGCGCAAAACCGGCTTCTCTTTGGGAGGTTTAAAAAGGAGTCGACTTGATCCGGTCTGCACTGGCCTTCCGCCCACCAGGGCGTTTACACGGGAATCCTGGTCTCAAAGAGTTCTGCGCTTGTCCTGGCTTCTCTCTACTCGCCCGTCCACCTCCCCCCCCCCCTTTCCCACCCTCTTGTCTGGCTTATTTATTCTGTGATTGAAACGACCCCTTTCCCTTGGTGGTATCAATATTAACAAACTCTCGGTAAAAGCAAGGGCCGCTGATCAGATACAACTCATTTCAATTTCAAATGAGCCGGTTTGAAAGAGAGAGAGACGGAGAGGCGAGAAAAGAGATGATCCTTAGTGGTTCAAACCTTCGCCCCGGTCCGCCTTCTTTCCACCTCTCCGGGCCTCCGTTTCCTTATATATATATTAAGAACTAAATTCAACCATGTTTACCCAAGTGGGTGGAAGCGAAACGCACCTCGAATCTTATCAGGGCTAACGGGAGGGGAGGAATCCAAAACACACAATCCGCGTCCTGATCTTCAATTGAATGTGTGGTTCCCCCCCCCCCCGCCGCCTCCACCTTCGCCACGTCTCTGCCCCCCCCCCCCTTTTCTCCCAGCAGTATTTTGGTACAGTAAAGATCAAATGACAAACGAAGCCATCACTTTGGGGAAGAGGTTTGAAAAATGAAGCTAATAACGGCGCTTCGGATGTCATTATTTGGCACTGAATATTTAAAGACATCCCTTCGGCAGAGATGAATCTGCGCCGCGATGGGCGACCGAGCCACCGTCTCTTCCTCGACCCGGAGCGAGGGAGGAGAAATAGACGCGCTCGTGTCAATTTCAACCTGCCGAGAAACTTACACGCCGTTTGTTCGCGGGCGCTTGAAATCGGGCCGTTTTACAAACGCTGGGAAGTCGACGGACGGCAGACGTGTTTCGCCTTCTGCCTGCACGCTTTCTAAATTCGGGATCGTCCCGGACGAGTCCTTAGATTCTTTCCAATCTCTTGTAATCTGGTTATGCGCTAGAAATTAATTTGCATTTACATACTCATTAGGCAGGGTGGCGGTGGAGCGCTCCCCTCCCCCCCCCTTTTTGGGTGATTGTTAATTGGCTGGCTTTCCTCTTCTTCGCCCCCCCCTCCTTCTGAGAGGGGGAAAAATCCTTTACCATGTGAGCCAAATTGCGAAGTGGCCTTTTTTTTTAAAAAAAATCTTATCAATAAAGCTTGGGTTAAAAGCAAATTAAAATGTGTGTGTGTGGGGGGGGTACATTTGCAGAAAGCTGAAAAGAAAGCAAAAGGAAGTTTTGGGGAAAGGGGAGAAGCGCTTCTGGAGAAAGTTAAGCCGATTGAATTGGGGAGGGGGGGGGGAATCTGTATTTGGAGAAAGTTGGGGAAACTTCAGTTGCGTTTCGCAGAAAGCAAGACCGACCCCGAACGGGTTGGTTTGGGACGAAGAAGCCCCACTGAACTCAGCGCGCTGTACTCCTGGGGAAACGTGCCCCGGATGCGGCGAGGAAAGTCTTTGATTATTTCTTGGGTGTTTTCTTTCCCCCTTTGCGGGGGGCGAGTCGGGGAGGGAGTCACGAAGAGTAGCGGGTGCGCGTTGAGGCGGGGGGGGGGGGGACAGCGCCTTTTTCAGGGCTACAAGAAGAAGCGTTTAGGATTGAGGACGGGAGCCGACTTCCATTCCTCGTCGCTGTCTGGAAGCGAAGTTTGGAGGTGTTTCCACGCGGAGACGCCGCGATCTGGCGCACCCACTCCACCCCCCACGCCCCATCCCAATGAGGAAGTGCAGGCGACAAAGTGCGAGAGTCTGGTCGCCCCCTCCCTCCCCCGGTAGATTCTGCCTTCCGCTTCGGTTTTGTGCGCGCCGGGGGGTGGGGGGTGGGGATTCTCCCTTCTGTTCTTGCAATGCAAATCAGCCGTTGATTGGGAGGCAGCCGCGCTGGGGGATCGATCGCGGCAGGAAACGTTGGAGGGAGGTGGGAAACGGGCTGCAAAGCGGGTGGGAGAGAATTTGCAGCTCATTCGGGCCGGGCGAGGCAGTTGAGCCCGGGATGCTTGCTATTCAAGTTGGGGATGAGACGTCACGACCTTTATTGCTCAGGGTTGAAAAGCCACCGGCGGGGGATTGCAGCAAAGGGGATCGCCACGCACCCCAAGGAGACCGCCGCTGCCACGTACATTCGGATCAAAAATGCATTCACGGTCTTCTAAAGCAATCGACCCTCTCTTCCCCCTCCGGTAGAAGCCGGATTTAAAATAAAATAAAATAAAATAAAACTTATTGTCCAAATGTTTTCACGAAGCAAAAAACGTTTTCCATCTATAGTCACGAAACTCAGCGACCCCGTATCCTTGAGAGGTTCTCTCCGAGTCCAGGGCAGCCCGGAGGAGAAACAGACTTTCGAGGCAGCGATCAAATGTTTCGCGAGATGCAAACTAATAATGATGAAGATGATAATCGAATTCTGGTTGCTCGTAACGTTCAGCGTTGGCTGCAGGGAAAAATAAAACGCCAAGATTCGCCTTTCTTGCCATCGAAACTATTTCTTTACTCAGTTCTGTGCCGTGCGAATTCACGTCGGCCCCGAGAGACTCGCGCTGGTCCAAATTCAACTTTCCTATATACCCAATAAGATCGCCTGTCATATCTGCAAACCAGTGTTCCCTCTAAGCCGAGTTTGTGTGAGCTGGCTCGCAGGTTTTTTTTTAGCCTCCGGCTCTTACATTTTTGCCTTAGCTCAGGAAGGAGGGCTCCAGAGCCAACTCATTGATGCAGCAGCCCAATCGCTCCCTCACCCCTTTAATGCCCGTAGCTCACAAAGCAGAATTTGGGCTCACAGGAGGTGTTTCCTCTAAGCTGAGTTAGTGTGAGCTAGCTCACCGTTTTTTTTAGCCTCCGGCTCACATATATTTGTCTCCGCTCAGGAAGCGATGGCTCCAGAGGAAACTAATTTATGCAGTGGCCAAATCGCTCGCTCGCAACTTTAATGCCAGGAACTCACCAAGTAGAATTTTTTGCTCACAAGACCCCACAGCTTAGAGGGAACACTTGCGCTGCAAACTCCCCCCCCCCCCCCACCCCATGGCGGCCTTCCGGCTTTAAAACATTTTCTCTCCCCCCCCCCCCCCCCCCCCCTTAAACACTGTACTAATTCGCTCTTCTGGTCTGCTTAAACTTCTCCAAAGGTTGGGAGCACTTCCTAAATCTTAGTTAATTCGAGAGTTCCAGGTAAAAGTTTATTTATTTTTTTAAAAAATCTCAGTTTCGCTTGATGCCTAAAAATATGATTTGCTTGAGTTTTTAGGCAGGCTGGAGTTGTCCCTAGCGCTGCGGGGACCAGCAAGGAAAGAGGCGGGTGGAATTCTGTTTCCCTATCAATAGCGTGGGATCGAGCGATTCATTTCCACCCCTCCGCTGAAGGAAGGAAGGAAGGGAAGGGGGTGGGGCGAGCAAGCGGAGGAGGGGGGAGCCGCGCCAGCCGCATCTCTGTGGTCCTCTCCACCCCCCCCCCCCCCGCCGCGTTTTTGATTTATTTTCTAATGATCATCCTGCGGAACGCGGAGGGCCAAAATCGAATGCTTCGCCATTATGGACTGACAACTAATAATTGATCACGGCGCTGCCAACTCAGCTTTTAGACCTATAATTGAATCATAAGCAATGCCAGTTGATAAGGCGGGCGGGCGGGGGGGGGGGGGAGAGCATCTTAGTGATGGGGGCAGGGAAAGCGAACACCCCCCCCCCCACACACACATAACCAACTCCGCCGCCCCTTCCAAGAAATGAAACTGACCAATGTCCTAAGCAATGCTCCCTCTAAGCTGTGGGGTCTTGTGAGCCAAAATTCTACTTGGTGAGCTGCCGGCGTGAAAGTTGTGAGCGAGCGAGTTGGCTACCGCCTACATGAGTTTGCCCCGGAGCCCTCCTTCCTGAGCGAAGACAAAAAAAAAAACCGTGTGAGCCGGAGGCTAAAAAATCGTGAGCTGAGCTCACACGAACTCAGCTTAGAGGGAACACTGGAGTCGTGAGAACAGGAAACGGTTTCGTTCATTTGCTTCGCTCCCCCCTTCCTCGCTGGCTCCCCCCCCCCCCCATCACACACACACTTCTGATAGCCGGTGGATATTCTTTCACACCTTGGCCCTCCCTGCAGTTTATGGATGATCTTGCTTGGAAACGGATCATCTGCAGATTTACAGCTCCGACTCCTAACCTGCGGGGGAAAGCAATCAAATCACACACGCGCGATCAATCAGACCTCTTCCCCCCCCCCCCACCCCCCCCCCCCAAGATATGCTTCTTAATTTGCTCTTTTTTTTTTTCAGGACTCTGGCGTTGGATATGTTTGTTTCAGACGGGACGCAAAGACATCGGAAGGACCCTGTCAGTCCGGAGCCAGACGCCGGGCGAATTGGCAGGAGGAAACTAGCTCCAGAGATGGGAGAGATGGCCCATCCCTGGTCAAACGAGGTGGTTTTAGAATCTCCTGCTGCGGGCACTTGATGGAGCAGGCAGTTTCCCAGGAAAGATAAGGAAAGGACCGCAGGCTAGACTCGACTGGCCAAGACGCACGGGAGTTTGTATCGAACAGACAGTCTTTGGAGCCAGCCATATAATCTGTTGAGCACATGGGTAGGTCTTGCAGAATAGAGTTGAACAGAAGAAGAAGAAGAGATTGGATTTATACCACGCCCTTCACTACGCAAGGGAGTCTCAGAGCGGTTTACAACTCCTTCCCTTCCCCTTCCCATAACAGACACCCTATGAGTAGTTTTCCCACTAAGGTGAGTTAGTGTGAGCTAGCTCACAGTTTTTTAGCCTCCAGCTCACACGTTTTTGTCTTAGCTCAGGAAGGAGGGCTCCAGAGCAGACTGATTTATGCCAAATCCCTCGCTCGCAGCTTTAATGCCAGTAGCTCACAAAGTACAATTTTTGCTCACAAGACTCTGCAGTTTAGAGGGAGCATTGCCTGTGAGGTAGGTGGGGCTGAGAGAGCTCTGCAGAGACTGCTCTTTTTCAAGAACAGCTCTGACAGAACTGTGGCTTGCCCAAGGTCACCCAGCAGCTGCAAGTGGGGGAGTGGGGAATCAAACCCGGTTTTCCCAGATTAGAGACCGCGCACTTAACCGTTACACCAAACTGGCTAATATTATTTCCTTAACAGAGGGAAATAATAATGGTATGTCTCATGGAAATCGTCAGACAAGACATTCCAGACTAAGCCACAGTCACACTCTGAACCCCATTCCATTGCTTTCAGTGGGAATTGACCAGGATGGTCTTTTACAGGATGGTGTCCAATAACTGGATTAGGAATTTTGGATTAGGAACCCAGTGTTTTTTTTTTTTAAAGTATATACACATCTCTAAGGAAATGTTATAGAGGGAAGAAGAAGAGAGAGATTGGGTTCATACCCCGCCCTTCGCTACCCAAAGGAGCCTCAGAGCGGTTTACAATCTCCTTTCCCTTCCCCTCCCCACAACAGACAGACACCCTGTGAGGTAGGCGGGGCTGAGAGAGCTCTCTTGAGAAAACTGCCCTTGAGAGAACAGCTCTGAAAGAACTTATGACTGACCCAAGGTCACACCAGCAGCTGCATGTGGAGGAGTGGGGAATCAAGCTCGGTTCTCCCAGATTAGAGTCCGCGCTCCTAACCACTACACCAAACTGGCATAAGGGATACAGTGATATATGAGACATGCAGGTCTATATGAGAACCAGTGTGCTGTAATGGATAGAGCGATGGATGAGGATTTGGCCCACCCAGGTTCCTATCCCCACACTGCCATGGAAGCTTGGTGGGTGACCTTGGGCCAGTCACACACTCTCAGCCTCACCTCCCTCGCAGGGTTGTTGTGAGGGCAAAATTGGAGGAAAGGAGAATGACAGAAGCCACTTTGGGTCTCCACTGGGGGGAGAGATCGGGATATAAGCAATGCTGCCTCTATGCTGTGGAGTCTTGTGAGCAAAAATTCTACTTTGTGAGCTTCTGACATTAAAGTTACGGGCCAGCCATTTGGCTGCTGCATAAATTAGTTTGCTCTGGAGCCCTCCTTCCTGAGCCAAGATAAAAATGTGTGAGCCGGAGGCTGAAAAAATGGTGAGCTAGCTCACACTAACTCAGCTTAGAGGGAACAATGGGTAGAAGTGCATTGAAATCAATATGTAAAATAATAAAATATGAGCGCCGGCGTTTGCCGATAACAAGAACATTGCAGAAATTTAAACTTGCTGTGAATACAAAGGCTGAAATTTAAGAGGTCAGATATCAGCGGGGGGGATGGGACGGGACCAGCAGTATATATATTTACACATCTGGGTTGCAAAGGAATCTTGTGTAGTTGCCAGAAAATGAAAAAAAGACAGGACATTTGCTTTCCAGGGGATGCTCTTGGCAGGTAGACTTGTGTACAGTCGCCATCCCCTAAAACTTCTTCACAGAGCGCTCTCTCGCTCTCTCTCAGACCACAAACTGCTTTTGGAAATCCTCTCTTCCATCCGAAAAACCAACAAGCTATTGATGAAATGTGAAGTTTATCATACTCTCCCTGTGAGCAGACTGGCTTTATGCGTCTCCCTCATTTGACCTTTGCAACAATCCTGCGAGGTGGGTTAGGCTAAGCAAGGGCAACCCTCCCCCCATGCCACCCAGTGTGCACCATGCCAACATGGAGATTAGAACTCAGGTCTCCTTTCTCCTAGCTAGACTCTATAACCACTACCTCTAATGTGGCCTGGAGTGTTCTCCTGCTCCTGGGGCAACATCTTGGCCTCCCAGAAGTTCAGTGACATCTTAAGCAGAGTTACACTTTTCTAAGTCCATCCAATTCAATAGGCTCAGAAGGGGATGATTCTACTTAGGATAGCATAGGAAGGCTTCGAGCCTAAGAACAATTTCCTAATAGTAAGCTCTGTTTAGAGAGGGAAGATGGGATGGGATAGATTGTCAGATCTCAGGGGCCAACAAAAGAGAAACTGTAATTGCCATGGGATTGGTGGGATTTATTGTCCTATTGATGGTTTTGGTTTTTGCTTTTAACTATACATTAATTGTAATTTTAAATGTTTCATCATGACTGCAAATCGCCTGTTTGCAGGGTGAGTGATTCATCATCGTCATCATCATCATGAATATCACTGTTACACTGCATCATGGACAAGGTCCCCGGGCAAGGTTTATGGCAGAATGGGGATTTGAATTTAGGTCTCTCCAAGCCTCAGGGGACACTCTGACCATCACACCACCGTCCTTTTGTGCTTCTGGAAGGGATCTGATGGGCCACTGGGAAATGAGATGCTGGACTTTGATCAAGCAGCGCTTGGTCCACTCTGAAGACCTCTGAGAGCCACTTTGTTGTAGTGGTTAGGAGCGAGGATTCTAATCTGGGATTCTAATCCTCCACATGCAGCTGCAGGGGTGACCTCGGGTCAGTCACAAGATCTTTCAGAGCTGTTCTCTCAGGAGCGGTCCTCAAAAGAGCTCTCCCAGCCCCACCTACCTCACAGGGTGTCTGTTGTAGGGAGGAGAAGGGAAAGGAGATTGTAAGCCACTCTGAGACTCCTTTGGGTAGTGAAGGGCAGGGTATAACTCCAATCTCCTCCTCCTCCTCCATAGAACATCTGTGCATTTAAAGCTCAAGCCAAACTTTATCTTCCAGACAGGTTTTATCATGAGATTTCATAGACAGTGGGCTGTTCCTTCCAGGTGTTCAAATGAGTTTTGCAATTAAAACACACACACACACACACACATACACACACATACACCCCCCCACAGAGAGAGAGAGAGTCCATTTCCATTTCACCCCCACTTCAATTCATTAACTTGGGCAGCATTATTATTACTTTGAAATATTGATTCTGGGAAAGTTGTGATATTTTCCCCATAGACCAAACCATCCACTGATTAAGAAGCTTTACCCCCCTCCCCTCGATTGATTGTCATGCCTTCCAGCCAATTGATCAATTCGTCCATCTATTAAATCAATCTGCACAGGAGTCGAGGGAGGATATTTGAACTGATGGGCGTTGCTACTGGTGTAGAGAAATTGTTTGTGGACAGTCGGGGGAGGGGAGATCATCTGAAGTGCATTGCCCAAACTGAAAAGAACACGTGGGGATGTGGCTCAGTGGCAGAGCATTTGCTTTGCTTGCAGAAAGCCCCAGGTTCAAACCCAAGCTTCTCCATTTGAAAGATCTCAGGTAGTTCCAGATGTTGGGAAAGACTTTTCTCTGCTGGAGACCCGGGAGGTGTGCCATCTGTTACAGCAGATATTTCTGAGCTACACAGTCCATTATTTGGGATCAGTATAAGCAATTTCATATGTTCATTCCAAGTGGGCCATTAGCACCAAAATCTATGGTCTTCATAAAAGCACCGTCTCTTTCAGAAGTTCACAAGGCTGCTTAGAACAAAAAATTTAAAAGGATTCACAGGTGTTTTTTTTTTTTAAATCAAGCAAATGAAATACAATTGAAGTAGTCCCCTTTTTGACTGTCGATTTGGAAATAAATTTATACAGCGCTTTCAGTGTTCAGAGCACTCTAGCACTGGAAAAAGTGCAGAAAAGGGCAACTAGAATGATAAAAGGGTTGGAACACTTTCCCTATGAAGAAAGGTTAAAGTGCTTGGGGCTCTTTCGCTTGGAGAAAGAAACGACGGCTGAGAGGCGACATGATAGGATAAGATTATGCATGGGATAGAACAGGTAGAGACAGACGTACTTTTCTCCCTTTCTCACAATACAAGAACTCATGGGCACTCCATGAAATTGCTGAGCAGTCGGGTTACTTCTTCACCCAAAAAGTGATTAACACTTCAAATTCACTGCCACAGGAGGTGGCGGCGGCTACAAACATGGATGGCTTCAAGAGGCAATTGGATAAACATATAGAGCCGAGTTCCATCAGTGGCTGTTAGCCACAAGGTATAGATAGGAACTCTCAGTTGGGGGCAAGCGATGCTCTGTATTCTTGGTGCTTGGGGGGCAGGGCAACTGTGGGAAGGTTTCTGGTGTCCTGGCCCCACTGGTGGACCTCCTGAGGGCACCTGGTCTTTTGGGCCACTGTGTGACAGAGTGTTGGACTGGATGGGTCATTGGCCTGATCCAACGTTGGCTTCTCTTGCGTTCTTAAGTTCACTTTGAATATGAATAATTGTCTAATTTTCATGACAATCTTTAAGTTGTAAATGGGTGCGGGACTGAGGCAAGCCAGACTCCATTCGCTAAGTGAGTTTGTGGCAAAGGCAAGGTTAAAAGCAGGGACCTCCCAGATCTCAGCTCATTTCCTCTGCTGCTTGATTTGCCCCAGTTTCCAGTTAGCTTCTCCACTTAACTGGGATTTGGGGTACAATCCAGTTATAGTTAAGCAGAAGTGCCGCAAGAAACCACACATTACTGCTCCAAAGTAGTTCCCACTTAAAACATGGGGTTTACAGTGTCATCCTGAGCAAAGTTACACCAGACTGGTGTAGTGATTAAGAGTGATTAAGACTCTGAGCTGAAGAACCGGGTTTGATTCCCCACTCCTCCTCCACATGAAGCCAGCTGGGTGACCTTGGGCCAGTCACAGTTGTTTCTCAGGGTCTGATTCAGTATATAGGGCAGCTTCATGTGTTCCTATTAGGAAACGGCCATAGCTCAGTGGAAAAGCCTCTGCTTGGTGTGCAGAAGGTCCCAGGTTCAATACCGGGCATCTCCATTTCAAAAGACCAGGAATTGATTAATTAATTTGTTTGTTTATTTCTATTTATATCCCGCCCTCCCTGCCTGGCAGGCTCAGGGCAAGTTACGTTAAAAGTTAAAAAGCATCAAAACACAAATGATAAACATCATAAAACTCATATACATTACAAATAAAGTGCTGGTAGTTGTATAACATTATGTAGCGATCCCAATAGTCCACGGTAAGACGATGACAAATGAGTGTGGCCTACGTCAGTATCCAGCATACCACAGGCTGCTGGTGATAGCATAGAGGGCCTTACCACAGCTCAGTTGTTATCGGTAGCAGCTTCTAATTGAAGGCCTGGTGGAAGAGCTCTGTTTTGCAGGCCCTGCGGAACTGTAAAGGTCCCGCAGGGCCCTGATGTCTTCCAGAAGTCTCATTCCACACTGGTGATGCGAAAGACCTCTGCCTGTGAGAGTGCTGCCAGTCTGAGCAGACAGTACTGACGCTGATGGACCAAGGATCTGATTCAGTATAAGGCACCTTCATGCGATTTCATGTGTACTCAGTGCTATTTATGAATATCTCAGTTTCTCGAGTGTGAAAAAAAACTGCCACTCCTTTATTCTTTAAGGCAGACATCCAGAATTATTGTAGGATAATCTGGGTAGGTGAAAGTGATCCAATGATTCCCAATAGAATCCCAGCTAAGCTAGGATTCGAACCCAGAGCCTCCAGAGCAGAAGAAGATGTCCTTTTATTCCACAATGCCACTCCAGTGGGTTGGTTTTTGTTTTGTGTTTTGCTACTCCCTTTGTCACTGACAGACCTTTTCTCAGCTGCCTTGCATCAAGCGAGACTGTAGAATCTTCAGTTTCTACTTTTAAAAAGGTTCATTTCCAGAGAGCGTGACAGGCTTGTCTCCCAGTAGAGAAAAAGACATCTCTTGACTTAACCCCCCCCCCCCCCCCAAATTTGCAACTTGTAAAAAAATCCTGACAACGTGACTAATTTCTCTAACACATTTTTATTTTATTTTAAAGTTGCCCTTAATATAGTGTAGGTTCATGCCGAGTGCATAAACTTTATTTCAATAACATGAAAGGAGACTGGCGTTTACAACGTGACACAGTTTTGCGCTGTTTGTGTCAAAACAGGAGCCTCTTTTTAACAGCGTTTAATTGCAGGAAGATACATTTGTGTGAGTTGTGCATCCAGCCACCCTTGGCGCTTCCACACTAGTAGAGCCGTGCTAAGCAGGTCTATTTAGAGCTAAGCCTCATGTTATTAAAATTTAGAGTCCAGTGGCACCTTTAAGACCAACAAAGGTTTATTCAGGGCATGAGCTTTCGTGTGCATGCGCAAGCACTTGAAAGCTCATGCCCTGAATAAACCTTCGTTGGTCTTAAAGGTGCCACTGGACTCTAAGTTTGTTCTACTGCTTCAAACCAACATGGCTGACCACTTGGAACTATCTTCATCTTATTCAGTGAGGCCTACCTAGATGGCCCAAGCTAGTCTGCTTTTGTTAAAACTGTTGGTTGGCACTGGTTTGTACTTGGATGGGAGACCACTAAGAAGCTCCAGGGTCACCACCAGGCAGAGGCAAGCAATGGCAAACCGCCTCTGTGCCACTCCTGCTTTGAAAACCCCAAGGGTTCACCGTATCTCAGCTGCAACCTGATGGCACTTTCTACCACTACACTCCCAGGAGCCAGTTTGGTGTAGTGGTTAAGTGCACGGACTCTAATCTGGGAGAACCGGGTTTGATTCCCCACTCCTCCACTTGCACCTGCTGGATGACCTTGGGCAAGCCATAGCTCTATACCAGCTGTTCTCTCAAGGACAGTGTCTCAGAGCTCTCTCAGCCCCACCCACCTCACAGGGTGTCTGTTGTGGGGAGGGGAAGGGAAAGGAGTTTATAAGCCGCTCTAAGACTCCCTTGGGTAGGGAAGGGCGGGGTATAAATCCAATCTCTTCTTCTTCTTCTTCTTCTTCTTCTTCTTCTTCTCCTTCTCCTTCTTCTTCTTTTTCTTTGCAGCCTGGGATGCTTGTTATGATGACCCTTCCCTCCTTTTCAGCAACCGGCTCCAAGCAAATCACATCCAGAAGTTCCACACAACATTTAGGGTCAGATCCTGAGAATTAGGGTCGGATCCTGAGAATCCCTCTAAACTATGGCGTCTTGTGAGCAAAAATTCTACTTGGTGAGCTTCTGGCATTAAAGTTGTGAGCAAGTGATTTGGCTGCTGCATAAATCAGTCTGTTCTGGAGCCATCCTTCCTGAGCTGAGGCAAAAAATGTGTGAGCTGGAGGCTAAAGAACTGTGAGCTAGCTCACATTAACTCAGCTTAGAGGGAACACTGCCCACACATACAGAAAATGTATAGGGTCTGCAGTGAGAAGGCAATCTGGGTGGGACAGAGTGAGAGAAGCTGGCTGGATCCAACCAATAACAAAGCATCATATTCCCTATTAAGGCTGCGGTCACACACACTGAATAAATCCACTTCTGGTCCATTTTCAGTGCACTTTCCTGCTGGATTTTACTGTGTGAACTGGCAAGATCCAGTTGGAAAGTGCGTTGAAAGTAGATTGGGATTTATTCAGTGTGTGTGATCGCAGCCTAAAATTCAGCAATAGCTGCCCCATTTATTTATTTATTTAAGACATTTACGAACTGCCCCTCTTCCTTACAGAGCTCAAGGTGGTTTATGACAGAGACGATACATAAAATAAAGAACATAAAACCCAAAATTTAAAATCACAGGTCAGGACTGCTAGTAAAAACTTAATCAAATGTGGTCCTGGATAAAACATACTACCTTCTAATAGTTGAAAGTGAGGGGGGTCAAGCGCACCTTGCTTGAGGAGGTTATTCCATGACTGTGGGGCTGCCACTGATAAGTCCCTCCCTAGTGTGCCCACCAAACTATCTTTTTTGATTGATGGGAGGATCAGGAAGGCCTCTACCTGTGACCTTAACTCCCAGGCAAGAACAGATGGGAGAAGACGGTCCTTTGGATACATTTTAAATTGGTCCTGGGAAAGCGTCAGTAGCCAGTGTAATTGCTGCAATATCAGGATTACACGCTCCCAATAGCTGGCCCTAGTAGACGTTTACTTAGACCTAAATCCCATTCAGCAAAAGTATCACCCCTCCCTGTAATTTTGCAGTATAAATTGTAATGTCCTATGTCCATGGCATCCTTGAAAACAATAATTATCAATCAATTCTACTTTCCAGAGGTGGTGATGGGGGGGGGGGGGATTAAATACTTCTTTTGTCTTTGCACTCAACGTCATTTCTTCTTATTTTTTTATTATCACAATAATGAGATTGCAAAATCTGAACAATAAAAATACTGTAAGAAAATGAGCAACAGGACCCTCAGCCTCCTTTCTCTTTGGAACGGTGTGGTACTCTATATTGGAATATCTTAATAAGCAACCAAGTATACCTTCAACAACCTCTTTATTGCGGAAGTGGTAATGTGTAATACAACTATCTCTTCTATGCTGTTAGTCTCATTGTATTAGATAACATCTATCGTATTTACAGTAGATCCGGCAGTAACTTTAGGTGGAACCAACAGATTGTTAAGAATTTGTACACTGACACCAAGTGTTTCTATTCTATTAATAAGCTTGATACCAAACTATAGTTAATAATGTCGATCCTAATGGCAACTTCTGTAACATCTCGAAGTTTTATCTGTACTTATCTTTTAATACATCTTAATAATAAAAAATATTACTAAAAAAAAAGAAAAAAAGAAAATGAGCAACAGCTGTGACTGCAAAGAGACAAGCAGCATTTTTACTCCCCCCCCCTTTCCCCCAACAAGACATCGATGCACAAATTCATTGATTACTTGTCCTACAACATGAAGATATTAATGATTGATTCAGGCAGTGAATTCTTACATCAGAGTAAAAAGAACACCTCGCATCACATGACCAATGTAACATTTCAGTGGCTGTGTACACAACGGATAGAGATTTTCTTTTAAAAATTTCTCTGATAACTGTAGAAAGGATTAATTTACCTTGGTGTTCAGAAGGACAAGAAATGCTTAACATAATGCATAATCCACCTGTGGAATCTACTGCCCTGAGAGACGATGGTGAGTGTAGATTTTTTTTTTTAAGGGTTCAAAAAATTCATGAATGATGATACCAAACGCTATTAACCCTGATAGCTAAATGAACCGACAAATCACCAAATTATAATTCAGTTTTTTCAGGATAATGGTTTCCAGTTCTGTCTTATTTTACCAACTAGGAATAAGGCCCATTGTGGAAATAAATACAACAGGCTCTAGAAAGAGGCTCTGGGAGAGTGCCCTGGCCTTGGGTACTCAGGGTCAATTTGCTGTGGCAGCCTCAGCAGGGTATAATGACACAGAGTCCACCATTTTCTCCAGGGGAAGATCACTGCCATCTGAAGAGCAGCTGTAATTCGGCGTGGAAAGAGCCTTTTACTGAAAATTTGGGGGGTGGAACCTGTGGAGGGCAGCATTTGGGTGGGGATGCAAGGACTCAGCAGGGTATAATGCCATAGGGTCTACCCTCCAAAGCAGCCATTTTCTCCAAGGGAACTGATCTCTGTCATCTGGAAATCAATTGTAACAGTGAGAGATCTCCAGGTCCCACCTGGAGATTGGCAACCCTAGGGGGATAGTCAGCCACACAGCAGGGGGTTGAAGAGAATGGTTTGAATTAGCCAGCCAGCTATGGTGGAACTAAGCAGGAGAGAAAGCCGTTTTCAGTTTATTCTGACAGGAAAGTGGGCAAGCTGGCAGTGGGCGGGAGAGGGGTTATGCTGAAAGTCCATTGTCTTTTTACTGACAGAAGCAGGCCATTGAGGGGACAGTTCGCCCCACTTGGCAGTGGGCAGAGGAGAAGAGTGGACCCAGCACCCAGTCTGGCCCCTTCCTGGCTTCCTCCAGACTGAGGCTGAGACGCTGGGCAGTGGCTCTGTGGGCGGGACTGAGGCAATGCAGTGAGGCAATGCAGCCAGTGGCCAGGGACTCCTTTTGAGTGGCAGTTCTTGCAGCCAACTAGTTTTGGCGTCCCATGGAACGTTGCCACCCCAACTGGCTTTTATATGAAAACTCCTAACAATCACTATTACAATCTATTTGCCCTCTTTTAACCACTAGTTTTACAAGATTGCTGTTGATATTTTGTACCTGTATATTGTTACTCTTCATTACTTAATTGTAATAGTGATATTTTCCTATGCTTTATAAAACTTACTGTTAATGTACTCCTTTATTGTACTAGAAACTGTACGGTTATGATGTTGTTTTTGATATATATTGTTATTGTTAAATTGTTGCTTTACATTAAAAAAATAGAAAATTTAATAAAAGATGTTTTTTTAAAAGATTCTGAAACAGCATGCTTGAAAGTGTGTGTGTATGTGTGTGTGTGTTTGTGGGGAAAATGGAACAGATGTGTATGCATTGGGGGGGCTTGCCTTTGTGCCCCACTTGCAGCTTTGATGGGGGGTGCATATGAGTTGCCACTCTTGAGAACAAGCTTTTGAAGTAGAAATGTAGCTACACAGAAATACAGAGTTGGAAGGTATCTCAAAGGTCATCTAGTCCAACCTCCTGCACAATGCAGGAAATTCACAACTACCTCCCTCCCCACTCCCCCAATGGATTCCCACTCTATGACCAGACCACTGTCTGGCACAGCTCTGATATCATTATATTCCTGCTTTGTAACTCTGCTTCGGACGTTTACCATGGCCACTTATTGATTAAAGTTGATTAATCCTTTCACCAGTTAATTGAATGGCTAATAAATTATATTTAAACACATTTGCACATTACCAGAGCATAGACACTGATGTATCTTTTTTTAACAAGAATTGTATTAATTTTCCAACATAAAAAGAAAGATAACTACTACAAAGACAAAAAATCTAACACAACAACAACAGTGAAGCATGTATTCATTATAACCTCGTGGACTTTACATAGATGGAATCAGTCCACTGATGTCTCTTTGGAGAAACAGAAGGAACTGTGGTAAGCTAATAGGTAAAGTCTATCATTCGCTGTTAGAAGGTCTATTCCCTGTTATAGCTGCCCCCCCCCCACAAACCCCGGAATGGTTATCCATTAAAATTTGCCTTCGTTGATAAAATCTGCTCCACCCCCACTTCAAGCTTCAGTCGGGGAGCTCATGCTTAACTGATACCCAGAACTTGGAACCTCTTTCCTCACAGAAAACAATGTGTAAGGGGTAAGGGTTGCGTCCCTGAGATGCTAGATTTCTACATGAAAAGACTTTTTCCACAGATGGGCCTTCAGAAGGACTACCCACCACTTGCCTCCCAAAGTGATAGGGTCCAGGAAAAGTGTTACCATTTTATTTGATTGGTTTTATATGAGTTTTATCACACGGTGCAAACCCACCTCAGAGTGCATTATCTATTTATTCAAAAATGTTTATACACCACCTGTATAGAGATCTACTTGAGGCAGAGGCCGCAGTCTGGGGGCTGCTTACCTGAGGGACCGCCTTTCTCTGTATGTGCCCCAGCAAGCATTGAGGTCAGGGTTACAACATCACCTGAGTCTCCCTGGCCCGAAGGAAGCCAGGTTGGCCATCCCTACAGCCAGGGCCTTTTCAGTGGTGCACTGGTGGAATGAGCTTCTGGAGGATATCAGGGCCCTGCGGGACCTTATGCAGTTCTGCAGGGCCTGTAAAATGGAGTTCTTCCACCAGGTCTTCGACCAGGCGCCGCCATTGATGAACACGTCATAGGGACATCTTCTGGCCTATGAGACTCTGCTGGATGCTGCCTTTGCCATCGGATTCCATTCTGAATGTTGCCATCATCTGCGTGGTTTTATCTGTAATTTGATTCTGTTCTTAATTCTGTATTTATTGTTTTGATTGCATTTTAATGTTGTAAGCTACGTTGAGCCAGCTTGTCCGGCAAGGTGGGATATGAAAGAAAGAAAGAAAGAAAGAAAGAAAGAAAGAAAAGAAAGAAAGAAAGAAAAAAGAAAGAAAGAAAGAAAGAAAGAAAGAAAGAAAGAAAGAGAACCATAAAACATAAAATCATGAAAATTCACCACCATTTAAAAAGAGCCGGTAAGACCCCAAAGAACAAAAGCACATACCACTTTGGAATGAAAGTAGGGAATCACAAATCAGGTTGCTAACTCTGGGTTGGGGAAATTCCTGGAGATTTGGGGGTGCAGCTGGAGGAAGGTGGGGGTTCGGGGAAGGGGAGGGACCTCAGCAGGGTATAGTGCCATAGAATCTGCCCTCCAAAGCAGCTGTTTTCTCCAGGCCAACTGATCTTTGAGGTCTTGGAGATCAGTTGTAATTCCAGGAGATCTCCAGACCCCACCTGGAGGCTGGCAGCCTTGTAGACTGGGGTGCTCCTTCACAGTCGAAAAAATCTCCTTGCAAACAATGTTAAGAGAAAGGTTTTCGCCTGCTCTAGACTAGACTGTGAGAGTTGGACCTTAAGGAAGGCCAAGCACCGAAAAGCAGACGCTTTCGAATTATGGTGCTGGAGAAGACTCCCATGGACTGCAAGGAGGTCAAATCAGTCAATCCTAAAAGAAATCAACCCTGGCTGCTCCCTGGAAGGCCAGATCCTGAAGTTGAAGCTCAGATACTTTGGCCACCAAATGAGAAGGGAGCACTCACTGGAGAAGGCCCTGATGCTGGGAAAGACTGGAGGTCAAAGAAGAAGGGGATGGGCAAGGGATGAGATGGTTAGGCAGTGTTATCGATGCAACGGACATGACGCTGAGCAAACTCCGGAGGATGACGGATGACAGGAGGTCCTGGCGTGATGTGGTCCATGGGGTCGCGAAGAGCTGGACTCGACTGTGCAACTGAACAACAACAAAGACTAAGATGCTTGCTTTCCAAGGTTACTGTTTCCTCTAGCACATGGGATCTCGCGCCAAACAAACTTTCCATCTCACGTTTGATTCTGTCCTCGTTAACAAGCTGTTGTGTTTTAAAGTCATGGCTGATTCGGATCAGTCAACTTCAGTTGTCAATGCGATTGACGTTTAAAAATTTTCAGACTGAAGAATGTCAGTTTTCTTTTTTTTTTTGGAAAAATGTTGCCAGTTTACCAAGCAGAGACTTTTTTTTTAAAAAAAAAATCTTTTGACACTTTATTTTTTAAAAAACACCCTGCTTCTGAAGAAAAAACTGACTGTTTTCTTTTAGTATCCTGACGCACACTCCCATGGCAATTTACTGAAGGGCCGCTGGATTTAACTGCCCAGAAACTTCGACCAGCCAATGGAGTGATGAATCAATGAACCGTCAAAGTCTCCTGGTCGACAGATCCATTTTCTCCCCATGCACAAACTTCCCCCCCACCCCACCCCCATGCTTTCTCTGTCACTGGCAACATATAAATCATTTTGCATTAACACAATTGTAAATGTTGCTCGTATCATTTGTTAGGGGCTTAGCTTATTTAAACATCTCAAATAATTGCGCAATTTGTATCTGGAAAGAATTAGGCTTCTGGAAGGAGTTATTAACTGCGCTGGAGGTCCTCTGAACACTTTAGGGTCGCCTTTTAATTTTTCCACTGGGGGGGGGGGGGATGTCAACTTCCTAATATTAATTTGGTTCCTGTTTTTTTTTCCTTTAAAATAGCATGCCATTATCTGAAAGTTTATGACATCTTTCAAAACATTAAAAAAAAAGGCACACCCTTTAAACTTACAAAAAACAGTGCTTTTAGCATTGGTTTTAAAGAGACTATCCTGCTTCGTCACCTTTTCCAGTGACTTGACAAGAACTATTGTTCTGTCGTGCCTGGGCGATAGCGTATCAGCACGTTATATTGAGTTGTGTCAGAGTACCACCAGTTAGAATCTGAATTTCTAGCTTTAGTGTGAGACAGAAGTAAGCCACATCTACAAATTAGGATTGCCACGTTCCCCCCCCCCCCCCGCCATTGTGGGGGATGGGGGGGTCCAGTTGCCAGATCCAGGTTGGGAAACGCCTGGATATTTGGAGATGGAGCCTGGGGAGGACAGGGACCTGTGCAGGGTACAATGCTATATGGTCCACCCTCCAAAGCATCCATTTTCTTCGGGGGAACTGGTCTCTGTAGTCTGGAGGTGAGCTGTAATTCTGGGGGATCCCCAGGCCCCACCTGGAGGCTGGCATCCCTAAGCTACATATTCTCCCAGTGGGAAAAACAGTATCTCTGATTTTTCAGACTGGGAAAATTGTGAGTGGGTGGGGTGGGGGCTTAACCTGCTCCCACCCTGAATTAGGCCTCACGGTGTCCACTGTCCAGAGGGGGCATGTGGAGAGATCTGTTCACATAATTCCCAACCACCTCTGCTTCTCACTTGCCTTGGAAGTCCCTAGCGTGGGTCACCATAAGTCAGATGCAACTTGATGGCACGTATGTGAAGGTGACCTAGATGGAAGACCACTAAGGAAGACTCTGCGTAGGAAGGCAAAGGAAAACCACCTCTGCTTCTCACTTGCCTTGAAAGCCCCTTGCTGGGGTTGGTACTTGAAAGGGAGACCACCAAGGAAGGCTCTGCAGAGGAAGTCAATGGCCAACCACCTCGGCTTCTCACTGGCTTTGAAAGCCCCTTGCTGGGGTCATCATAAATTGGTTGCGACTTGACGACACTTCCATACACGTGTCGCCTCCAAAGAGCTGAGGGGAGCACACGGTGGCTCACGCTTCCTCTCTTTCATCATCACAGCAACACTGAAAGGTAGGTTAAGCTGAGAGAGAAAGAGAGAGGTTGCGGTCACACGCACCAGATAAAGTGTGCGCGCGGGGGGGAAGCGAGGCTATTTGCCCCAGAGGAATTTGACCCGCAGTTGCAAGATCACACCTCCCTTTGAAGCTGAGGGTGCTGCCCGTCAGTGTGTGATCAGATGCAACTGACGGGTGGGTCGTTTGTTTGCTTGTTGTTTTTTGCTGTTTGCTACCCATGCAGAATCGATGAATCGCACCTCTGCACTGAGGGCTCCTTATGGGTTTTGCAATGATGCACATACTGAGAAGGTGAGGGAAACAATGGCACAGAGTCGAGATGGCCTGAACAGACCATCCTGATGCCATGAGAGCACGCTGGAGTGATCAGACAGGGGAAAGTCTGCCCGTGGCCTGTCACAACCCATTTACTACTGGATTTTCCCGGTATCTTTTAACTCTGCAGAACGGGTTGTTGGCAGCTGCGGGATGCATCCAAGATGTTGCTGTCTGATCGCTCCCTTTAAATCCGCCTGGCATTTGCACCTGTGTTGGGTCTAATTGTGCATATGATCGCAGCCAGAGAGAGAGAGAGAGATAGAGAGATAGAATGGCCCAAGGTCACCCAAAGAGGTTCCACGGCAGAGCAAGGTTTTGAACTCAAGTCTTCCTGGTCCTAGTTCGACGCTAACCATGCTAACTCGGTCTCTGCGCCAGTTCAGCCACCTCCGCAAAGCTGCATTTGCGCTTGCCCCGTACGCCCAAGATGTCACCCTCTTGAAATTCCAGTTCCTCGCCTGGCGCAAAGTCCCTTTCGACATAGGCTGCACACGTTGCAAACTTCCCAACAAAATCTTCTCAGCTGTTGACAGACACTTCTTTTGCATATGTCTGTCACTTTGATTTAATATGCATTTTCAAGGAAGGGGAAAGGGGAGGGGGGATGCTTTAAGGTGGCAATTTAGCAGTAAGACATGCTGTGAATTTCAGATATCAGGAAAATATTCAGTTTCTCACTCTCTGGATCGAGAAATAAGTCAGGGGAGGAAAAGTTGAGTTGTCTTTTTTAAAAAATAAAATAAAATAAAATAATGGATTACGAAAAGTGGGATGTGGGCCTGGGGTGGGGTTAGTGAAATGCTAAGCAGCAGGGTCCCCCTGGCCACTTCTGATATTTCCTGGACACAGGTAGGGAAGATAAGACAAGCAGATGATCCTAATATCCATCATTGCGAGTTGCCAGCTTCCAGGTGGTGGCTGGAGATCTCCCGCTGCTATAACTGATCTTCATTTGACAGAGATCAGTCCCCCTGAAGAATATGGCTGCTTTGGAAGGTGGCATTATACCCCACTGAGGTCTCTTCCCTCCACAACCCTGCTCTTCCCGGGCTCCATCCCCCAAATATCCAGGGATTTCCCACCCCAGAGCTGGCAACCCTATTTCTCCTCCCTCCCCCATGTCAATGACCACTTGCTTTATGCTTGGCAGTCCTCTCCCACTGAGTAGCAGCTCTTGCTCTAAGTAGGCATCGTGATGGCGGTCTTCAGCAGGGAGAGTGGCCAAGGGCATCCCAGAACAGTAGGATTTGAACATGGGTTTCCTCAGTCAACCACCAACCGCTTCATTGCTGACTTGCGGACTACAGTTGCCAACCCCCAGGGGGGCCTGGAGATCGGAGCCTGTGTAGGTGGGGAGGGCGGGGTACGAATTGGAAAAAAAATAAAATAAATAAAAATCAATCCATCTCCTGCTATTCACAACTGATCTCCAGACTACAGAGATGAGTTCCCCTGGAGAAAATGGCTGCTTTGGTGGGCGGACTCTATGGCACTGTACCCTGCTGAGGTCCCTCCCCTCCCTAAACCCTGCCCCCCAGGCTCCCTCCCCACCCCAAATCTCCTGGTATTTTCCAGACTAGAGCTGGCAAACCTATTGCTGAGCTAGTTCCATACCGGTCCAGACTTGAATCACATGTGCCTGTGAAACTGGTTAACTTGCCACATTCCTCCTCAGTGACACTATGGTTTTAGGAAGGGCGTTGCTCAGGGGTCCTTTCGAGCAGGAGCTTGGGAGTTGGTGCCAGCCCAGCTCTTGGTGCCAGCCCATGGTGCCAGCCCAGCTCTTGGGAGTTGGTGCCAGCGAAGCTCTGGGAGTTGGTGCCAGCCCCCTCCCCTTGTGGGGGAATGCCTGCTTGTGTCATGGCTGCAGCAAAATGACCCCATCCCCTGGAAAGGTCCTTGTTCCTCCGACCAGCCTTCTGAAGGCTTCAGCCACCACTGAAGCTGTCCTCCCGGAATAGTGGTATTTCTGAGGCTTGGATTAGTTGCTGTCCCCTCTCTGCCAGCTTTCTTTCTTTCTTTCTTTCTTTCTTTCTTTCTTTCTTTCTTTCTTTCTTTCTTTCTTTCTTTCTTTCTTTCTTTCTTTCTTTCTTTCTGTCTTTCTTTCTGTCTTTCTTTCTCTCTTTCTGTCTTTCTTTCTTTCTGTCTTTCTTTCTTTCTTTCTTTCTTTCTTTCTGTCTGTCTGTCTGTCTGTCTTTCTTTCTTTCTTTCTGTCTGTCTTTCTTTCTGTCTGTCTGTCTGTCTGTCTTTCTGTCTTTCTTTCTCTCTCTCTCTCTCTCTTTCTCCTTTCTTTCTTGCCTTCTGACATACTTCCGGTGATGTCAGGTGGTGTAGCATATGCTAATGAGTTATGCTAATGAGCTCCTGGACCTCTTTTCCTACGAAATGACCCCTGGCGTTGCTTGAATGTTCTAGAATGTTCTAGAAATGGCAAGACATTCCTTGCCAGGCCTGGGGAGCAATTTGATTTTCATTCCCTGGATTTTCTTTGGTACATCCTGGTTTAGAACTGACAACTGGAGGGAGGGTTCTCTACCACCAGTTTCCTTGGAGAATGTTGAATTCTCCGGGGGGGGGGGGGGGGCTGCAGCTATTAAAATCAAGAAGGCGTACATGATATTAGAATGGCAACTTTCCCCGCTCAAGACCTGCATTTTCTTATGAATTTTGTTGTTCATCTTATAAATTGTTGGGGACCTTCTGGCTCAGAGGGTACCCAACTTAGGTGCCTCAAACCTCCGCTTTGGGGAACAGCTAAACACTCGTTAAACTTCAAAGGTCTTCAAAAGCGCCACTTATTTCGATTTAGGGGAATTAACTGCTAGCCCTTTTGTCGAAAATATGGAACCCGATACATTTCTTTGTCTCCAGTTCTGAATTGCTTACAGATGCATAAACTACCGGACTCGAACTTTGTCCTTGCCTAATATTTCCTTTTCAGAAGAAATGCAACACAACAGATATTTGAAAAGAACTGGGGCAATGGATGGGGAGGTGACATTGCTTGTGTTTGTCTGCTTCTGAGTTGGAACCACCGTTCTTACAGATCTATAAATATGTGACTGCCAGATGGCTCTTATTTTAAGATGCTTTCATGGTCTCTTGAATGCCATTGCAAGTTTGTTTCTTTTCCTTCAGGAAGATTCACATCCCTTAGGAGACAGACCCGAAGAAACATTGTGATCTACGAAAACTGCTGTGCTCATTCACCAAGTTAAGATCCAGCTGTGAGAGCAAGCAAATGTTGTGCTTTAATACATGGAAGTAGTGCAATTTACATACATTTAAATCAGCTGTAGTTTAGTGTTAATTTAGTCCATTTTTTAAAATCCTGCCTCCCTTGAAGGAGCTCACAGTGATGTGCATGGTTCTCGCCTGCTGTTTTACCTTCACAACCGTCTTGTGAGGTAGGTTAGGCTGAGAAAGAGTGCTTGCCCCTAAATCATCCCTTGTGGGGATTCGAATCTGGGGATCAGAGTAGAGATTCAACCCTCTAACCATTAAACAACACTGAAAGCTGAGGAATGAAATTCTAAAAGTGCGTTCAGACGGGCAGCTAATCCTGTCATTGGCCCAGCTGTAATTTGATCTAGATCTTTTTGATCCAGTGTTGCATGACCAGACAGCTCCCCCATGAATCGCTTTACCATGTGTGACTCCGCGGTGGATTGTCTAGATGGCATCCACTGCAAGGAGCCGTGTGGTTGGCTTTTTTTTTTTTTAATCCTGTTTGTGCATTTGCATATGTACCTCACCATCTACTTGTTTTTCCGCGCATGTGCATACTAGAATGGTAAACGTACCGCCAGCGGTACCTTCCTCCAGGTACCATTTCAGTTAATAAAGTTGATAAAGTTCACGGGACTATCAGGAACATAAATTTGTTTGGATCGTTTTTGCAGAGCTCTGGGGGGGGGATGCATGTTGAAGCGGTTATGCGCACATCACTAAGACTTTTTAAAAATGGTGGCCATTCAGGATGACCATCCCTATGGGCTGATTGCGCACTGGTGGAACAGCTAGACAGGGAAAGTTTGCCATTGTCCCATCAGCCAGCTTAGGACTGGACTTTCACCACTATCTTTTAAGTACGGATCCCCGACGAGGATCGACGGCTAATCATGGAAGCGGCATGATTCCCAGATGTTGTTATCTGGACGTGGACTTTAAATCCACCAGGCACTCGTTCCTGGCACAGCTCAAAAGAGCCGTATGAATGTGTCCTAAGATTCTTCACCATCACCACTGATTTCTCTTGCAGTGCTCGGTGTTCATTTACTCTTTATTTTGTGTGCGGGGAAGAGTGCATTGGTAATGTCTGGGGCACGGCTTTTGTCTCCTTGAGGAAAGCTTTGCTTTGGGTTATGTAGCTTACACGCATGTCCACATAACAGAAGAGCTCAGGAAAGCACGCCCCACCACCAACACTGTCCCAAACCCCTAAGTCAGCGTGATGATTGGGTGGAGGATGTTTGCTGTGCTTAGGACAATTCCATATGGTGTGAACATGGGCTAAACGTTTTGGTTGAATTATGTCCGTACCAGGCACTCGTCTTCAGTCTCACTCATCTCCATTTCGGCCTCTCTCCTACTTTTCAGTGCCCTAGAGGAGGGACAGTTAAATCTGTTATGGGGAAATGGAAGTCGAAAGCAGATGTTCAGTGGTGCCACCAAAATAACATTCGGATATGGCCTGTTCGGTTCCTTATTTGACATTGCAGGCTCATGCATTCAGATTAAATTGCCTTCTGAGGTAAACCAGAAGGGTGGGTTGGATCATAGCTTCAATTATCTATAGATAAGGTCAGTAGAGATTACATTATGGTTCTCAGCCACAAGTTGTACCAGGAGTTCTCCCACTATTACAATTGATCTCCAGACGACCAAGATCAGTTCCCCTGGAGAAAATGGCTGCTGTGGAGGATGGAAACTATGGCATTATACCCTCCTGAGGTCCTTCCCCTCTCCAACCCCCCCTCCCCCCCCCAAATTTCCAGATATTTCTCAACCTAGAGTTGACAACCCTAGATTACAAGTTTACCTAGACTGAATGCAAGCTGTTATTAAAGTAGGGATCAAAACTAAGCAAGAGCCAGTTGGGTGTAGTGGTTAGCAGTGCAGACTCTAATCTGGGAGAACTGGGTTTGATTCCCCATTCTCCACATGCAGCTGCTGGGTGACTTGGGGTCAGTCATAAGTTCTTTCAGAGCTGTTCTCTCTAGGGCAGTCCTCAAAAGAGCTCTTTCAGCCCCACCTACTTCACTGGGTATCTGTTGTGGGGAGGGGAAGGGGAAGGAGATTGGAAGCTGCTCTGAGGGTGCAGTCACACGCACCAGAAAAAACAGGGGAAGGGGGAAGCGAGGCTATTTCCTCTCGAGGAATTCGACCCGCAGTTGCACGGTCACACCTCCCTTTGAAGCTGCCGTCTGTGTGTGATCAGATGCAACTGTGGATGAGTCAGGTTTTCTGGCCCCATTTTCCCCCATGTGCTTAAATGAGGGATTGATGAATTGCACCTCTGCACCAAAGGCTCCCTATGGAGTTTGCAATGATGTGCATACTATGAAGGGGGGGGGGGACAATGGCACGGAGTTGGGATGTCCTCATCAGACCATCCTGACACCATGAGAGCGCGCTGGAGTGATCAGACACAGGAAAGTCCATCCACGCCCCATCACAACCTGTTTCCTACTGGATTTCCCCCAGTGTCTTTTAACTCCGCTTCTGTGGTAGAGCAGAATGGGTTGCCAACTGCTGTGGGGTGCTTCCCAGATGTTGTTGTCTGGTCACACCCTTTAAATCCACCCGGCATTTGCATCTATGTCAGGTCTAATTGTGCATATGATCACAGCCTGAGACTCCACGTGAAGGGCAGGGTATAAATCCAATCTCCTCCTCCTCCTCCTCTTTAAGTCTGGAGGACTAACTTCAACTGGAGAAGGTCTCCTGACATTTAACTCTTCCAAACTGGATCCATTTTATTGTGCAAGCCAAAAGTTGAAACAATCTGAACTGGGAGACTGACTGTATGTAAAACCTTTCAAGTTTCTGAAGCATTTCCAAGTTGGTGTGGAACATGTGATGCTTACCTACGACATCATTGGGGACTTCACTCTTTTTTTTTTAATCCCAGTGATTTAGATTGCAGAATTAGTTGGGGGTAGGTGGAGATGGCAACCCTGGGATAGGAACCAGCCATTTGCATGCGAAGGTTTGAACTTTTCACATGCAAGCTCTCTCGAGATGATTTGGACAATGGGCTCAGAACCATGGAAGGATCACAAATGTTTACCAAGCTGATTAGACTGGCTCCAGTCCTCCACCACCAAAGTAATCAAAGCGTCAACAGACCAGACTGAGATCCCACTTACTGTGAACTGTAGCTGCTTTTTTTCTGTTTTTATTACGAAACATTGGTGCCATCATTCTGTCTCTGGAGGACAGCCAAGGTGACTTACTGAGACGTAGAGGTCTTTCAGATCTCTGACTACCTGATCATTTTAACTGGAGATGGTAGGGACTCAACCTGGGACCTTCTCTATGCAAAGCAAATGCTCGACCACTGCCCTTCATCTCTATTCTCTAGAGACCAACTAAGAAGTTCAGCACAAGATCACAAGGATCATCTTCCTGTATCAGAACTAACACTGAGCATTCTCTTTGACAACCAGATGCCTCTTAGAAGCCCCCGATCTGAGCATTGTGGTGACGTTCCTGTCCGTGGCATAGTAATCCCAGTCTTCTTTGATGGCTTCCCATGCAATGCTCCCATACTAAGTGTGGCCAGTCCTGCTTAACTTCCCAGCCTTGATGAGATTGGGCTACTGGGGCTGCTGCTGGTGAGAAAGGTGAGCTACAAATGAAGTACAGCCAGCCAGCAAGGTGTAGTGGTTACAAGCAGCAGATGCTAATCTGGAGAACCGGGTTTGATTCCCCGCTCCTGCACGCGAAGCCTGGTGGGTGACCTTGGGCCAGTGACGGTTCTCTCAGTACTCTCTCTGCCCCACCTCCCTCACAAGCAGTGTTCCCTCTAAGATGAGTTACTGTGAGCTAGCTCCCAGTTTTTTTAGCCTCCAGCTCACACATTTTTGTCTTCGCTCAAGAAGGATGGCTCCGGAGCAAACTGATTTATGCAGTAGCCAAATCATTCACTCACAGTTTAGCATCTTCCAGTTTGTGGCTATAATGTCCTCTGCGGCTAATATTAGTATCAAAATGAGCTCACGCCGTATTTTGGGAATATTTAACTCCTGCCAAAGGTTTAGTAGGACTAGTTGGGGACTCTCTGGTAGTGTGTAGCCAGTTATGGTGTTTATATGAGTCAATACTAATTGGCTCTTCTGTTGGGAAATCCAGGACTAAGGCTGCCAACCTCTAGGTGGCCCCTGAAGATCTCTGGGGATTACAACAGATCTCCAAATTACAGAGACAATAGCTGCTTTGGAAGGGTGGACTATGGCTCTCTGAGGTCCTCTCCATCCCAAACCACATCCTCCCCAGGCTCCACCCCCAAATCTCCAGGCATTTCCCAATCCAAAGCTAGCAGCCCTCTCTGGGAGGGAAATCACATTATCTGTGTTAAGTGCTGTCCAGTCGTTTCTGACTCATGGCGACCCTCTGAATTAAAGACCTCCAAAACATCCTCTGGTCAACAGCCTTGCTCAGGTCTTCCAAGCTGAGGGCCGCAGCTTCCTTGATGGAGTTAATCCACTTTTTGGTGGGTCTTCCTCTTTTCCAGCTGCCTTCCAGTTTTCCTTGCATTATTGTCTTTCCCAGTGGCTCTTGTCTTCTCACAGTAGGATAGTCTCAGTTTGGTCATTTTAGCTTCTGGGTCGAGTTCCTCTCAAGAGTGATATAGCCAGCAGCCTCTGGCTCTGACCTGTGCAGCAAAGAGCGCTTACAACCTCCCAATAAACAAATGAATAAATAGGAAGGATAGATCCAACAGAAAGGATTGGGGAGGGGGGAAAGGACCCTCTCCCGCTCCGGCTTATTTGCCGCCATCCAGTGTGGAACTAGGAGATGTTTATCAGCATCCACCAGACAGCGGTGCAGAAGGAAGAGTCTTAATTTCTGTCGGAGACAGCCTCTTACTGCTATTGATGGCTTGCGCCAGCGTCCATTCTGAGAAATGGAACGGCTGCAGGCATCTTCACTCAAGACACCCTATTGATCGACTGCTTCCTCGGCTCCCCCCAAGCGAGAGAGAGGCAGAAAACTGAAAAAGAAGGGGAGGGAGGAAGGAGAGAGAAGGGGTGGGGGGGAGAGAAGTGTCTTGTCAAAGGAGACACACAGCAGGCCGAGACTTGCCATCATTCAAAAGAGGTGTGTTTGTGCATGGAGATTTCTGATATTCCGCACCACAGATAGCTGTAAATCACGCTCATTGCCATGATCAAGATAACATTCCGAGGGGCCGGCAATGTTCTTTCTATAAAAAAAGGCGTCCCTCGAATTCCAATTCATTTTCCCGGCAGGAAACTTTTTTTTTCTTTTTATGTTTATGTTATTGCGACGCTCCTTTTTTTTTATTTTCCATTGACTTCTTGCTCTTCCCTGATCGCGTCCCTGACACAATCAATCCGAGCCATAATAGGAGAGCATCTCTGTTCATAAATAATACATTTTTGGGGTCATTCTCATTTGCATCCTACAATGAAGATTTAGTAGACAGAAGAGGAACACACACGTATCCTCCGGTATCAGAAATAAACACGGGAAGGGAAAGGAAGGAGATGTCAGAACGCTCTTATGAGAATATATAGCGATGATCAATTAATCCGGCTTCGTTCCCTTGCATTAGATGGGCATGTTTATGGGACCTGCATAAGAGTTTATAACCAAGGGGAAGCAAAGGGAGAAAAAGGCTCTGACAAAAAATACTCTTCTTTAAAAATGAAAAAGAAAAGTTTTCTTTGTTAAAGTTTTCTTTTTAGAAGGGCACTACAGGAATAGCTGAAAACAAGACTGCAATGGGTGTTTGCATCATTTTGATCTTTTCTTCTTTTTCTTTACACAGTGCATCAGATTTGGAGGCTTGATGGTGCAGGGGTTAGAGCGAGGGCCCTCAATATTGTAATTAAAATGTGGAATTTGCTGCCAGAGGATGTAGTGATGGCCACAGGCATAGACGGCTTTAAAAGGGGTGTAGACAGATTCATGGAGGCTTCGTCTATCAGTGGCTACTAGCCAGGGTGACTAAAGGGAACCTCCACATTCAGAAACAGTCAGTCAGCCTCTGAATCCCAATACCCTGGAGGCAACATCCGGGGTAGATGTAGTGGTAAGGTTAGTTTGGTGTAGTGGTTAGGAGCGTGGAATCTAAGGTGGGAGAATCTGGGTTTGATTCCCCTCTTCTCCCCATGCAGCTGCTGGTGTGGCCTTGGGTCAGTCATAAGTTCTCTCAGAGCTGTTCTCTCAGGAGCAGTCCTCGAAAGAGCTCTCTTGGCCCCATCTACCTCACACAGGGTGTCTGCTGTGAAAAGGGAAGGGAAAAGAGATTGTAAGCTGTTCCGAGACTCCTTCAGGTAGAGAAGGATGGGGTATAGATCCAATCTCCTCCTCTGTGTTTTGTTGCTGTTCTTTGGTTTGTTTTTAAAGCATTTTATTCATTAATTGTTTTAATGTTTGTACATAAGGCACCCTAAAGGTCAGTGGGTGGGGGTAAAATATTTTAAATATGTTTCTTCTCATTGGTAAGTGAGCTGCAGCATTCTGTAAGGTTCCTTCCCCAAATAAGAGTTCACGAAACACCATTCTCAGCGTCTCTGTTCGGCCCTTGCAATCTTTCTATACCCTAATACGCCTCTATGCTCTTTTAAACTCCATACTCATTTTCCCTCCGGAAATTGTTGCCCGCTGCTCGGATCGGCTTGATGCATGGAAATCAGTATCGACTGTGCATCAACTGTGTGCATCAACTGTAAAAATAGTTTGGAAAAAGCTCTTAGGGTGGAAACATCTGTGGAAGTATGCTGAGATATTCTTAAGAAGAGTAGTGAGAATATATGATGGTGAAGGTTAGTGCTTTTTAGGTGAGGCATTAACTTGCATTTTATTTATTTAATTTATATCCCACCCTCCCCGCTGAAGCAGGCCCCAGACTGAGAGTTCCTATCTATACCTTGTGGCTAATAGCCACTGATGGACCTCTGCTCCATACGTTTATCCAATTCCCCCTTGAGTTGAGTTGGAAGGGGCCACACAGGCCATCTAGTCCAACCCCCTGCTCAATGCAGGATCAGCCTAGAGCATTCCTGACAAGGGTTTGTCCAGCCGCTGCTTATCATTAATGTTGCTGGCCACATGCAAAACCCAATGTGTGGCTGCCCCACACCGAAGTGCTGCTTGTCGAGAAATGTATTGTGCGGATTCTCTATGTTAAAGCGCGGCGTGCGGCAAAGCCTTTGAGGCTCCCCTGACCAGTTCGTTGAAATCATCGTACTAAAAAGGGCCCGCTGAATTCCCGGTCCATTTTGAATGCCCTCGGATGGTCATCTATAGAGAAACTGACACCATATTCTGAAGTGACCGACCAAGGCAGCAAGAAACACCCTGGGTCATCAATCATATCCAGAAAAAAATATATTCTCAGGTCTGCCAAGAGAGCTTGGGGGAAGAAATGAAATCTGTGTGTCAGGAAGACAGAGGACAAATGGGAAAGCCTTTCTTTGTATGGAGAGGGAACTTTGGACGGGCACTTTAACCAGATAGATGCCAGTGGGGTTTAATGGTTCAAACCGTCAGTCATTTGGGTTCGAATCCCTCATCAGCCATGAAACTCACTAGGGCTGCAGTCACGCACACGAAATAATTCACTTTCAATGCACTTTCCAACTGGATCTGGCCAGTTCGCACAGTAAAATCCAGTTGGAAAGTGCACTGAAAGTGAATTGAAAGTGGATTGTTTATTAGTGGGTGTGACCGCGGGTCTAGGCTGATTCTGCATTGGCTTTTCCTTCAAACCCACGTTGGAATGGAAATCCCCCTCTGCATTGCATGCTGGTTTCATTCCCTTTGATCATCGGGTTTTCAGGTCACTTCCACACCCCATGCCACTTTTGAGTTCTTTGATTGTCGGGTTTTATGGTGCGTTCTGCATAGATTTATGGCCATTTTATGGCCGTCCAGGGGTGACTTTGCAGTCAGTACGACATTGCCCCGGAGCATCTGAATGTGGTTTTGAGCTGCACCTTTTCCCTCGAAGTTGATAAAATGGGGAGTGAATGCCAGATGCAGAACCTCTCCTAGTGACCTTGAGCTAGGGATGCCAGCCTCCAGGCTGAACCTGGGTTTCCCTGGAATTACTGCTCATTTATAGGCTACAAAGATAAGTTTCCCTGGAGAAAATGGCAGCTTTGGAGGGTGGATTCTGGGGCATGGTAGTCCCCTGTCCTCCTCAGTCTCCACCCCCAAATCTCCAGGAGTCACCCAACCTGGAGCTGGCATCCCAATTCTTCCATCCCATGCCAGTGGCTAGAGGGGACCTCAGAACCCTAACTGGCCCAGGCCGGGTGCCAAATGTTCTTCCCTTTCATCGAGGCTTAGTGGGATATTGTGTACCAAATGATGCTATTTGCCTCAGTGCCTCAGCAAGCATCAGTGGCCCATTTCCAAGCAGTAGGCCTCTAGTTAAAAGACAGTAGTGAAGTCTCACCTAGATAATCCAGGCTAGCCTGATATGCTTAGATCTCAGAAGCTAAGCAGGGTTGGTCTTGGTTAGGACTTGGGTGGGAAACCACCAAGGAGGTCCAGGGTTGCTACGCAGAGGCAGGCAATGGCAAACCGTCTCTTGTCTTGAAAACCCTATAAGCAGCATTGCCGGACCCAGGTTGGGAAATACCTGGAGATTTTTGGAGTGGAGCCTAGGGATGGTGGGGTTTGGGGAGGGGTGGGACCTCCGCAGTGTACAATGCTATAGGGTCCGCCGTCCAGAACATCCATTTTCTCCAGGGGAACTGATCTCTGTCAGCTGGAGATCAACTGTAATAGTGGGAGGCCTCCAGGTCCCACCTGAAACTTGGCAGCCCTTGAGAGTCAGTTTGGTGTAGTGGTCAAGAGTGCAGACTCTAATCTGGGTGAAGTGGGTTTGATTTCCTACGCCTCCACATGCAGCTGCTGGGTGACCTTGGGCAAGGCACAAGTTCTCTCAGAGCTGTTCTCTCAAGAGCAGGCCTCAAAAGAGCTCTCTCAGCCCCACCTAGCGCACAGGGTGTCTGTTGTGGGGAGGGGAAGGGAAAGGAAGGAGATTGTAAGCTGCTCTGAGACTCCGAGTGAAGGGCGGGGTATACATCCAATCTCCTCCTCTCCTTCTTCCTCTTCCTCCTCTTCTTCTTCTCCATAAATTGGCTGCGACTTGATGGCAAAATAAACAAACAACCAAATAAAAAAGAAGGGAAGGAAAGAACATGTTCTCCAAGCCAGTTGCCTCCCCTGCATGCTACACACCTGCAGCTGTGGCTTTTGCTTCGGTTTTCGTTATTCATGTTTTTGAAACAGGTTTGAATTTGTAGCGATGGCATGAAAAAGAAGAAGAAGAAGAAGAAATATTGGCCTATCAAGAAGGCCCTTCAGATGCCAGTGAATGGAGAGTTCCCTACATTTGCTCTGAAGTCAAAACGAAACTGAAGGGCTTGAGCTGAAGTCAGGAACCAGGACAGAACTTTTCTTTCTTGCAATCAGAAAGATTACAGCAAGTGGAGAAAGAGTTGGAGAAGGGGGGAGGGGAAGGAGGATAGATGGAAGTCCCTTGGGGCGATACGCGATCGGATGCTTAGCTAGTCTCAGGGCAAAAGGTTAAGTGAAAATGTGACGAAGGAGTGCTCAGCAAGGCAGTCGGCTCAGTGATGGTTAAATAAAATAAATACGCCCAGGGTTGACCAGTGCTGGCAGAAGGGCTTGTTTGACAGAATCGGTGTCTTGGTCAGGATTCTGGGGGGGTTAGCCAATCTCCAAATCCGCCTCCTTCCGCAGAGCTGCCCAGAGAGAAGCGACCCAGCCACATGTGAAAGGGAAAGGGAAACGAGACGGGAACTGATTTGCATTCACAGCCATCTTTGCCCAGGAAATCAGATATTGAAGAAACCGTCAAATGAGAACTTAAGAATGCTGGTCTGGGGGGGGGGGGGATCTAGCCAGGGCGAAGCAAAAACAGGGCGGCTTTTAAGGACAAACTGTAAATGAGATGTTGGGAGTTCCAGGTGGGGGCTGAAGATCTCCTGGAATGTCAACTGATCTCCAGATGACAGAGATCTGTTCTCCTGTTGGGTTGCCAACTCTGGCTTGGGAAATTCCTGGAGGTTTTGGAGGTGAAGCCTGGAGAGGAGGGGGGGGGGAGGGGCCTCAGTGAATTCTCTCATATTTTGGCCTAGAGCTGAGCACCAGGGTGAAACAGAGAGCCCCCAAGGAGACAGGAATACAGGAGAATGCTTTTCTTTGCTTCCTTCTGGCAGAACTGGATCAGAAAGCAGTCTACATGTAGGTTGCCAGCTCTGGGTTGGGAAATCCCTGGAGGTTTTGGAGGTGAAGCCTGGAAAGGATGGATTTGAAGAGGGGAGGGAACTCAGCATAGGGTTGCCAGCCTCCAGGTGGGGCCTGGAGATCTCCCGTTTTTACAACTGATCTCCAGCTGCAAAAGATCACCTCCCCTGGAGACAATGGCTGCTTTGAACAGTGCACTCTATGGCTCTGTGCCATGCTGAGGCCCCTCCCCTCCCCAAACCCCTCCCTCTCCTGGCTCCACCCCCAAAGTCTCCAGGTATTTTCCACCCCAGACCTGACAACCCTACTTCAGCAGGGTATAATGCCATACAGTCCACCCTCCAAAGCTGCGCTTTCTCCACTATAGCCGAACTCTACAGTCCTGGGATCAGTTCTAATTTTGGGAGATCTCTTGGCTCCACCTGGAGGTTGGCAACCCTGTTTGTTTGAAGAAAATGGCTGCTCCCACCCTCCCTAGGCCTGGCCCGCAGCCAGGATTTTGTAGCTTGTGGGCAAATTTTTTTTCTGGTGGGGCTGCCGTTGTTTTTGTGGCAGCTCCAGTCCACCCCCAAGCTTGACTGCCAGTGGCTAAGGCCAACCCTCTCCCTCGCCTCTTGCAAGATTTAAAGGGCCCTTCAGCTGATCAGCGGGGACCAGGTGAAGGAGACAGAGAAGGGTGCGCACCATCCCCCACTTCTTCTCAAAAGCATTTAAAGAATCCCTTTACATGCTTTTGAGAAGAAGCGGAATGTGTGTGCATATGCCCCCCCCCCCCCAGTTCTTCCAAAAAAATCTTCTCCAAAAAATCGTGTGAGCTGGTCCTTTAAGGAAGGGGGCATAGCCCCCAATAGCCCCATCTGTAGCGACAGGCCAGCCCCAGGCTCCCCCCCCCCAAATCTCTAGGAATTTTCCAACCCAGAGTTGGCAACCCTTCCGCCAGGCCTGTGCCGTTTAGAGTCCGTTGGTGGCACCTTTAAGATCAACAAAGGTCATACCTTGACCTTCGGTGCCACTGGACTCTAAATTTGTGATGGACTAGAAAAGAGCAAGAGCCCAGTAGCACCTTAAAGACTAACAAAATATGTGGCAGGGGAGGAGCTTTGGGGAGTCACGGCTCGCTTCTTCAGATGGGCTGATAGTCCGATTCAGTAAAAGACAGCTCTGTGTGTTTGTTGTTGCACACAAAAGTGGTCTCATGGTCCAAAATCTGGGAAAGCCGACTGCAGCCTTGCAAAAAGGAGATTGTGAGGTAAATGATTTTGGCTTCCAAGTTTGCAAATTAGGAAATGCACCAAAAGCTTGGGCGGACACCAGCTGAGAAGCACAAGTGTAACCAGATTTGCACCTTGATGGCAATTCTGGGCTATTTTCCTCCTAATTCTTTGTGGTACTTGCTCGCCTTCTTCCCTGGCTGAAACCCTTGATTTTTGCTCGCGAGACGCTAGGAACTGCTTGTCATCCCCAGCAAGGTGATTTTAGTGTTTGGATGCCAGGAAACCTTTCCCACTGATCAAAACACAGCTGCATCGGCTTGCCTGATCGGTTAATAGATGCCAGAGCTCGGCGGGTACGTCTGCCTATCCCTGTGAAAATAGATATAATTACCAGAACAGATATCATATGTATATGCAAATCTCGGCAGGTAAAAATGACTCGTAAGGAGACAAGGTTTTCATTTGCCAAACGCCAATTGAAGCATAAGCAGATATATATATATATCTGACCTACATCTGAAATATTTCTTACTGTATTATGTCGGGGATTTTTAAAAAAATATTTTTATGACTTAAAATGTATTCTTAGTTTCAGAGGTGGAAAGGATGACATTTTGGGGACAGGCGACTTATCAGTAAACCAGGCAAAATGATACAAGAAGCTAGGGATCCAGGATCACAATCACAAACATGTAATATAGCTGCAAAAATTGGTGGAAAGTGCCATCAGGTTGCAGTCAGTTTGGTGTAGTGGTTACGAGCACAGGCTCTAATCTGGGAGAACCGGGTTTGAGTTCCCCACTTCTCCACATGCAGCTGCTGGTGTGACTTTGGGTCAGTCACAAGTTCTCTCAGAGCTGTTCTCTCAGGAGCAGTTCTCGAGAGAGCTCTCTCAGCCCCACCTACCTCATAGGGTGTCTGTTGTGGGGAGGGGAAGGGAAAGGAGTTCGTAAGCCACTCTGAGACTCCAAATGAAGAACAAGGTATAAATCTAGTATCTTCTGCTCCTCTTCAATTTATGGTGACCCTGTAGGGTTTTCAAGGCAAAGGACAAACAGAGGCGGTTTAGCAAGTAGCTACCTCTGTTAGGGTTGCCAACCTCCAGGTGGTAACTGGAGATCTCCTGGAATTACAACTGATAGAGCTCAGATCAGCTAGACAAAAGGACCACTTTTGGAAGGTAGACTCTATGGCATTATATCCCACTTGAGTCTCTCCACACCCCAACCCCATCCTCCTCAGGCCCCACCCCCAAAATCTCCACATATTTCCTAAGCTGGAGATGGCAATCCTAGCATAGAGATCAGGGCTTCCTCTGCGGTCTCCCATCAAAGAACTAACCAGGGCAGATTTACTTAGTTCCAAGATCTTACAATATAGCTTCCAAGATCTTACAAGATTGGGCCAGTTTGGGCAACCCAGGCCAGCTGTAAACATTACCTGAATGTTTTTATACAATGGGGATTGGGGCCATAGTGCTGAAAATAGTGTGTGTGGGGCTAACTCATTCCCCCCTTCTTGGTAATTCTCTGCCACAAAATGTAGCGATTGTCATCAGTTAATAGCCTTTCAAAGGGGATTAGATACAGTCATAGAGGAGAGGTCCATCAATGGGTATTCGCCTCAGTGAGTAAATGGAACCTCCATATTCAGAGGCAGTAACCCACTTGAGTGCTGGCTAGTGCCTTTGACCTCTGGATCCTGCTTCTGGACTTTCCAGATACATCTGGTCTGATACAGCATGGCTGGGCTGATGTTCTTAATGCCCAAACATGGATTTCCCAAATATACACATGACGCTGACCAGACTCTTGGTTCATCAAGGTCACTTTGTCTACTAAGACCAGCGGCAGCTCTCTAGGGGGGTCTCAGGCTGAGGTCTTTCACATCACCTCTTACCTAATTCTTTTAACTGGAGATGGCGGGGACAGAACCTGGGACCTTCTGCATATCAAGCAGATGTTCCACCAGTGAGCCACAGCTCCTCCCCCTCCCACACTTCATGCTGCATATTTTGAGGGAGTATGACCTTGTCTGGAAAGGCATTTCACTTGTTCCCAAAAATAAATATCTTGTAGAAGTTTTATCCCCCAATGGTCCGCCAAATTTTGATTTTTTTTTTACTGGAAGGACTGGAAAATTGGGAAAAGGTTTTATTAGTTGTAGATTTTCTGGGCTATATGGCCGTGGTCTTGGCATTGCAGTACCTGATGTTTCGCCAGCAGCTGTGATTGGCATCCTCAGAGATATCACACAGAAAGAAGGAGTAGTCTCTGAGTCAATGTGAGAAGAAAAATGGTAGGCAGGTAATTTATATCTACTCAGGAAGGTGGGGTAGGGCGGAATCATTATCTTGTAGGAGTTTCCCAGGCTGTGACATGCTAATGGAGGAGCTTTCCTGAGGAGATTCTTTTACATATGGATTGGCTGTTAAAATTCTAATCTTATCTGCAGTGCTGTAGTAAGGTGTAGAGCATTTTGTGTTTCTCGGGACTGGAAACCATGCCCTATTTATTTTTAAACTCTCTTCTTTCCTGTTGAAATTGTGTTTACGTTTATGAATTTCAATGGCTTCCCTGTGTAATCTGACATGGCAATTGGATGTGTTGTCCAGCATTTCAGTGTCTTGGAATAAGATACTGTGTTCTGTTTGAGTTAGGCTATGTTCAGCCACTGGTGATTTTTCAGGATGGCCAAGTCTGCAGTGTCCTTCATGTTCTTTTATTCTTGTCTGGATGCTATGTTGTTTTACTTTGTGAGTGTTTCCCCTGGGCTTTTACATCTCCGGTTCTGTCACAGATCTGTTCTGCCAACGTGTGTGTTTTCTTTGGGTGCAAGCAGCTTTCCACCGATGTGTGATAGCCTCTAAGATCAGCGGAAACGTCTTTGAGCTGCAGGAAGATTCTGCTAGTGGAATAGTTCCATAGGACCTAAGGGTCCGGTTGTTCCCCGGGCTTCGGGTGTCCTTGCGTTATCTCAGCAAACATGTCTATTTATATACTCCGATTTTAAAAAAATTATATCCTGCTTTTCTCCCCGACTGGGGACTCAAAAGTGGCTCTTGACACCCTTCTCCTCTCCTCCACTTAATCCTAGTAACAACAGCCTTAGGAGGTAGGTCAGGCTGAGAGATTGTAACAGGTCCAAGGTCACCTGGGGGCTTCCATGGCTGAGTGACAGATTCAAAGCAGATCATCTCAGGTCCTACACTCTGACCACTAGACCACCCCATCCCTCCATGTTTTGTTCTTGTTGTTCAGCCGCACAGTCAAGTCTGACTCCTCACGACCCCATGGACCACATCACACACCAGGCCCTCCTGTCGTGCTCCGGAGTTTGCTCCATTTCACGTTCGCTGCATCAATAACTGTCTAACTATCTCATCCTTTGTCCCCTTCTTCTTTGACCTTCAATCTTTCCCAGCATCAGGGCCTTCTCCAGTGAGGGCTCCCTTCTCATTTGGTGGCCAAAGTATTTGAGCTTCAGTTTTAGAATCTGGCCTCCCAGGGAACAGTCAGGGTGGATTTCCTTTAGGATCGACTGATTTGATCTCTGTGCAGTCCAAGGGACTCTCAAGAGTCTTCTCCAGCACCATAATTCGAAAGCATGTGTTCTTCGGCGCTCGGCCTTCCTTTCGGTCCAACTCTCGCAGCCACACATTACTACTGGGAATACCATCGCTTTGACCATACAGACTTTTGTTGGCAGGGTGATGTCTCTACTTTTTAATGCTTTCCCAATCTCCACGTTCTGTTACACATGAAATCCCTTTAAAGAGCAAGCAGGGACCCCTCCCTCTAAGGAGAGAAGTTCCCCCACTTTTCAGCCGAGCTTCAAGACGGCTGACAATTCCTTGACCCTCCTCGTAAAAAAAAAAAGAAGCCTGAAGTCAAAAGCCATTGGGATAAAACCTTTTCATGGTAAACAAGTAACGAAATAAAAGTTGGTCGAGAAGTTTGCAGCACTATTAAAAACATTTAACCATCGCCTGGAGGTACAGTCAATGCTATATCTAAAGTACTGTTTATTACAGCGCGCAGGGAGGGGGATGCCTCTCCGAAAGTGGGAGCAGGAGCTTTCTAGGTCTCTCTGATTTTTCTTTTGAAGGAGAGAGAGAGAAAGACAGACCCCGAACGATTAAAACAAAGAAGTCCATTTCTGGGAAATTTGGAAACTGTTTTGTGACTGCATTGCAGGGGGGAAGGTAGAAATGTGGAGAAACGGAATATCAGTCCGAGTGCAGATATTCAAAGACCGGCGAGGACAGGGAGCTGAAAAGTTTGGGAAGTATGAAAAAGTAAACGGCCTTTATCGGTACTTCCTTTCTAAATTGAGAGGATTGTTTATCTGCAGCATGTTTATGTTGCCTTGCCTTAAAAAAAAAAGCCCAAATACACAACCCCAATCCAAGAAGGGGGGAAAATGTTATAATAAAGGATTGGAACATGTCTGTTTTTCCAGGACGGAGTTTTTTGATCTGAAATTTGTCGCAAACAATATAAGGGCCGGGGATAAACTTCTCAAATAAAAAAAGGTGTTTCTTGCAAGAGGCAGTGAGATATAGTGGTTAGAGTATTGGACTGCAAAGTCTGGTGTTCAGATCCTAACTCGGTCATGAGGCTCTCTGGTTGCCAGTTTGGTGTAGTGGTTAGGAGGGCAGACTCTATTCTGCCCTCTAATGGGTTGATTCCCCACTCCTCCACATGCAGCTGCCGGTGTGACCTTGGGTCAGTTACAAGTCCTTTCAAAGCTATTATCTCAAGGGCAGTTCTTGAAAGAGCACTCTCAGCCCCACCTACCTCACAGGGTGTCTGTTGTGGGGAGGGGGAGGGAAAGGAGATTGTAAGATGCTCTGAGACTCCTTCTGGTAGTGAAGGGCAGGGTATAAATCCAATCTCCTCCTCCTCCTCCTTTCTGAGGGGGTTGTGAGAATGAAATGGAAATGGAAGGGGGAGTTCATATCTGCTTAATCCAAATATGCTTTTTTAAATATACAAAACAAAACCTGTATGCCATGCATTGCATGTTATTTTCTGCAACGGTCCACACACACAGCAAGTACCCATGACACACATCACATCACCAACCAGGAATATGGTAAGTGTAATGTATAGACCAAACTGACCTGGATAGCCAAGGCTGGCTTGATCTCATTAGTTCTCCGAAGCGAAGCAGGGCTATCTCTGGCCACTTTTGGGATGGCAAACCACCAAAGAATACCAGGGTCGCTACATAGAGGCAGGCAAAGGCAAAACCACCTCTGAATTTCCCTTGCCTTGAAAACCCTATAGGGCAGGGGTGGGCAATTGTTTTGGCTCGGGGGCCACTTTGTGGGAGCGGAGGTTAGCGGAGGGCCGCACCTTTTAAAATGATTGCATTCATTAGTTAATCCTCGCTTTGGTGCGGCCCCGGGAAGGCGAGGGTGGGGGCGGGCAGGGCTTCCCCAGAGCACTGCGGCCCTGGGAAGAGGAGGATGGGGGAGGGAAGGTAACTTGCCTTCCTTCTTCTGCCTCCTCGTCGCCCAACAGGGCTGCTGGGAGCAACGGGTGGGGCTTGGTAATGTGCCCACCCCCTGGACATTTCACTCCCAGAGCGCCACTTCTCTGCGCTCCAGGCCCAACAGAGGCCTGACTGAAACCACATGGCCAACTGTCTTGGCGGGCTGCAAAAAACTCTGTGGCGGGCCGTATGTGGCCCCTGGGCCACAATTTGCCCACCCCTGCTATAGGGTCACTATAAATTGGCTGTCACTTGATCAGGGAAAAAAGTATGGAGCAGGCTTCAGTTGCAGGGATTTCTCATCACCTTCTGTCTGATCCTTTCCACTGGAAATGCCAGGGATCAATCCCGGAACTTCTGCATGGACAGCAGATGCTCTAGTTCTGAGCCACAGCTCCACCACCACTGGTGTACAAGAAAAACTTGACATCAGACTCAACTAACTTTCCCTGCTAGGACAGCTATCAAAACACTGTTTTTCACCCACTGTTTGCTCTCCCTGGCGCAACGTGTATCTTTGTAAACAAACACATAATGCTCAGACATCGTAGGCTTCTGGGACTCCCTCTTTCTGAGGGAACTGTGTGTGAAAAATTGACCTCCTGGAACTTCCTACCACAAAGGGAAGTGAGAAGCACCAGACCAGCAGTGGCCTGGAAACAAAACCAGAAACGGATGAGGATCACACGCTTTGGGTTCATGCCCCGAATGGATGTTGAAAAGCCCTTCTTCTGCTTTCCGCTGCTTGCAGACGCTTCATCCAGACAGGCTCCTGCTTTCAGCGGTCCAAAAATAACCTCTTCTCTTGGGTGAAAGTCTCTCAAGAAAACCAAACAAAACCGCCCTGACCCAGATAGCCCAGGCGAGCCTGATCTGTCAGATCTTGAAAGCTAAGCAGGGTCGACTCTGCCAAGTCCTGGGATGGGAGACCTCCTTGGAATACCAGCAGTTGGGAGGAGGGGGAAGGCTCTATTCAGCCACCTCTCTGAATATCCTCCAGGCCCCCAGTAGGGGTCAATCACCAGAGGTCGCCATGACTTCCAGGCGCAGACATGCTCACGCACGCATAAACGCATGCACATATGAAAAATAAAAAAAAATACAACCCCCCCACAACAAAAAGAAAAACAAACAAAACCTTATATATGAAAATGTCAGTGTCGATTACCAAAGAAGCTAAAATTACACCCTCAAAACTTTAATCAAATTATAAATATTAAAACCTGTGCTTCAAAAGCCCCTAATCCTTGGTTACAGAAGCCATCAATCTTTGGTTACCTTCTCATTGTTAAGGTTCCCCAACATGGCACCTCTGGATGCTATGAAGCCCACTGAGATCTTTCCGGGTGCCTGCCAAGTAGTTTTGGAAAGTGGGTGGGGCCAGATGGGGCTTTTGTCCATCAAGGCTTTTGATTGGCCATCGGAGATTTGATTGGCTGTACCGATTTTTTTAAAAACACATTGCTTTGGCAGCAACTACCAACACAGCTCAAGGTTCTTCGCTGTGTGCCTCAAGGTAAGCTGTGGCAGCCATTTTGTGGCTGGCTCAATCTCCTGTGGAAGCCTTGCTGAAGCCTCCATTTTATGGCTGCGCCCACCACCCTGTGTCAGAATTCCAAAGGTGACCTCGGGTTCAAAAAGGTCAGGGAATGCCCTGACCTAGACAGCCCAGGCAAGCCTGATCTCATCAGATCTCGGAAGCTAAACAAGGCTGACTCTGGTAAGTACTTAGATGGGAGACCTCCAAGGAATACCAGAGGTGGGGGTGGGGGCAGGCTTGATTCAGCCACCTCTCTGAATATCTTCCAGGCACCCAGTAGGGGTCAGTCACCAGAGGTCGCCATGACTTCCAGGTGGGAAGGTAACAGCGTTCCATGCGCCTCGGCATCTAGTCGTGCCAGCCACATGACCACGGAAACGTCTTTGGACAGCACTGGCTCTTCGGCTTGGAAACGGAGATGAGCACTGCATCCCTAGAGTCGTACTTGACCGGCTTTTGAGTAAGAGAAACCTTTACCTTTACCGAAACCAAATGTGTTTCGACTGTGAGGCCTTCCTCAGTGGTTTAAATCCGTACAATACACACCATACAACGTTTTTGCTAAAATCGCAGCCTGCCTGACCAAAGCACTGAACGTCCTAAAAAAAAGAAAAGCGAAAAGAAGACGATTGACTTAGATTATTGACTGTGTATTTGAAAAGCAGAATCTAATTCTTCTGGTTATATACTAAACGTATTCGAATTACTCACACCTACCAGAAGTACATATTTTTTTTCTTTACACAGACTAGGTATCTGTCCTTGTTGCCCCGGGCTCCGTTCCCAAACCTCCAAGAGTTTTCCAACCCGGATCCGGCAGCCCTTGTTTTTCTTCTTCTAATGTATTAGAACCATTAGACCAGGGGTGGCCAACCTTGCTTAACGTAAGAGCCACATAGAATAAACGTCAGATGTCTGAGAGCCGCAAGTCAGGAACAAATATCACACACACGTTTTTATTTTTAAAAATATGCAAATTTGCTTTTTATTAATGTTAAATGGGACTGCCAAAAATAAAAACAAACAAGGAAAACCGGTTATTGATAATGATATTACTTGTTTGCTAATGATATTGAGAGAGAGAGAGAAAAAGAGAGAGATGGAAAGAAAGAATTAAAGAAGTGGAAAGAAAGAGAGAGAGAGAAACTAGGAAAGCAAATAGATGGGAGGGAGGAGGGAAGGAAGGAAGGAAGGAAGGAAGGGAGAAAGAGAGAAAAAGCATGCCTCCCCTTTGCTTCCCCAGCCGCCCTGCCAGGAGCCGCACAACATGTGTGAAAGAGCCGCGTGTGGCTCCCGAGCCACAGGTTGGCCACCCCTGCATTAGACTGAGCAGACTAGATTAAGCCAGGGGACGAAACCACAGACTCATCTAGGTAAGATCTGTGAATGGATCTCCTGAGTGTTTCTTATTGATGAATGGTAGTCCTAGTGTAAGGGAAACAAACTCAGACTTGGAGCTACATGATGGGCATAATGGCCTTTTCCCAGACTCTACCTGTATGTTATCCACCTTAAGTCTCAGTGAGGAAGGTGGGCTATGAATGAAGTAAGCAAATGAATGAACGGACGAATGGATGAATACGACTCTAGACCCCCCAGAAGTCCTTTCCTTGCTCATTGTTGAAAACATACCAGGCAAGATAAGGCGCCCTGTATGTTCCTTCTAGCAGGACCATTGGCAGGAGGGGCCGTGGCTCAGTGGCAAAGTATCTGCTTGGTGTGCAAAGGTTCCGAGTTCAGTCCCCTGCATCTCAAGCGAAAGGAAGCAGGCGATGTGAAGGACTCCAACCTGAGACCCTGAAGAGCTGCTGCCAGTCTGAGTAGACAATACGGACCTTGATGGACCAAGGATCTGACTCAGTAGAAGGCAGCTTCATGTGTTCAACAACAGCTGTAGAGGGCTGTTCAAGGCCAGAAACATGGACTGATTTCCCACGAGGCGCTGCTCCGGTGTCGTTCTTCCCTTTGCCCTGATTGCGTGCTTGAATTTCCCACTATTTGCCCTGCACCACATTTTGACCCGCAGCTTCACCCGAATGCCCCCGCGGCTTCAGTGATCCTCAAAAAACAGGATCACTGAAGCTGCGGGGGAATTCAGGCGAAGCCGCAGGTCAAAATGCAGCGCGGGGCAAATAGTGGGAAATTCAAGCACGCAATTGGGGCAAAGGGAAGAATGACGCCGGAGCAGCGCCTCGTGGGAAATCGGTCATGGTGTGGGGGGGAAGGACAACTGTCCTCTTCCAACTTCATGACCCTGATCTGAATCCAGGAATCCGCAGGTGCTATATTATGAATTAAAAATACCTTTCACCTATGGGATCCCATTCTCTAGCTTGCACTGGACTGGGGAGGGGGAGTCAATTCCTCCAGATCGTTTTCTTTCTCAAGAACATTTTGTTCTCTTTTTTTCTTCTCTCTGTCAGTAATTTCCATCTGTGGATCTATCTACGGAGGGGGAATTATGTCCATGTATCTTACTGTCTAGGACAATGAAAGACGCTTGTACACAACACAGAAAGCAGTATTCCGTGATTCATTAAATCTAATTTATTGCATGTGTAATTATGCACCTCTTAGTTGAACTCGGGTCGCCAGAGATAATAATACTTGGAACTTATACGTGTGCCTTTCATCTTCAAAGTGCTTTACAAACATTAGCTAATTAACAACATAATAAGACATGAAAGGCCAGTGTACTTATACACCAGGCTCTCTAACCTCTGCATAATTCAGATTTTGATGTTTGGAAAATGTAGCAAGGATGTCTATTGTGGGTTTCTTTAAAAAAAAATATTGGAGAACTTTCTCATTGGAAAAATAAACATTTGGGTATACTGTAACAGTTCGAAAGAGGAACTGGGAACTCAGTAAAGACTTCTCTTACACTATCACATTATTTTTCTTGATGGACACTAAAAGCATTTGTGTCTACAATGAAATCCATGTAGGTTGTAACCTATGAGGCAGTCTTGGTTAGAGAGCTGGTGGATTCTGCTTTGTAAGATGTGTTGTTTCTAATCAGCTTCAGTGACTCTCACATTCTGAACGTTGGGTATGTGCTGGTGATTCTCAGCATTGAAACAGGTAAGATAGCAGCCCCTCCTGACCAAAGGACCCCTCTGCCCAGTAGCCAACTCAAATAGTAGTAGTAGAAGAAGAGTTGTTATTTATACCTCCCTTTTCATGGTGGCTCAGAGGTTAAGATGCTGAGCTACGGACCGGAAGGTCGGTAGCTCAGCAGTTCGAGACCCGAGTGCCGCATGACGGAGTGAGCTCCCGTCTCTGGCCCCAGCTCCTGCCAACCTAGCAGTTTGAAAGCAAGAAACTGCAGGTAGATAAATAGGCACCACTTTGGTGGGAAGGTAACAGCATTCCGTGCACCTTGGCATTTAGTCATGCCGACCACATGACCACAGAAAAGTCTTTGGACAGCGCTGGCTCTTCGGCTTGCAAACGGAGATGAGCACCGCCCCCTAGAGTCGGATCCGGCTGGCTTTCGAGCAAGAGAAACCTTTACCTTTTACTTTCTCTACCCTAAGGTGTCTCAAATTGGCTTATAATCACCTTCCCTTTCTCTCTCTATAACAGGTGCCTTGTGAGGTAGGTGGAGCTGAGAGAGTTCTGAGAGAACCATGATTGGCAGGCTTCATGTGGAGGAGGAGCAGGGAAATCAGACCTGGGTCTCCAGATTAGAGGCCTCCACTCTTAACCACTACACCCCACTGGCTCTCATACTGACCAGTATGAGTAGAACAGGAAAGGCACAATTCCTTCCCATCAATTGACATTGCCTCTGGACATGGAGGCTCCATTTAGCTCTCATGGCTGACCATTCTTGAGGGACAATTCCTCCAGTTTGGTGTAGTGGTTAAGTGTGCGGACTTCTAATCTGGGAGAACCGGGTTTGATTCCCCACTCCTCCACTTGCAGCTGCTGGATGACCTTGGGCAAGCCATAGTTCTGGCACAGCGGTTCTTGAAAAAGAACAGTTTCTGTCAGAGCTCTCTCAGCCCCACCTACCTCACAGGGTGTCTGTCGTGGGGAGGGGAAGGGAAAGGATTTTGTAAGCCACTCTGAGACTCCCTTGGGGAGTGAAGGGCGGGGTATAAATCCAATCTCTTCTCTTCTTCTCTTCACATCCGTCTCAAGCCGCTGGCTTTTGCCACACTGTGGTGGCAAATTCTATAACTTCATCAAACAGTGTACGAAGAAGAACTGCTCTTGGAGCTAAACAGATCTTCCATTTAAAACCTGCCGATTTCTGTAATGGCCCAGGCAGCCAAAACGATAGCCAGACTCTTGTGAGAGGAAGGGATCGCGACAGTTTGGGAATCCCTATAGGGCCATATGTGAGAGAAAAGGCCGCATGAGACATCCTGATCTCATCAGATCAGAAGCTAAAGCAGGGTTGATATTTGGGTGGTGGACCACCAAGGAAGCTTCTGCAGAGGAAGGCAGTGGAATCCCTCCCCCCTCCCCAAACCCTGCTATTCCCAGGCTCCACCCCATAATCTCCAGGAATTTCCCAACCTGGAGTTGGCAACCCTAGAGACAGAGGCAAATTGAGACAGATGCTACCGTTTTATTGATGGGCCCAGCTCACTGCTTCAGCAGCAAGAACCCAGGAAACGTTAGAGCTGTACAACCGAGTTAACGCAAGCATTGAAATCAGTGGGATTTCACAAGGGCTTAACTTTGCCGGGATCGTCCCCAGCAGTGCCAGAATAGAAATAATATCTGCTGCTCTGAGAGCATGCCAGTATGCAGGCCGGCTGCATTGTGCATATGTTCTGTACACAAGATGTCCAGAAATAGCAATAACATCCTACTAGACATGTAAATAGGATTACGGGGAGGCTTTCAACGTCTCCGATGCCAATTTCACAACCCTTCTGGTGCCTTTCTCATACTCATTTCCCTTTTATGAAAACCCAGAGTAGCCTCAGATTTATAGTTTTTTTTTTTTAAAAAAATGTCATTATTACTCATACATGGTCTGTGTAGTTCTTCTAAGCTATAAACAGGAAAGCGATATTTTTTTTTAAAAAAGTTGTTTTTTGTAAATATTTTAGGAAGTGCCGCCAAACGGTTGAGGTTTCCAGTGTCCTCTAAACTCAGCCTGTAATGCTACACAGGCTTTCTTGTGAGTAAGCCCCAACGAACTCAGTGTTTCCCAGGAAACAAACATCAGGTCAGGTTTTTGGGATACGCAGTTCACAGAACAAGTTTCCAAAGGGGATTGATCTGAAGTAACTTCTTTTGAAATGGACACAGATAAAGGGCGAGGCATGGGTTTGAATCTTGAAACAGCATCTCTTTGGATATGATGAAATGCTGGCTCGCTCACCCAGCCCCGCTTCTGAGAATCAAAAAAAAAAGATCTTCTTTCTTACTGGCATCGGTTGCCCTGTTCTACCATTGCTAAGCAGAGCTGTATTTTCTGGCAAGAGTTGAGTAAAACAGAATACTGAATTTTTTGATTCATACGTTGAAGCTGAAGTGGCATTCTGATGATGAAAAAACCCTGCTGTTCCCTCCTGCGGTGCAAGCAAGTTCTCCCTTTGCAATACTTACTTTTTGTTCAGCTTATCTCCCATTTTGAAAGATGGATAGCCTCTGAGTTGTTTTTCTTTTCAGGAGAACCAGCAACACGTCAAATAGAACTGAGGTCATATAGAGATGCTCTACTCTAGCGGTCTTCAGCTCATTGGTTGGAACTAGGGATGGGCCCGAACCAGAAGAATGTGGTTCAGTTCGTGGTTTGTGGTGTGCCCCGTTCACGAACCACGGACCGTCATGAATTTGTAGCTGCCTCACAAACCAGTTACATTTGTGAGATTTGTGAGATGGTAGAATAGCCCCTTGGCATGCTAGAGGCACCAAACTTGCAGGGGGTCTCTGGATAACCCTCCTCTACCTGTCCTCCAAATTTGGTGAGGATTGGATTTACGGGGTCTGAGTTACAGCCCCCCAAAGAAGATGCCCCAGGAAAGTGCTTTCTGGAGACATGATGGCCTGTCATTTCCCCAGAAAGCACTTTCCTGGGGCACCTTCTTTTTTGGAAGGGCATAACTCGGACCCTGTAAATCCAATTCTCACCAAACTTGGAGGGCAGGTTGAGGAGAGTCAGCCAGAGATCCTCTGTGAGTTTGGTATCTCTAGCTTGCACAGGATCTATTCTATACACTCCTGAATCTGCGCCTGTCAAAATGACGGTCATCTTGACAGGCACAGGTTCAGGAGATTCAAGAGTGTCTAGAATTTATCGGGTGAAAACTAGAGACATAAAACTTGGCGGGCATACAGAGGAGCATCTGAGGGGAGGTCCACTGTGGGTTTGGTATCTCTAGCTTGCACAGACCTGTTCTATACTCTCCTAAACCTGCACCTGTCAAAATGACCTAGGTTCAGGAATGTATAGAATAGATCCTGTGCAAACAAAGTCATAAGAGACCTTTCCCTGACGTTCCTCTATATTCCCTCCGAACTGCTGCTTTGAAATTCTGTAGACGTTTTGACTGAGTGGAGACAATCTGTCTGGAAACATCTCTGCTCACGAACCACACGAACTTCCACAAACAGCTTGAACGTTCATGGAAAGTTTGTACCGGGTGACCTGCCATGAACTTTGCAAACCAGCCAGAATTCACCGCAAACTTTAATTCGTGAGCCAGTTCATGCCCATCCATAGCTGGAACCCCAAGTGAGTTTCTGAGCCTCTGCACCGCCCAGGGTTGCCAGGTCCCCCATGGCCACTGGCAAGTAGGGCTGCCAAGTCCCCCGCTAGGGCGGGGGAAACACCGATTTTTAGTGCTTATCTCCCGCTTTTCCAAAGATGGCCACCGGGGGGACAAAATGGCTGCCTTAAAAGGGAAATGTCTGCAGAGAGCCTGCCCTGCAGTAAAAAGCCTCACCAGACATTTCCCCTTTAAGAAGTCAGCAAGAGAGCTTCCACAGCAAGAGAGCCCCGCCCAGAGATTAAGGAGGGACTGAAGGAGCTGCTTTTGCATGTGGCTGGCAAAGTAAGTGTCTCTTCCAGCTCTTTTCATTCTCTCTCCCTTTCTTTTTTCTGTCTGTCTGTCTGTCTGTCTCTCTCTCTGTCCCCATCCAGCAGAGGTCTATCAGTGGCTATTATAGCCACAAGGTCTAAATGGAAGTAAGTGCCTCTGCCAGTTTTTTCCCCTTCTCTCTCTCTCCCTCTTTCTTTTTTCTGTCTGTCTGTCTGTCTGTCTGTGTGACTGTCTCTCTCTCTCTCTCTCTGTCCCCATCCAGCAGAGGTCTATCAGTGGCTATTATTAGCCACAAGGTCTAAATGGAACTCTTTGTCTGGGGCAGTGATGCTCTGAATTCTTGGTGCTTGGGGGGCAACAGTGGGAGGGCTTCTGGAGTTCTGGCCCCGCTGCTGGACCTCCTGAGGGCACCTGGTATTTTTGGCCACTGTTGTGACACAGAGTGTTGTACTGGATGGGCTGTACTGGATGGGCCGATCCACTGTGGCTTCTCTCCTGTTCTTATGATATGAAAATCATATTCAGCACTTGTGTAGCACTTAGTGCTTCATATTCTGCCAAGATGAGGAAGGATTCAGTAGGGCCGTTGCTCAGTGATAAAGCATCTGCTTGACATGCAGGAGGTATCAGCCTCTTCAGCTAAAAAAGGATCAGGTAATAGGTGACATTAAAGATCTCAGCCTGAGACCCTGGAGAGCCACTACCAGTCTGAGTAGTCAATACTGACCTTGATGGACCAATGGCCTGATTCAGTATTAGGAAACTTCATGAGTTCATGTGTCAGCATGTGGAAGCAACATCACAGGATGTGACATCACAAAATGATGTCACTCCCTTTCTCCTGGCTCCACCCCCAAAGTCTCCTGGCTCCACCCCCAAAGACCCCAGATATTTCCCAAGTTGGACTTGGCAGCCCTACTGGCAAGGAATGGGGGCAGGGTACAGTTGCCAGATCCAGGTTGGAAAACGCCTGGAGATTTGGGGGTGGAGCCTGGGGAGGACAGGGACCTCAGTGGGGTACAATGCCATAGGGTCCACCCTCCAAAGCAGCCATTTTCTCCTGGGGAACTGATCTCTGTAGTCTGGAGATAAGCTGTAATTCCTGGGAATCCCCAGGGGAGGCTGGCAACCCTAACACTGCCATTTCTTTTTTTTTATTCACTTCATTTGTTCTCCACCTTTCTTCCTGATGGGGATGCAGAGCAGCTTACATAGTCTGTGTCTCCTCCATTTTATCCTCACAACAACCCTGTTAGGCTGGGAATGGCCCACAGTCACCTGGCAAGCTTTCACAGCTCAGTGGGGATTTGAAGCGGGACTTCCCAAAAGTAGAGACAACACCCTGCCAACAAAAGTACGTATGGCCAAACTAACGGTCTTCCTAGTAGTAATGTATGGCTGTGAGAGTTGGATTATAAGGAAGGCTTTTGGATTATGGTGCTGGAGAAGACTCTTGAGAGTCCCTTGGACTCCAAGGAGATCAAATCAGTCAGTCCTAACAGAAATCAACCCTGACTGTTCCCTGGAAGGCCAGATCCTGAAGCTGAAGCTCAAATACTTGGGCCACCAAATGAGAAGGGAGCACTCGCTGGAGAAGACTGGAGAAGACTGGAGACTGGAGAAGACTGGAGACTGGAGAAGACTGGAGAAGACTCACTGGAGAAGACTGATGCCAGGAAAGACTGAAGGTCAAAGAAGAAGGGGAGAGCAAAGGGTGAGATGGTTAGACAGTGTTATCGATGCAACGAACATGAAATTGAATGAACTCCGGGGGACAGCAGAAGACAGGACAGCCTGGCATGATGTAGTCCATGGGGTCATCATGAAGAGTCGGACTCAACTGTGCGACTGAATAACAATTCCCAGATCTCCAGCTTTGCTCCATCATTGTCAGTATTGTCTGCTCAGACTGGAAGCGGCTCTCCAGGGTCTCAAGCAGAGGTCTGTCATATCACCTACTGGCTGGTCCTCTCATATTCATGCTGAGAAGAGCAGGATAGCAAGGCGAGGTCAGCCAGAGAGGGAGGGGATTGATGACTAACCCACGATCCAAACTGAGTTGCAGGGAAGGAACCTTGGAAGCAACCCCTCCCCCACACATATACACACCGAGTTTACTTCTTTGGGATGATGTAAAATGCAAGATCTCATGGCTGAAATTATGTGGACTTGATGTGCCTCCAGGCCTGGTCGTTTTGCACATTAAACCTCCCCCCCCCATCCCCCTGAGAGGCACTTTAATTTACTTAAAACCAAGATATGAGAAGAGACCCTTTTGTGGTCATTGTAGATATATTGGAGGTGAATAATGAAAATCAGGGTGAGAAGGAGCCCCCTGCGGAGAAGAAATTCAGTTCTGCCCTCCAAGTAGGAAATGTTTTATGTGTGAGTAATAATGCGGTTTATGGTTTTCTTGTAATGCATTGTCCAAACTTTAATCTCAAATCATTTATCAACGTTTTCTATTGTGCTGTACTAATGGATCTCTTTAGCAAAGAAGTGAGAGAGAGAGAGAGAGAGAGAGAGAGAGAGAGACTGCACCTCAAGCAAGAAGAGGCAAAGTGCCATTTGTCTTTTCGCTGCCCCTTTGACAGCGGGATAAGAAAAGTAACTTACCAGGATTGGTGGCCCTGGAAGGAGGCAAAGGGCCGGGGAGACAGTAAGTTTGGTTTGGGACCCGGGTTGCCAACCTCCAGGTAATAATGACTGGAGATCTCTGGCTATGACAACTGATCTCCAGGCAACAGAAATCAGTTCCCCTGGAGAAAATGGCTGCTTTGGAGGGTGGACTCAACAGCATTACACCCCACAAAAGTCCCTCCCCTCTCCAAACCCCATCCTTCTCAGGCTCCACCCCCAAATCTCCAGGTATTTCCCAACTCAGAGCTGGCAACCCAGTTAGGGACGTTGGGAACCCTAAAGAGAAATTTGGCTAGTTTCGTGTAGTGGTTAGGAGCGGCAGACTCTAATCTGGAGAACCAAGGTTGCCAAGATTGAAGAAGAAGAAGATGATATTGGATTTATACCCCGCCCTTCACTCACTTGGAGTCTCAGAGCGGCTTACAAACTCCTTTTCCCTTCCCCTCCCCACAACAGACACCCTGGGAGGTAGGTGGGGCTGAGAGAGCTCTGAGACAACTGTCCTTGAGGGAACAGCTGGTACAGAGCTATGGCTTGCCCAAGGTCATCCAGCCAGGTGCAAGTGGAGGAGTGGGGAATCAAACCCGGTTCTCCCAGATTAGAGTCTGCACACTTAACCACTACACCAAACTTGATCCATCCCTATACAGCTGCTGATTCCAGCCTAGGCTGTTTAGACTGAGGCATGTGGCACAGGAGCAGATGAATAGAGCCCTTTCTCAGACTGCCTAGCTAGCCACCGATGCAGCCTTCCTGGCCATTATCAACCTGTTTAATCCTTTCCACACTGCGAAAAAATATATATATCTGTTTTTTCAAGCAAGACTTCCTCTCTTTGCTGATGTTATCATTGTTCTTTTTACATCCTTGTATGCATTTTAGCTCCGGTTTTAATTGATCTAACAATGTGTGGGTGTTTTCTTTTGGTTCGTTTTAATGGCTTTAAATAGGGCCGCCAGGTCCCTACCTTTTTCCGGTGGAGGGCTTCAGGCTCCTTGCCTGGAACTTTTTGCATGCGCGCCTGACACGCGTTCTGTGATGACATCACCAGACGTGATGTCATCACACTAGGCACATTGCAGGGGGATGCTCTAGCGTTCAGCTGAAAACTTTATGGTCACCATAGAGTTTTTGGCCCAATAGTAGAGCGTCCCCCTGCAATGTGCTCGGCGTGATGATATCACCTCTGAGTGACATCATTGTGCTGGGCACATCGGAGCCGTGGAGCTTTTCGGGGGTGGGGCTTTCCCCACTGGCCAGCTGGCCAGTGGGCGGATCGGGGGCAGTCTGAAATTAGGGGAACCCCACCCCCATCAAGGGCACGGCCACCCTAGCTTTAAAACATGACTTCATTATGCATGTTTTAATTTGTTAGCTGCCTTGGTGGCCCCTGTAAGGCAGGAGATAAATTTGGGACTGTAAAATAAAATAATAAATAATACTAGAAGCATAGCACATTGTGAAGAGAAAAAGACCAAGGAATATTCTCTCCCCCTTTATGAGAAATACTCATAGTTCGGCTTACTATACAGAGAAGCGGGGGGAACCCACTTCTTAGTGCTTAGGTTTTCCAGAAAATGTATCAAACGCTTCCATCTCGCTGCTGATTTATTATTGTAGTAGGCAAAACCAACATATGGGGTATAAAATACTGCAGATTGCCGCTCTTAACCCGATCTAGCAAGTTATCAGGGGTTGTGAGTACATTTTATAACCCTTGCTGTCGAACCAGGGAGGGGGAGGGAGGGGGAGAATACCAGCATCAATCTCTCGGATAAAAATCAGACCACTTTCTACCACAGTTTGACCTTAGTGATGCCTTTGGATAGTCTTACGTGTCTGAAGTCCTCCCAGCTATTACCAGGGGACAGTTTGAAAACGGAGCTTTAATGGTGAAGTCTGGAATTACCAGACTTAAGCAACAGCCACACAAACACACACACACACTCAAAGAGAGAGAGAGAGAGAGAATATTTAACAGGACTCTGCTGCTGCATGAAGAAAATTAAAGCAAAAGTGTGCCCCGACTAGTCATACTATATTGGCTTCCTTAAACAAATCCATAAACTTGAACTCAGGACTTAGTGGCACAAGTTACAAATGTGTGTGTGGGGGAACACCAGAATTCTTTAATCAACTGAGCAGTAAGCTTCACTTAGAGGGGGTGGGGAGGAGGAGAAGAAAAAGAAGAGGAATTTATTTATTTATTTATTTGGTTGGTTGGTTAGATTTGTATCCTGCCTAACCGGCATAGCTGGCTCAAAGTGGCTAACAACACTTAAAATCAACAGAATACCGAAGTTAAAAATTGGATCCATATACATAAATAGACAGTATAAAACCACAAAGGATGGTGAAGAAGGAGGAGGAGGAGAATGGATTGGCTTTATACCTCACCCTTCACTCGGAGTCTCAGAGCAGTTTACAATCTCCTTTCCCTTCCCCTTCATACAACAGGCACCCTGTAAGGCAGGTGGGGCTGAGAGAGCTCTCTCAAGAACTGGTCCTGAGAGAACAGCTCTGAAAGAACTTGTAACTGACCTAAGGCCACACCAGCAGCTGCACATGGAGGAGTGGGGAATCAAACCTGGTTCTTTCAGATTACAGTCTGTGCACTTAACCACTGCACCAAGCTGGCTCTTATGTGAGGCTACAATAGTAATGGTGAGGGCTGAAAAACTAGGGTTGCCAGCCTCCAGGTGGGGCCTGGGGATCCCCTGCTTTTACAACTGATCTCTAGCTGGCAGAGATCAGCTCCCCTGGAGAAAATGGCTGGGTGAAGGGTGGGCTCTATGGCATGGTACCATGCTGAGGCCTCTCCCCTCCCCAAACCCCGCCCTCTCCTGGATTCACCCCCAAAGTCTTCAGGTATTTTCCAACCCAGACTTGGCAACCCTGCGTAGGCCCCATTATGGAGCTGGGTCAAAAGAGCTGTAACACTGGCAGGGGGACCCGTAGATTAGCCAACTCCCGGTTGGGAAATTCCTGGAGTTTGGGGGGTAGAGCTTGGGGCGGGCAGACCTTCCTGAGCCACTAAGTGTAGGGATGTTTAAATGTGCTATATTTCAATTTGTTAATCACATACTATTTTGCCACTTTCCCCTGTTTGCCTCCAATGCAGTGATTCACTGTGGTGACTCATTTATATTTTTGTTACCTTAAAAATCGTATAATCAATTGACAAACAAGTGGCATGCACGTGTATCACTGATAGTAAATCACGCTCACAACAAACTTCAAAATTCATTTATAAAGGAACAGTTGAAGCAAGTGAACAATTGGTGTGATGCAAGAAGGAAAAAAAGGAGGCATTTGATCTCTTATCGATAAGCAAGGAAAAATGGGAAAGGATCGAAAATGAACTATTTTAGAATCAAATCGGTCTGTGATTGGACGCAATATCACTGCCATCCTATGCAGCTTTCTAAGCCCACTGATCTCCAAAACGCATCCCCCTTTCCTTTGTTAAACTTCCTTTCCTTCAAAGTACCATCTTATTTTAATGCTTCTGTCAATGCACTGGATAAAAATGAAAAGTAATAGTAGAGGGACATACAATAACTACAAGGGAAAAATGCAAAAGAAACAACCAAGTTTAAGTTCCTTTTTCCCCCCCTTTACAGGGGATGATTATTAAGATAAATACTATGCTAAAGAATCTGGAGTTAATTATATTCCATATAATCAGACATTGGTTGACTTGTAATTTATTGCCCCCTAATTTGCATTTATTATCAAAGATATTCCATTTTCAGGAAGTGCCAAATAACATGATGTAAGTAGTGATCACGATGGCATGCTTTTAGCTAACTTCAAAACTGTGCTCCAGTCTTTTCAAAACCAATTACATACAATTTCAGGAAATAACACACCAAAGACGCACAGGCAACTTGTAATTGCCAGCGCCAAAAAAATCAGAGGGCCAAAAAAACCAAACAACCCCCAGAAGAAGTCATTTTTGGAAAGGAAATAATCACAACACTCGATGGAAGGTATCCATTCATGGAGAGGTATAAAAAAGACAGGAAAGCAGGTGGAATCAGCGCGGCCATTGGGAAAGCCAGAGTTTGTGAAGTCGAGGCCTCTGCTGGGATCCAGATTAAGAACAACAACAAAAAACATTAAAAAATGAGTACACTATAAGTTCCCACTAATGAAAAAAAAATTGGCAGACAGCTCTTGCTTTGAATGGAGATCTGACTGCTATTGAAGACCAACTAATTAATCTCTGCAAAATGCAAAGGAGTGCAGTCTTCGTTAGAGCCGGTGAGCCTTAGCATTCAAAGTGTTATTGCTTTCCTTCTGGAGAATCAAGATAAAGGGGGGGGGGGAAACCTAAGGACATGATCCATCCCCACCTTGCTTCCTTTCCTTCCACGCTTGGGATGATCCCATTGCTACCCCCCCCCCCCCCATGAAGAGAGCTGTGTTTGTAGAAAGGTGGCATTCTCGTATTGCCGCCCACCTGGCACAGATGGAATCATCCCTTTTTTAGTATTGTTTATTTAGCTCAGCCCCTTGCAAAGGAACAGAGGTCAAAGATATAGGGCCCTGCCCCGAGTAAATCCCTGGAGATTTGGAAGTAACGCCTGTGTAGATTCAAGTGTTGGTCAGAGCAAAGCTGGAGTCCAGTGGCACCTTTAAGACTAACAAGAGTTTAATTCTGGGTGTAAGCTTTTGTGTACATGCACGGTCCTTCAGGTCTGAGATGAGGAAGGATCTTGGCTAGGCTTGAGAGGTGCCTGCTTCTGGTGGGCAAACCCCCAGCCATTTTGGCTGCTGTCCACCAATGTTCAGCTGGTCGTTGGGTGGAAATGGGCTTGCCAAATTGGGGTGGTGGTGGCGGCAATTGTCACCGCTGCATGATGATGTCCCTTCTGGTGCGACCCAGATCCGTCAGTATTGTGCCGAGACGATGCTCCAGCACAGAGGTGACGAACTCATTTGTTACGGGAGCCAAATCTGACATAGATGTCACTTTGTCAAGCTGGGGCAGATGTGCCATAATATGTAACGCCAGGAACTGGAGATATAAACTTTATAAAGGGCTCCGGCAAACCCAGTTAATGATACTAATTTTTTACTCAAAAGACAAACATGCTTAAAACATTAACATTCTTACAGTATTTCCTTATAGTATCTTCCTGATGCTTGCCTTTCCACTTCTACCGCCCATTATGCATTAGCACTGGGAGAGTATGTTGTTCAGTCGCACAGTCGAGTCCGACTCTTCGCGACCCCATGGACCACATTATGCTAGGCCCTCCTGTCTTCTGCCATCTTCTGGAGTTTGCTTAATTTCATGTTTGTTGCATCGATAACACTGTCTAGCCATCTCATCCTTTGCTGTCCCCTTCTTCTACCTTCAATCCTTCCCAGCATCAGGGTCTTCTCCAGTGAGTGCTCCCTTCTCATTTGGTGGCCAAAGTATTGGAGCTTCAGCTTCAGGATCTGGCCTTCCAGGGAACAGTCAGGGTTGATTTCTTTTAGGATCGACTGATTTGATCCCCGTGCAGACCAAGGGACTCTCAAGACCAAGGGAGAGTATACAGGGACATAATCCACAGCCTCTGTCATCTGCCAATAATGGTAATGACCTGTTGCTTAGAGGCCAGATAAAAGCCCTAGACAGGCCAGTTCCAGCCAGTGGGCCACATGTCTCACATCCCTGCTCTAGCCCTCACCCCCCCCAACTCTATGGTTTCCATAGAGTGTTTGTGTCAGAGTTGTCATCTGTGTTGCGCCAGAGTAGAAGTCATTGTACAGTGATGATGATCCCTGTCCTCACCATGACAAGTGCTTGGCAACCCTAAACTCAGCAGAGATGCGACAACATCCTAGAGTTTCTGCTTCTCCTAGACTCTATGGCAGGGGTGTCAAACATGCGGCCCGTGGGCCACATCAAGCCCTCGGAGGGCCCCAATCTGGCCCACGAGGCACTGGCTGTTTCCTTCTTCCTTTTCCAGTTCTGCTGCTGTTGCCACATCACAGCTTGCTTTGCCAGTCTCTCTCAATCCCCTGGGTCCTGGGCTCAGAACACTGAGCATGAGGTTTCTGTGGCGAATGTCAATAAATCAAAAGTAGGGTTGCACCTTACAGATACACACCTGAGCAGCATATTCAGGATTGTTACAGCACAGACATTCTGATGGAAGAATTCAGAGCAAGAAGTGTCACTTATCAGAGACTCTTAAACAGACAAAACATTGCAAGAGTGCTAGTGTTTGAGGCTTGTTTTAATTAGAGTTTTGAAAAACCTTTCATTGTTTTTGTCTGTGTCCTTTATAAAGTTTATATCTCTGCTACCTGGGATTACATTTTATGGCACACGTGGCCCGGCCCAACAAGGTCTCATTTATGTCAGATCTGGCCCACATAGCAAATGAGTTTGAAACCCCTGCTCTACAGATCCTGCCCTTTGAAACTCCCATTTCCTCCAGGCGAGCCGATCTCTGAAGTGTGGGGATCAGTTGTAATGCCAGGTGAACTCCAGGCCCCACCTTGATGTTAGTAACCCTAGCCCCAAGGAACCTACCAGACACAGGCTGTGGTCACACACACTAAATAATCCACTTTCAATCTACTTTCAATCCACTTTCAATCCACTTTCCAACTGGATTTTGCCAGTTCACACAGTAAAAATCCAGTTGGAAAGTGCACTGAAAGTGGATTAAAAGCGAATTATTTAGTGTGTGTGACCACAGCCACAGTCTGACAATGATAAAACAGAACACAGACAGGGCCTCGTCTGTGGTGGCCCCTCGCCTCTGGAACACCACCCCTCCATCAGGCTCTCCTGGCACCTACTTTTCAGAGAGGTGAGGGGAAGAGGCAAATCTGAGGAAAGGTAGCTGGTCGAACAGGCTTTGTTTCAGACATGGTACAGCTAGTGGAGATGGCAGGAGACCTACGCTAAGAGTCATTTTTTTTTTTAATTCCCTTTGCCACGGCGAGTGAAGGGCACTCCACTGCATGCAGAACTTTACTGTCCTCCCTGATCTGCTGTTTTCTTCTGCAGGAGATTAGAGGTGGGGTCCTATCTCAAGGGAAAGGTAGGCACTTCCCCTGCAGATGATATGCCAGGCTTGCCAACTTCCAGCTGGAGAGGTCTTGGGTTGAAAAACAAACACTCCGGGGCTGTCTTCTGGCACCCTCACAGCCTGAAGTGCTGCAGAAATGCAAAGACTCATCTGCATGGTCTTAAGCAGGTCTCTATCTCATCTAGGGTTGCCAACCTCCAGGTGGAGTCTGGAGATCTCCTGGCATTACAATTTGTCTCCAAACTGCAGAGATCAGTTCCCCTAGAGAAAAAGGCTGCTTTGGAGGGTATACTCTAGGGCATTGTACTCGGCTGAGGTCCCTCCCCTCCACAAACCCCGCCCTCCCCAGACTCAACCCCCCAAATCTCCAGGTATTTCCTAAACCGGAGCTGGCAATCCTGCTCACCATAGGATCCAGGCTGCAAAACGAATTCGTTTGAGAGTCATTGCCTATCTCCAGAATCGTGAGCGCTGTAGCCAAAACGTCTAAAAATATCTGTTTCCTACCATCCAGGATATATTTTTTACATGTTTGGGAGCAATGGCCCGACTCGGCGATAATGCAGATAGGGTTTGCGAGAGCAAAGAAATCAAGCCCTGAAAGAACGTCTTCCAAAGATCTAGGATTAAGGAGACAATGCAAAGGCCGCCTTGTTTGTAGAAGTCAATTTTATGACCTAATAAATGAAATCCTCCCCCTCCATCTCAATTAAAAATAAAACCTTCATAGTTTCCATGACTTCACCCTTCCAGTGCTTATACCTATTGTATTTTCCGCAGCGTTGAAGTCGGCTGAGTGAAAGAAATGAAACTGACAATTGAGATTGCTCCGCAGGTACTACCCGGGCTAGCCTGATCTCGTCAGATCTTGGAAGATGAGCAAGGTCAGCCCTGGTTAGCACTTGGATGGGAGACCACTAAAGAATATTAGAGTAGCTGAGTGACTCTTGCCTTGAAAACTCCACCTGAGGCCCTGGAGAGCTGCCACTGGTCTGAGTAGATGATACTGACCTTGATGGCCCAAAGGTGAGGAACAGCTGTGGCTCAGTGGTAGAGCATGAGCTTGGTATGCAGAAGGTCCCAGGTTCAGTCCCTGACATCTCCAGTTAAAAAGGACCAGGCCATAGGTGATGTGGAAGACCTTTCTCTGCCCGGGACCCTGGAGAGCTGCTGCCAGTCTGAGTAGACAATACTGATCTTGATGGACCAAGGGTCCTCTGGGACCATGGAGAGCCACTTCCAGTCTAAGTAGACAATACTGACCTTGATGGACAAAAGCTGGGGAGGGGCTGTGGCTCAGCAGTAGAACATCTGATTGGCACGCAGAAGGTCTCAGGTTCAATCCCCAACATCTCCAGTTAAAAAGGACCAGGTAGTAGGCGATGTGGAAGACCTTTCTCTGCCCAGGACCCTGGAGAGCTGCTGCCAGTCTGAGTAGACAATACTGATCTTGATGGACCCAGGGTCTGGTTTAGTACAAGGCAGCTTCATGTCTGTTCATGTGTCTCCATAAATTGACTGTAACTTGACAGCAATTTACACACACACACAGAGAGAGAGAGAGAGCGCTAGCTCAGTGGAAACCTGGTGCCAAGTATTGTTCCACACATACACACCCGTAACTTGGTGACTGCTACTCTGCAAAAGGTTGCCCCTTTGTGAGGTAGGCTAGGCTGAGAGGGTGTCCAAGTAAGAATTTGAACCTGGGTCTCCCAGATTCCTAGTCCAACACTCTAGTCACAACACCAGCTAGAGGAGTGAAAACTCGTGGCACTCAGAGTATGTGGCTAATGAATAGCATTAAAGATTAAGGTTCTGGATTGGGAAATATCTGGGGATTTTGGGAGGTGGAGACCTGAGGAGTTTGGGGAGAGGAACAACTTCAGTGGGGTCCAATGCAGGCTGGTGCCAGGCTTTTTTGCGCCCTAGGCAAGGCTAACTACTTGCGCACATGCCCCCCCCCCCAATTGCTAACCAGTTATCCAAAACAGATGAATTCTAGGGAAAATTAAAAGCACAAAACTTGACCCTGCTAATTTTTTAAACAATTGTGTGGGCTTGGACAGGCAGAGTGCGAGGCAAAGCTGAAGGGAGCTGCTGCTGCTGCAGTTGCTGTGACTTTCTGAAGGAGGAAAAGCATGGGAGAGCCAGAGCTGGTGAGTGAGTGTGAGAGTTTGTGGCCGTTTGGAGGGGCGCCGATTGTCTGTTTCTGCACTCCTCTGAGGTCTATGCCCTAGGCGGTTGCCTAACTTGGCCTAATGGTAGCACCGGCCCTGGTCCAATGCCACAGAGCCCACCTTCCAAAGTGGCCATTTTCTCCAGGTGAACTAATCTCTTCTCAGGTAGAGAGGAGTTGCAATCCCAGGAGATCTCCAGCCGCCTCCTGGAGGTTGGCAACTGCACATTAAAGGATCCCTACTTTTTTTGGGGGGGGGTGTCTTAATTTGAGCACTGCTTTGTTTCAGTCATACCTTAAAAAATACTCTGGAGTCTCAGCAGCTGATTTCCTAACCCATTCAGCCGAACTTCTTAAAGGCACCGTTTCAGAGGCGGCGTTTCATGGAAATCCTGCCCCTCCTCCGAAAACCCACTCAAAGCCCCTCTGGGAAGCCTTCCACCAGAATTCCCATCTGGCACTGAAGAGGAATGATCCAGTGCCACATCTCCCCCCCCCCCCCCCCCCCCCCCCCGTTGTTCTGCTACTGCTGAGCTGGTGTGAGGTTAATGTTTTACTCCTTAGCCGAAGCCAGAACACCAGTTTCTTATTACACTCCCTTTCCACTCCAACCCCTCCCTCCTTCTCCGCCACCAGTATATGATTGATTCCGGTGGGTTTTGACTAGTATTCATTCTCCCAATGCTAAATCACGGTGCAAGGAGGGGGGGGGGAGAGGAGTGGCAAAATGCATGCAACACTGTGAGAGTTTTGTTAATGTATAACAAAGCGATTTCATGAATAAATTTCTTTTGTCGCCGCCAGGGTCACCGAGCTTTCATTCAGGCAAAACATGGGCTAGTCGGCTGCAAGCTTCTTCCCCGAAGAGAACAGAGGGATAGAGGAACGGAGCACTTTGGAATTGGACCAGAACTCGAGGACGACACCTCTGTTGGCGTGGGGCCACCGTTTGGAGCAGGCCACATTTTCGGCACAGCAAAGCAGCACGGCTTTTACAAGTCACAAGCTATGCGAGACCCCACTCTCCCCTCCACGCCACCCGCGCGCTCTGCGGCAATATTTGCACCAGCTACATTTTCACAGCGGAAGATTCTGGAGTCGTTTCCCACCCCCTCGCCCCGCCCCACCCCACCCCACCCCTGCCAGTTTTTAATACACTTCTGGATTTGTGTCTTTTTGGATTTTAGCATAAAAGTTGGTCCCTTAGAACACAAGTACCAGCATGGACCAAATGCCCATTTCAGAATTTCAGGGAATGGTTTGCAATGCTATCCATGCTGGCCACTTCTTTTCTTGCATTGCAGCTGTTTGTTTTTGTTCTACCCTTCAAAAACATCGTTCAAATGCCAAGGCAAGCATAATCACCCTTCCTTCCTTCCTTCCTTCCTTCCTTCCTTCCTTCCTTCCTTCCTTCCTCTCCCTCTACGTATGTATAACCAAGTTGGAGTCCAGTGGCACCTTTAAGACCAACAAAATTTTATTCCCAGTGTAAGCTTTTGTGCGCAAAGGCACTTCCTCAGACATAGTGGAAGAGAACCTCCTCAGCCATTACTCATAGTGGGTGGGGTGGGCGTTGTTGTCCCGAAGGGCCACTTAGAGTCAAGATGCATAAGTACTGGGTGATTATAACCAAGACTGGATGTAAGAAAGATCTGTGAATGGCAGTAAATTAGCATACAAATACAAGAGTTAACAGACAGATGCAGGAATGAGGTTTGAGCCCAGGGGCAAACTGCTCTGCGGCTTCAGACCAACACGGCTACCCCACCTGAATCTATGTATGTACCTAATACATAGCAGAACCACCACATTTTTATTAGACTGCACATCAGACTGAATGTTGGAATTACAGGCCTGAATGAAAGCAAGTCTCCTTGCATATAGAAAGGTTGCGTTTCATAATTGCGAGAATAAAATTGCTCCACTTAAAAATATTCGGTTTTGTTTCATCATGTGTAGCGAATGTTCTGCTACAGCACAGCATTTAAACATGCAGTCCTTACCTTGCATGGTGTTATGGGGGGGGGGGGGGGGGGAAGTGTACCATGTGATTTTGTGGAATGTGCAACAGGGCTATGTATGATGAGGATATAGATGCACCCAAGCCTTCTCTTCCCCACGCCTAGTTGCTGGAAGCTGCATTTAGATTCCTTGTGGTTTCGGCATCATTAATACACAGGGACAAGACATTATCAGGCATTCAGCCAGAATCTCACATCCCATAAATATTATTTTAGATTTATTTATTTTTTTAATCGAAATTGAGATCCTTTTCTGCTTTGAATTTTTGGGAAAGCTGTAACCTCATTTAAGCAAAAGGATAAAACAAATGACTTTTTTTTAGAGGGGACACGGAACCACAAGTTATGTCTGAGCCGGCCAATTTGTTCCTTTCGACGTTCAGCTGAGCAAGGTGACGGCAGCGCTCAAACCCGTCTCCTTTTCTCGATAGAGACATTTTCTTTTTTTTTTTCCAGAGCCCAAAGGGTAAAAGGCATTGAAAGAAAGCGGCCGAGGTGCTTGCCTAATTCGCTTTGTTATCAAGTGAAATGACTCCACAAATATGACAATAAATCACTCCGGGAATCAATCCGAGCGGAGGCAACTGCTCCATGCTGATAATGCATCAATCAATATTTAATGTTTACACTTTAATTAATCCACACGCAGGAAGCATTCTTTCAGTGACAAAAAAAAGGGATGAGAAATAAAACATCTTTGGTATCAAACTGGGGACAAGAGGCTGCCTATCTGTTCGGCTTTGATTGGGCCCTCCATTGATCATGGCTGCCCTCCCCCCCCCCCCCCACCCTTTCCCCTTCCGATTGTGCCAGACTTCAATGTCGCATTTGGGTGTAAAATACACAGTCTTTTTACGGAGGGAAACAAGGAGAGAGCAAGGAAAGGAAGCTTCGGGTATCCAGTTCCATTGGCAACCTCGATGGAACTAGAAGAAGATGATCTTTTCTTTTTTTAAAAGTCACATTTGTGGCAAATATCTTGCTTTGGTGGCTGCTGGCATGGGGGGGGGGGGAGAAATTTCACAAGAGCATAAGACATGTTGGAAGTCCCAGGTGTGCTGTCCCCTGTCTCAGACCTCCAGACTGAGTGGCAAGAGAGTCTGAATAGCTAGATAGGCACACTGACTTTCTTCCTATCTTTACTCTTCTGCTACTGTCCCCTTTGAAATGTAGATTGTGCTCTCAGGGATCATTTCCCCTTCCTTCTTCTCTCTCGCTCTGTTGAAGCTGATTTTTCTCCCTGCACGCACCAAGAGAGAGACGTGTGGTCCTTTCTTGGCACCACGAGGTTAGGGTTGCCAGCCTCCAGGTGGGGCCTGGGGATCACCCGCTTTTACAAGTGGTCTCCAGCTGACAGAGATCAGCTCCCCTGGAGAAAATGGCTGCCTTTTTTTTGTTTTGTTGGTATTTTTTTTGTTATTGTGTGTGTGTGTGTGCACCTGGAAGTCACGTTGACCTCTGGTGACTGACCCCTACTGAGGGTTTAGAGGATATTCAGAGAGGTGGCTGAATAAAGCCTGCCTCTGTCCTCCCGACTTGGTATTCCGAGGAAGTCTCCCATCCAAATACTAACCACAGTCGACCCTGCTTAGCTTCCGAGATCTGACGAGATCCAGGTCAGGTCAGGGCGAGAAAATGGCCGCTTTGAAGGGTGGACTCTGTGACATTGTACCATGCTGAGGTCCCTCCCCTCCCCACCAAAACTCCACCCTCTCCTGGATCCACCCCCAAAGTCTCCAGGTATTTTCCAACCCAGACCTGACAACCCTACATGAGGCAGATGGGCCTCTTGTCATCTGTCTCCATCCTTTAGCTCAGGGGTCCTCAAACTTTTTAAACAGGGGCAGTTCACTGTCCCTCAGACCATTGGAGGGCCAGACTATAGTTTTTTTTTAAAAATATGAAGATGGGCTTTTTCTTTGGTTACTTTGCGGGTAGGGAAGGCGCGTGGGGGGGAGGTGTGCAAAAAGGCACCGTTGACGGGGCTGTTGTCTTTCCCTCTCCGAAGAAACAAAGAACTCGGCATCCTCACAAACTTTTTAAGGCAGCAGGCCCCCAGCTGCTCCTCCCTGAAACTCCACTACTGCAGGCATCATGATGGGAAAGAGAAACCTCTCTCTCTCTCTCTCTCTCTCCCCCTCCGATTCCCAGCAGCACAAAAAGCCTCGAAAAAGACCCCCGCCTGGCTCTTGGGACTGGTGCAGGTCTCCTAGCCGGCTGAGAGGCCTCTCAGCCGGCTAGGAGACTTGGGGCCAGCCGGAGTGCCTGCCACCCCACATTTACCCTCTTCCAGTCTTCCTTTTGCCTCCTCCTGGCTGACTGGAAGCAGGGGGGGCGGGGCTCTGTCATGTGGCCCGGGACGAGTCGACTGCAATTTTCCCGCTGCTTTGTGTGCTGCTGGGAATTGGAGGACAGGCAGCGGCACATCTGGCGGGCCAGAAAAATGCCCTCAGCGGGCCGCATGTGGCCCGCGGGCCGTAGTTTGAGGACCCCTGCTTTAGCTAGTAAGCTAGTGTATGACTGGTATGGAAAACTCCAAGGCTAGCCTGGAAACATCATGTCCCTACTCTTTCCTATCCAAAAGTGTACTTTTCAAATAAAGAAAGAAGCATTTCTCTTCTAAACTTGCAATGTGGCTCTGTGTAGCTTTGTAAGCTGAGTAACCTGGTAAAGTGACACTCCTGCGTTTGTAGCTTTATTTAAGCACTCTGCTGACTAATGGTGACTGGACTAACCACACCAGTTAACCTCAATAAAACAATCCAAAAGCCTTCTTATCCAGGGATGGGATTCTAAGTCAAGCAGAAGGTAGGCCCCCATAGATGATACGAGGCCACCACTATAGCTAGGGCTGCAGTTCTCAAGTGGAACCTGGAGATGTCCCGGAATTATACGTGATCTCCAGACTACAAAGATCAGTTCCCCTGCAGAAAATGGCTGCTTTGGAGGGTGGACTTTATGGCATTATGCTCTGCTGATCTCTCTCCCCAAACTCTCCCCACCCCAGGCTCCACACCCAAATCTCCTTGAATTTCTTGACCCAGAGTTGGCAGCCCTAACTATAGCTCCATTTAGTTGTTCCGATCTGGCCAATCCCACCATGTAAAAGGGGAGATTGCACTAGGCAGTCTTCCTGATATGTGCGGTCGCCATTTTGTGTGCATAGTTCCATGCATGTATTTTCTAGCTTTGGTATGCGCAATCAGAAACCCAGATTTGTGAGGGTCCATATGGGTTTGCACATACCAAACCTGGAAAACATACAACACATGCATTCACGCATATACAGTGCATGCACACATTGGGTAGATCACTGTTCGCCCTTACAATTGGCGCACCAACATTTCAATGACTGAAAAGGCTTAACAGTCTCCAATAATACAGTCTGGTACATTAGGACACAAGCATAAAACAAGGAGAAACATGTGCAGAGATGATAACTCTGTCATCTCTTTAATGGGACAGCTATCTGTCTTTCACATCATATCCCTGATTCAGTTTCTGAACCATTGCATGGATGTTCAGAGGTAGGCAGATGTGCCAAGAGGCCTGGGAGGATTGAGTCCCTTCACTCTGCATAGGGATCAAGGAATGTGTCATCTGTTCTGGATGCACATTAGGCCTACAGATTGTGGGATTGTGGGATTTCACCACTGTTAAAGGGAACAAGCTACCCGGGAGTGTATGACTGGTATGGAAAACTCCAAGGCTAGCCTGGAAACATCTAGAAGACAATGGGCTGGATATAAGGCCATACCAACCTTCTTCACTAGGTGGGGTTTTGACATTTCCAGGTGGGGTTAGCTCTTCCCCAGCCTATTTACATATGGGGGAGCAGTGACATCATGGCCGGGGAGAATCTATCCCTCCCAGGCTGAAAGAGTTGGCTACCGTTCCTCCTTAAAGTTATCCATTTTAAACTCCTTGCCAAGTTCCCAGCCATTGTAGTTAAAGGAGTACTTTGTCTGCCAGAAAAACATTCTTACTCTAAAAGCAGTCCTCTCCTTTTGCAACGAAAATGGTCTTGTCAGAAATGAAAAACATGGTCACTTTCAGGAAAGTCTTAGGTGAACATATGAACGTATGAAGCTGCCTTATACTAATCAGACCACTGGTCCGTCAAGGTCAGTCTTGTGTACTCAGACTGGCAACAGCTCTCCAGGGTCTCAGGTGGAGATCTTCCACATCACCCGCTGCCTGGTCTTTATACCTGGAGATGCCGGGGATTGAACCTGGGACCTTCTCATGCCATGGTGATGTCCTTCCAATAAGACATAGTCCCAGCCCTAAAAACCCAAATGAAAACAGAACCTTGAGTTGACTTTCAGGGTTCAAAATATTATTGGCCCTCTTGGGAGGAGGTTGGCCATGGTCACGTGCCATCGAACTCAATACACTGAATTTCAGCCACAACGTCTGGGATCAACTTCAGTGAAAGATCCTCCAAGCTACCATCTGCTATCCATGAGGGAAAAGAAACAGAAGCCAAGTATCCTTCTACTGAGCTTGGACTCAGAGCTCATAATAATCATACCTTAATTAATAGTTGTAATAGTTTGTAAAGGTTGTAACCTGCTTTAGGAGCCAACTTTGATTTTTTTTGTTGCTGGGAAGGGGTTTGTAAGTCTAAGGAAATATATAGTTGCTATAAACAAGTTGTCCGCAGGTGACTTAAACTCCCATGCATTTCCATAGAGCTTAGAGCACAACTAACTACACCTGGTTTAAGACCCATGGCAAATTCTGGGCAGCTTAAGACGATGTGAAGTTTCTGCCCCACTTAGTAGAAGAGGATGCCAGGAAGGAACCAGTATTTTGGCATTCATGACAGTAATATTTATTAGGCAATTTAACTCCAGCAAGTTGTGTTTTTAGTTGTATTTGGTCCAGTGCCCAGAGGTTTAATTTATAATAATAAAATATTTCCAAAGTAGCAGCCAAACTCAAGTAGGCTCAAGTTCTGCTTCCTACTGAGAAAAAAAACCCCATCATGTTGGCAGAACTCTTCCAGTTGTCGAAGATAATCATGTAATTCAGGCAGAAAAGGAGCTCGTGGGCTGGTTTGGATGATATAGGACCCTCCACACAGTGGAGAAGAGAGGGGGAGCCTGCTCGTCAGGTGACCATTACTTCTGACTCCTTTCATATGGAGACTTCATGTGTGAACGTGGCTGAATACTGACTACAAAACCTCTGTATGTGTAACTGGTCTTCTAGATAAAGATCAGGGAACCGAGAACCTTTGTGTGCTGGATCTGACCCGTTTGCGCCTCAAGGCTGCTGCATGGACTTCTTTTGACATCTGAAGTCAGACACTGAGTCATGAGGACTTCTTTGCTTTTATCTTCAGGAAAGTATTTATGATTTATATAATGGGGAACCCATTAAATATGTGATTCCTCACCCACAATGAGGAAAAACAAACCCCAGTCAATTAGACCACTGCACTGTTCTCAAGTTAATCATTGATGGGGGGGGGGGAGCACCCTGCATATTGATCAAGATTATACCAATACAGACTTCCTGTTGCATTTGAGTCAGGTAAACCTCAATCTGAATAAAATATATATATATATATTTATTTAACCTCAGAGTTGGAACGGATTACCGGGGTCATCTAGTCAGTGCAGGAACAGCAGCTATAATAGCGTCAACAAGTAAGTATCCAGCTGATATTCAGAAACTTCCAATGAAAAACAAGACCCCACCTGGTGTGGGAGGCTGTTCCAGTGTCGAAAATACCGCACTATCAGGAAGTTCTTCCTCAAATTTTGATGAAACCTCTGTTGCTGCAGTTTATACCCCTTAGTCTGAGTGCTTTCATCCAACACAACTGCCCCATCTTCTGCCTCCCTTTAGTTTGGTGTAGTGGGTAAGTGCGCGGACTCTAATCTGGGAGAACCGGGTTTGATTCCCCACTCCCCCACATGCAGCTGCTGGATGACCTTGGGCAAACCATAGTTCTGGCACAGCTGTTCGTGAAAAAGAGCAGTCTCTGTCAGAGCTCTCTCAGCCCCACCTACCTTACAGGGTGCCTGTTGTGGGGAGGGGAAGGGAGAGGTGTTTGTAAACCGCTCTGAGACTACAAGTCCAATCTCTTCTCTTCTTCTTCTTAGGTATTAGAATATTGCTCATCTATGAAATCTAGAACTGTGATAGATGCTCCTTAAGATCTGCACCGTTGTGCCAAAGTCGAGAACTGTTGTCCTGTTTTCCATTGCACTGCAGCACCATCAGCAGAGATGGCCAGAATTGGTATTGCAGCTGCCAGTTCAGCAGGGATCAGGTGACCCAAGAAGCCAGTCGAGTGCCACCCTGTCCTATAAAGCTGCTGTATCAGGGTTTATTCTTCAGGTCTGAGCAACTTCACCCTCAGGGAGAGAACCAGCTGTTTTGGGGCTCCTGATCCTTGTCTGCCAGTTTGCTTCTCTGGTCACTCTTCCAGTTCTAAAACAATTCCATAGAAATGGTCTCTAAAAATATTTTAAACTCCAGATTTCATACTCTTTTGACATCATCACCTGTGTATACTATTCTTCTCTGCCTATCAAGTCAAATGCTCCAGGAGTGCTTTGAAATAATACATGCCCTCTTGTTAAAGAAAGGGAAAATCGCTTTGTTATTAATTAAACACTTTTTACATGTACTCCCAAGGAATCAAACCAGACCCTTCTGGAAATGAAATAAAGTTTCTGTTTTTTTCTTACAGTGTTGTTCAAGGATTGCTGTTTGTCAGTGACAAATAGAAAGCACTTAGTGTAATTATTGTAGCACCTCACTAAAACTCAGATGCTGGCTGTAGGTGACTGGAGCTATAAAATTTCCAGAATAGAAACAATGAGCCCTGTGAAACTAATGAAAACAATTGCCAACTTCCTTGCTCCAAAATCTGATTTTTTAACAAGGACTTGTTTCTTCGGGGTAGCCAAAACCCCCGAACTGTTTATTGGAATCTAAATTAGGTCTCCAGGAAAAACATTATTTTTTTTTTTAAAAAAAGAAAATGTAAAAATCAAACCGTGTTGTGCAAATGACAGTATAATTAAACAGATTCGACAGTTTCAAGCTGTCTTTTACAACGGCGTGCTGCAGTGGCTCACAGAGAGAAATGATCAAAGTCAAAGACTCGGTTGTATCTTTGGCTGGATTGCTGCTGGGTAGTCCAAGTGAACTGGTAGTGGAAGAGGTACTATGATCCAAACTGGCCTCTTATTTATCTGTTCGAAAATGCATTGCGGACAGAGAGCCCCCTCTAGTCTCAATGCAGTTCTGCCTGGCTGCATTAGAGAAAGACATTTGTGGACTTGCCACCTGTTGTTCTTCATTCCAAGGCAGGGGCGTCAAGTTTTAAATCCCCCGGGGGGGGGCTCATGCGCATGTGCACACGCTGGGACCGCATCCCCCCTGCCGCTGCCTCCCCCCCCCCCGCCTGGCCATTCGTGCTTCCGTCCCTCCCTCCATCCTTCCAGGGCCAGTTGGGCGTTTGCTTAGCTCGCCCCTGGATGGACTGAGGGAGGGAGGGAGGGAGGCAGCCAGGCTGGCGGGGGGGGGGGGAGAGAGAGACAGCGGCAGCGCGGTGGCCCTAGGAAGGGCCCAGGGACTCGCGGTGGCGGGTGCTCCATTTTCCTGGGGGGGGGGACTCAGTCCCCCCCCCAGGAAATTTCGGGGGTGGCTCGAGCCCTCGAGCCCCCCCGTAGTTGACGCTTATGTTCCAAGGAACAGATCCTTGTTTCTTTATTCCAGAAACACTCATGGAAAGGAAAAGAGGGGGCAGATCCACAGCTCAGTGACCGAGCATTTGCTTTGCATGCAGAAGGTCCTCTGACCTCTGGCACCTACAGGTAAAAGGATCAGGTAGTAGATGATACGAAAGACCACCACCTGAGACTCTGGAGAATTGCTGCCGATCACTGTGCATGCATATATGTACATGGACTTTATTGCATTAGCTCATAGCCTTAGCAAATAACACCAAAAGTACCAAAAGGGATGTCAAATCTATAATACAGCCATCGCAATCATATACATACATAAACTTTATTGCATTAGCTCATAGACTTAGCAAATAACACCAAAAGTGCCAAAAGCAACGTCAAAACTGTAATACAGCCATCACAATCATATACATACATGAACTTTATTGCATTAGCTCATAGACTTAGCAAATAACACCAAAAGTGCCAAAAGCAATGTCAAAACTGTAATACAACTATCACAATCACAATTAAAACTCTTCATATCCATTACAAATACAAGCAATTATTAAAATCAGCAATGGCAGGAATTTAAGTTTAAAAACAGCAACAGCTCAGTCATAATACATAAATATATTCATCGGCCGCATTAACAGCAGATGATTTTGGCAAAGCCTTTATCACCCATGCAACAAACTTTGCCATACGCAGCGTTACCCATTTATTTTTGTTGGCAAGCAATATAATTAGCCTGTCATTGTCCACTCTCCCTGGATATCATAATTAAAATATTCCCGAGATATTTTGCACATTTTAATTAGAATCTTGGGCAGTAGAAGACCACATTATCTAGATCCTCAATAGATTTCTTGTTGCAAGTACAGACACGATCCTTATATGGGATCCCGTTATAACGGCCCCTTAGTGCCATCAATTGTAAAGTATCCAGCCGTGCTTTGGTAAATGCTTACCTATGCTTGTAATTTGTTGAATCGGTAAGGTAAGATGAAAGGGTTAAAGGGGAAGGTGCAAGTTGCTTGTAAAAGGGAGCTGTTCTTGAGGTATTTAGCAGTGCAACAGTATCTATCTGAATGCTTATATCTAACAGTCTTTGTTTTAGTAATTGCTTTGCTGCAAAAAAGTCAAGCCCTCTTACATAATCTTCTGAGAATCCGAGTTTGGCTACCAAATTCAATATATAACTTTGTCACAGATGACTTTCCTCTTCCTCGTAGGCTGTGGTTAAGAAACGAACTTAAACCAAGCTGAATTTTCAACCATTAATTGACGATAGCTTTATCGGCTGAAGCCAATACGGGCAGCAGAGCCAGTTCCAATCTGACAATGGCTGCTGGTGTTGAATTGAGGACTGCTAATAACAAATGAATAAACTTATTTGGATGACTTCCAATGGTTGAAAATTTCCAGTCCCCCAAATTGGGGCTCCATATAATATCTGTGGCAATATAGGCCTTGATAGACCAATGGTCTGACTCAGAATAAGGTAGGTTTATGCTTACAACACAACTGCCAAAAGTACTTTAGTGGCATTTCTTATCTCTGGTATTAAGGAGTCTGAATAGCCCAGCTTAGTCCACTTGGAAGCTAAGCAAGGTTGGCCATAGTTAGCACTTGGATGGGAGACTGCCAAGGAAGATTGGGGTTGCTACACGAAGAGAGGCAATAGCAAGCCCCCTCCGTTTGTCTCTTGCCTGGAACACCTCATGGACAGAGTTGCCAAGAGTCAGTTGTGATTTGGCAGCTGCTGCCGCTTCTTCTCCTTCTTCTTCTGTTAGCAGGTGTCCTTAGAAAAGAGTTTCTCAGGGAGGATTCTTCTCCCGAGGAGGCTCAATAGGGATGGACACGAACCACATTTCTGTGGTTTGGTTCATGGTTCATGGCTGAACCACAAACTGAACCATGAAATGGGAGGTTGGTTTGCAAACCTACCTGGTTCATATTGGTTCATGAGCCACGGCTCCCCATGGCTTTTCAGACTTGTCAGGATTCACAGCCAATGGCTGGTGCAGAACCACCAACACCCTCCAGCCCTGATTCAACAGGTGAAACTAAGCTAACCGCTCCCAGCCCTCCAGTGTCACTCACACCCTTTGAGTGCCACAGACAGAGGCTACAAGCAGAAGTACAGGAGAGATGACAAAGTGCTCCTCTCCTGGCCCAATGCCAGGTGCATGAAGAGTCGCAGGATTACTCCTGAGCAGCTGGCTCCAAGTATGGTCCTTAGGCACATGCCTATAGAAACCAGTCCAGGGAGGTTATTAGGTGTGGAAGCAACAAGTCATTTTACTGCTGATTCTGTGACCACTGCATTCGACCCTGTCTCACTTGTATGACTCTGGACACCCCCCCCCCCCCCCCGATCTCATCTCTTGACTCTGTGATTCCTGCTAATGAGGAATCTTTGGACTGCCTGCCTTTTGGATGACCCCTCAGTAATGTCTTTCTCAGCTCTTGACTCTGAGATTGGACTCTTGGCTTCTTGTACTTGGATACTTGCTCCCCCAAGAACATGCATGGGTCTGCCCACCCTGTGACACCCAGAGATCTCCACATGACAGAGATCAGTTCCTCTGGAGAAAATGGCTGCTTTGGATGGTGGACTGTATGGCTTTATACCCTGCTGACCTCCCTTCTGTCCCCAAACTCTGCCCTGTCCAGGCTCAACATGCCCATATCTCCAGGAATTTCCCAATCCAGAGTTGGCAACTCTGTCCGGATCCAGTGGGGGAAGGGCTAGAATCCAGATCTGCCTGGTCTTCCCCAAAGCCCACACAGCCTCACTTGTTCATGCACTACACCCGAACGCCTTCTAGATCTTTCCTTAATCATGGGCACCATTAACTGAAGTTGGGAGGAAGGAGTAAATCCTTCCACCCGAGGTGTTTAAGACCATTTGAGATTACTCCTCAGGCACAACAAGATCTGTTGCAATGAAGCAACAAAATGTTCCCACTGGGTTTACACGCTGAAGGAGGAAGGTTGTAAACAATTGAAAGAGTCCAGGGCTGTGTGCCAATGGGGCAAATCCATTTGCATCCTGAGCAAAATGAAGCGAAAATAAGGTAACCAATCTCTCTCAATGAAATTGCTTTGATTATTATAGGCTCTTAAAGGAAGATAAATGCTCTTAAAATACCAGGTTTGGGGGTGGAGGCAATGCCGCCACCTGCATTGTAATCTTGAATACATGGAAGTGGGCATCTTTCAACCCTGTTGTGAATCTTTGCATCTTCTCTGAAATCTTTATTCTGCCCCCAACAGGCAGATCCTTTGGAATTCATATCTGGGCGACGGCTACATTGATGCTGAAACGGGGACTGAAGCCGTTTTTAACAGAATCTGTAACTTGGGGCAGTTAACATTTTTATAAGGTTAGAGTTAAAAATAAAACCTTCCCCCCCATACACCCCGGAGGGGGTGCTTTAAAACAAACTGCATCTTAGCTGGGATCTACAATGGAGCTGACACCGCCCGGTGCATTTAAGGTTTAAGGAATTCCAAAGTCTAGGGGAAAGATGAAATACAAATTATTAAAAATAAATTTATGGGATTATTTTTCCATAGCCAAACTTGACTGCCCAGGGAAGGTATTCACCGAGGAGGAGGAGATAGCACATTGCCAGTTTTATTTACCATTCTTGCTCCGATGGAGAAATTTAACAAATGAAGCCATTCCTGGCTTGAAGATAGCGCTGCTTAATTTCTGTGTATCAGATTGCTATTAAAAGTACAGAAATGGGCCATAAAGAGAGCGGTCTTTTGGAGATCAAAGAGACTAAAGACCAAGCGAGATGCTGGCTGTTCCCACATCTGCCGCTTCCAAGCATTTTTGCTCAGCCATAATTTGGGGGCCCAGTAGGGATCAGGACTGAGACAGGGTTTCTCCTGCCCTAGTAATCCCAATTCTTCCCTCCACTCATCAACTGCACACAGTTTTAGGATGTCTGAATCATCCTTCTACAAATTATAATTCTAGCCAGTTTGGTGTAGTGGTTAAGTGCGCGGACTCTAATCTGGGAGAACCAGGTTTGATTCCCCACTCCTCCACTTGCACCTGGCTGGATGACCTTGGGCAAGCCATAGCTCTGTACCAGCTGTTCTCTCAAGGACAATTGTCTCAGAGTTCTCTCAGCCCCACCTACCTCACAGGGTGTCTGTTGTGGGGAGGGGAAGGGAAAGGAGTTTGTAAGCTGCTCTGAGACTCCCTTGGGGAGTGAAGGGCGGGGTATAAATCCAATCTCTTCTTCTTCTCTTCTATGGAACTCTTTCACCAAGAAAGAAATGTGTATGTGTATTTTAAGTGCATCGCTTCCAACTTATGGCTACCCCAGACAGGAACGAAGAAGAAGAAGAGGAGGCAGAGGAGGAGGAGAAGGAAGAGATTGGACTTATACCCCACTCTTCACTCGGAGTCTCAGAATGGCTGACAATCTCCTTCCCTTCCTCTCCCCACCCTGTGAGGTAGGTGGGGCTGAGAGAGCTCTTTGAGACTGCTCTTGAGAAAACAGCTCTGAGAGAACTGTGGCTTGTCCAAGGTCACACCAGCAACTGCATGTGGAGGAGTGGGGAATCAAACCCCGTTCTCCAGATTAGAGTCCGTGCTCCTAACCATCACACCAAACTGGCTCTGAGCAGCTAAAATTTAGACCAGAATATATCTATTTATTGCAAAGTGTGCAGCAACTACAAATCAAGAACAATATTTGTTGAACATAGATAAAAAGGAAGACTTAGTGGGTGTAATATCAGATCCATTAAGACGTTGCATACAGCAACAAATACAAGTTACACGTACAATAACCACTAGACCAAAATATTGGTTACACATACAATAAGCACTAGACCAAGCACGGCTTCAGTGGTCTAAATAATAATAATACATATAAGGTAAAGGTAAAGGTTTCCCTTGCTCGAAAGCCAGTTGAATCTGACTTTAGGGGGCGGTGCTCATCTCCATTTCCAAGCCGAAGAGCCAGCGCTGTCCAAAGATGTTTCCATGGTCATGTGGCCAGCATGACTAGATGCCGAGGCACACGGAACACTGTTACCTTTCTGCCAAAGTGGTACTTATTTACCTACTTGCAATGTCTTGCTTTCAGACTGCTAGGCTGGCAGGAGCTGGGGCCAGAGACGGGAGCTCACTCCGTCATGCAGCACTCGGGTCTCGAACTGCCAAACTGCAGACCTTCCAGTCTGCAGTTCAGTGTCTAAACCACTGAGCCACCACAGCCCCTAACAACACATAACATCTCAAAAGGGGTTTTTTGGGGAGGGGGGGCAGGCGTGCAGTTTGTGTGTCCTGTTTATTTCACCTACAAAACAGCACAAAGTTAATAACACTAAGGGTGTTTCTTTTCATTTTCATATGATGATGGGGCTCTCCTTTTCATTTCATCCTCGATCCATTTATTTCTTTTATTCTGTCTGAATGCCATTTGAAACCTAAAATATAACACTGAAAAGTGCTTTTAAATTATCGGGGGGGGGGGGGAACACTCATGCACGGCAAATGGACAACTGTGTGAGATAAAGACTCGCTGGTTCGATTTGCACAAGGGAGAAAAAAAACATGAGCCGAAACGAGAGGTTTTTTTTGAGACGAATCAGCATGGCTGCAAATTTGCCAGTTTCCCACCATGCAAAAATCTTCCAGATCAAAAATGTTAATAGAGCATCTTTGTCAAACCACTGTTTATTAATACTGTTTACTCGCCTATCTGGAGACACTAGAAGAAGAAAAATAACAACCTTAACAACTTTGGCTATTTATTAACAAAGTACTATGGAACCTTAATCCCATAAAGATAATAAAGGGTTTTTATTTTGCTTTGCGTGAGCAACAAAGGGAAGGAATTCTCATTACTTATTAAGATGTGGTACATTCTTTGTATATTGAGTTTCTTTGTAGACTTTGAACTCTTATCCCTCACCATTCTATTTTGGAGACAAACATCAAAGCTGCCCGGTCTTAACAGAGCGACTGATGAGTGCATGGCTTTCAGAGAATATTAATGCCCTCTTGAAGAGCAAAGCCGGGAAGGCGGTGTAATCCCCTAAAGAGCCAGTCTTGGGACTCTCACAGTATGGAAACTACAGTAGCATGCTTGATAGATCAGCTGTTAGAAAAGATGCTGTTTTGCCCAGGTGAAAGCATGGAGCTGTTGGGCCCTTCGTTGAACGCTGATTCATGGCCACACTGGTCTTGAAAGTAGGATTGCAACTCCAGGTTGGAAAACTCCTGGAGATTTGGAGGTGGAGCCTGGGGAGGGTGTGGTTTGGGGAAGAAGAAGAGATTGGATTTATACCCCACCCTTCACTACCCACAGGAGTCTCAGGCTGCAATCGTACGCACAAATATACCCGACATAGATGCGAATGCCGGGCGGATTTAAAGGGAGAGATCAGACGGCAACATCTGGGAAGTGTCCCGCAGCCGTCGGGAACCCGTTCTGCTTCACCACAGGCAATGGCAAACCACCTCTGTTGGTCTCTTGTCTTGAAAACCCTCCAGGATAGCCATACAGCAGCTGTAGGGTTGCCAGGTCCCCCCAGTCAGTGGGGAAACCCCCACTCAATTGGTCCGTTCCCCACCAGCCCGGATCAGGCTGCGGGAGGAACCCCGCCCCCTAAATACCGGGATCGCAGAAACGTGCCTGGTGTGATGACGCTCTATCATTCAAGGGGAAACTCTATGGTTTTCCCTTGAATGGTAGTGGTCCCACTCCAACGTGCCCGATGCAATGATGTCACTTCTGGGTGATGTCACCGTGGCGTGCGCACTTTGCGCCCCTGCACTGAAGGTCTCCAGGACGGCACCCGGGACTCCCCCGCTGAAAATAAAGTAAGACTTGGCAACCCTAATCAGCTGCCACTTGGCAGCACTTCCCACCTCCAGGATGTTGAGAGGTTCCGCCACCGATATAGGGTTGCCAACATCAAGGTGGGGCCTGGAGATCTCCCAGAATTACAACTGACGTGATGTCCAGACTAAGATGAATTCCCCTGCAGAAAACGGCTGCTTTGGAGGGCTGGCTCCATGGAATTATGCCCTGCTGAGGGCCCTCCCTCCTCCAAACCCTGCCCTCCCCACCACTAAAGCCCAAGGGATTTCTCAGTCCTTATCGGGCAACCCTAAGAGGTCGGTTCAGAAATAAGGCCCGTTTTATTCAGGCTTCCTCCCGGGAAAGCATTAGGACTGCAGTTTAATCCCCGCCCCCCCAAGCAGTCCAGAGAGGCCCTGGTTCCAGGTATCCTCCCCCCCTCTCTCCCTCCCCCTTTCAGTTTTACTGAACATGTTATCTTGCTGAAAAAGGGAGAGAGAGAGAGAGGGAGAATACTCAGCAAGGTAAATAGAGCTACATTCTGCTGTCAGGTTTCCTTGTTTCCAAAGCTCTTTGAGTCAGTCAGAAAGACTGATGTGTCAGAAGGATATCAATCACACCCCAGTTTTGTTTTCTGCCGACTGAAACAAAGTGTGCCGTGGCCTTGAATAGAAATGCTCCCATCTCATTAATTTCAGACAGTTACTGCAAAGCTTCAGCAAGCAGGAAAGCCCGAGCGGGACCACCGGGGGCAGATTCTCCTGCATGGGTTGCAGGGAGAAGAGACCCCCTTAGCTTGGGTGGGCTCTGGGTACTGTAGTAGGGTTGCCAAGTTCTACCTGGCTGCTGGTGGGAGGGTCCCAGTCCTGGAGTTCTTCGGTGCACGTGCTTTGCGTGAGCGCCACGATGACGTCGCTCAGAAATGATGTCATCGCGCAGGGCACGTTGTAGGGGACGCTCTATCTTTTAAGGGAAAACGCTATGGTTTTTCCTTCAATGATCGAGCGTCCCCCCTGCACGATGATGTCACCTCTGGGTGATGTAATTGCGCTAGGCAAATTGGTGCACATGAAGCTCTTTGGGGGTGGGGTTCCCCTCGCCATCCAGATCAGGGCTGGTGGATCGGGGACCACAAAAGTGGGTAAACGCCCACCCCTGTTGGGGGAATGGGAACCCTACAGTGTAGCAGAGGAACTTTGGGAAACAGACCTCCTGTGAGCACCCTCACTAAGCCCACTGCTACTGAGGGTCATCCCAGGGCCGACATATACATTAGGCACAGCAGGCACAGAGCCTAGGGCCCACACGATACATTTAGGGGCCCAGGAAAAGGTTTTCATTCCTTTTAAAATCAAACTTTTAGGGTCGAAGAAAATGTTTATTTTTTTTTCTCATATCAGGGAAAAAAACCCCCAGTCTTTAGGGTTCCCCAAAACCCATTCCATTTTGCCTAAAACAGAAAAATATGTATTTATATTTATATCACAAACATTTTTAATATTGTTATTATTATGGTGGGAACGGCCCATGAAGGCCAAAGTGACTAGGCCCACGGAAGTCATAATGCGCCTTTGGTTGCCACCTCTGGGTGTGAAAACACCTTGAGATTTTGGAGGCGGACAGTGAGGAGGGGCAGGGTTGGGGACGGGGGGACTTCAATGAGGTCTGATGCCACAAAGTCCACCTTCCAAGGCAGCCATTTTCTCCAGGTGAACTGATCTCGGTCGCTTGTAGATCAGTTGTAATCCCAGATCTCCAGCCACCACCTGGAGGTTGGCAACCCTAACTGTGAGGAGGGGAGGGCCTTCAATGGGGAGGAGGAAGAAGAAGAAGAGGAGGAGGAGGAGGAGATTGGATTTGTACCCGCCCTTCACTACCCGAAGGAGTCTCAGAGCGGCTTACAAACTCCTTTCCCTTTCCCTCCCCACAACAGACACCATGTGAGGCAGGTGGGGCTGAGAGAGCTCTCTTGAGAACTGCTCCTGAGAGAACAGCTCTGAGAGAACTTATGATTGACCCAAGGTCACACCAGCAGCTGCGTGTGGAGGAGTGGGGAAATTAAACCCGGTTCTCCCAGATTACAGTCTATGTTCCTAACCACTACACCAAACTGGTATAGAGCTCCAGGCCCAAGCAAGAGGTTGGCAACCCTATTTGTAGCTAACCAGCTGAGGTGCTGTCTACTCTGACTCTCCAAGGTCTCAGGTAGATGCTGCCTGCTGTCTAAGTCTTCCTCCCTGTGAGGCTAGAGTTCCGTTTGCAGGAAGGTTTTTTTATGTGAAGGAACGTTCAGGGCTGGAATCCACCATTTCTCGTCTGAAGTGCTCCAGCCCGTTCTACCGCCTCAATGTCCTACTGCTCCATTCCCACCTCTTCCTTTTTCACGTGCCTCCCTCCCTCGCCAAATCAAAACCAAGCACTGTAACTGGGCATTCCATCACATCCATCCCTCTCATTCATTTTCCTTCCCTGTCCTCCCTTTGCTGGTTCTTTAATGGTCAAAACTGAGACTGTCTCTTTTTGTGTGCGCATCTTCCAGTAATGCGCCTGCGCCCTGCTGGCACTGTGTACATCCAAAGCAGCGGTACAACAACATAGAAACTAAAAGGCTTGCACATTTGTGGGCAAAGGGGAAGGAAAAAATGCTCCCTTTTCTCCGTGCCACAGCTCCTGTGCCCACCTCTTTTGCAGTGGGTGAAAATAGCTGGAGAGTGTGGTTTTATTCTAATAAACACTCCTTTTTTTTTTTTGGCAGAAATGCATTCAGTGGCAACCCGGGTCACAGGATGATTTACAAAACTGTCATTGTCATATGGTGTTAATTTGATAGCTCGTTTCAAGTGACATCTGCGAGAAACAGTTGGACATGCTTCGGCTTTTGCATTAATTAACTCAAGTTTCTAATTAATTATGCAAAGCTGAAAACAAACAAATAAAAATAGAGCGGAAAATAATAGCTAAAAACCACAGATAAGGTGCTCTTCAACACCTCGCTTCAGTCACTGATACCCATTGGTATGGCTTTAGTTTCCACTGGCATTGGATTTTTTTTGATCTGCAGTGATGCCCTCAGGGCATTTCGTTGGCAGAATTGCCGTTTTTCCTCCCCCTCCCCCCTGGATTCCAGCTGACTCCAGGAACAAAGTAACATCACCTTAACCCCCCCCCCCCCCCCGATGCCAAAGGATTTTAAGCAGCCCAGCTGTGTGCACAAGAGTTGCCAGATCCCTCCTGACAACGGGCAGGGGATGGAGGGACTTGCTAGGAGAAAGAAGGCGGCCCAGGCCACCTCGCTGGCATCGCACAGGAAGTGACATCACTGTGCTGCGAGGCTCTGATATTCTGTGGGGGAACTCTATGGTAAAAATGGCTTCTACCATAGAGTTTTTGCCCAACTCCCAGAGTGCTGCCAGAGTGATGATGTCACTTCCGGTGCAATGCCAGTGAGCTGGCCTAGGCCTTCCTGTTTCTCTGGTATGTTCCCCAGCCTGCCAGCTTGATTGGCGGCTGGCGGCAGGGCCTGGTGGGGGGAAAACCCTGCCTCCATCATAGGTGTCTGTCAGCCCTAAAGTGCAGGATTGTAGCCCCATCGAACTGGAAAGCATTTTGCAAACAAACAAAATATATTATTGTCAGTAACTGCAAAGTTGGGTGCCATGTCCAACTTTCCTTCCTGTGGCTCACCAGCACTCCGTAATAGTATCAGCCACGGCTCTGCCACTTGGGTCCAAATAATAAGCAGGTTGCCTTCTCTTTTTGTCCGGCGGGAAGTATAATCATCCCAACTGGTCCCACAACACCTTGTAATCTTTATAATCATGTCTAGGCCAAATGGCTTGAGTAACCCTTTCTATACATAGAGAACTCCTTCCTCTCTAATTTCCTCCCGATTCTCTTTAATGATAAACCTTTGTTTCAAGCACAGCCCAAGAGGAAACCATTTGCCCCAAGAACCCTTTTTAAAGTTGTAAATTCTTTGTAGCGGGGATTACAACAGCAGAGTATTTGGCATAAGGAAAGGGGTGGAGGGTTTTTTCCACATTTTCATTAAGCCATCCAAATGTTAATGCTGTTATATATGTGTATCTGTTATATATATCCTTTCCATGTATATTTTACAAATACATGGAAAGGATATATACAGGGGTCCGTTGGAGCGGGAGCGCAGCTCCGGGAGTAAGGAACCCAGGGGGTGGGCACATGACCAAGCCCCGCCCCCTCCTTAGCTTCCCCGAGCAGTGCAGAGGCGCAGCGCCCCAGGGAAAGCCCTGCTAGGGTCTTTATTGTTTTTAATGTTTTGTTTTAATATTGATAATTTTATCGTTGTTCCTTTTATGACTATGTGCTGCTTTTCCAGAGACTTGCTCAAGGTGGCATATAAATTTTCTAAGTATACCATTTTTTATCTGGGCACATGGCACATAAGTACTGGAGAAATTTCATCAACCCTTCAGCAGCTTCCACCCCATCAGTTTGGTGTAGTGGTCAGGAGTTGGACTCTAATCTGGGAGAACTGGGTTTGATTCCCCACTCCTCCACATGCAGCTGCTGGTGTGACCTTGGGCCAGTCACAAGTTCTCTCAGAGCTGTTCTCTTATGAGCAGTTCTCAAAAGACCTCTCTCAACCCCACCTACCTCACAGGGTGTCTGGTTGTGGGGAGGAGAAGGGAAAGGGATGGGTGGTGCACATGTCCTGGGTATCTCAAGTCTACTTGAAACCTGGTGGTTTCAAGGGAGCAGGAAAAGAATGAGGGTGTGTTCTTTATGCTTATTTTTATTGCACAAAGTATGGGGAAGGGAATGGAGGAAGAGCAGGTCAGTTTCACTCACCTGTGGAGTGGAGCCTGAGGGGTGGGTGTTACTTTCTGACACCCTTCCGGTATGTTAGGGGGTGTGGCATATGCAAATGAGTTATGCAAATGAGTTATGCTAATGAGCTCCTGCACCTCTTTTTCTACGAAATGACCCCTGGATATATATAACAGAAACATATACATGGAAAGGTGGCATGGCATAGCCCGATCGCATCAGCTGTTGGAAACTAAGCCATGTTGGCACTTGGGTGGGAGACCACCAAGGAAGGCTCTGCAGAGGAAGGCCATGGCCAACCACCTCTGCTTCTCACTTGCCTTGAAAGCCCCTTCCTGGGGTCTCCACCAATCGGTTATGACTTGACGGCCCACAGGATTGCCAACTCTGGGTTGGGAAATTCCTGGAGGTTTGGGGGTGGAGCCTGGAGAGGGCAGAGTTTAAGGAGGGGAGGGACTTCACCTGGGTATAATGCCAGAGAGTTTACCCTGCAAAGCAGCCATTTTCTCCAGGGGAACTGATTTCTGTAATCTGGAGATCAGTTGTAATTTCAGGAGGTTGCGCCTGGGTGTTGGCAATCCTACAGCCATAACATGTACATATAGGGCTCAATAGCACGGCATCAGGGCTGTAGTCGGCAGAGTGAGGCCACGACTCCACCTGGAATGCTGATTTTGCCCTTCTAACTCACCCCCCCCCCCAACGCAATTCTTTTAAATTTATGACCTGCCAGCCTCCATGTAAAGAACAAGAGTTTGGTTTTTTTAGAATAGGGACGTTTTTTTAAAAAAAAACAGTGGTGGCCATCTGGTCCTTTGCACAGCCCCCCCCCCCCCCCCCAGTTGTAGGAACATCACGATCCAACTAGTTCCACCTGGCCAAGATTCCTCTGGTGAATCTTTCCAGATCACAATCACCCTCATTACGCTTAAGTGATCCTGAGGGGGGGAAAACACCTTCTTTCAGCGACGATGACTATGAGCATAGGAAGACGCCTAAGGGGGAAAAGGATACTTTTTTGAAAAATTAAAAGTTGGTAGGTAAATTGTATGATGATTTATAAGCAGGTGAAATCTTGAAAATAACTTTTTGTTTAATGCGTAGGGGGTTTTTTGCGGGGGGGGGGGGTTGCATGTGTGTGTCCCCGTGCATGGAAGTCATGGTGACTTCAATATCTGCAAATCCTTTGGTATGCTTTCCCCCCTGAACTGCTTTGCAAGCATGGTCAGGAGAGGCATCGCTGGGAAACTGGAAGCGACCGGGTGGTGCGTAGGGAACCTGTGACATTTTGCCGGGGAGAAGGAATTCCCTTTCCTTCTAGGAGCTACAGAAGGGGACAGCAAAGTTTTTCACTGCTTTATGGAGGGTGCTGGCATTTATGTGATGTCAGCAGCCATCGCTCCAATCGCAGCTCTCCTCTCAGACCTATTTGCACACCTAATAACCAACAAGCAGCACACTAACAACATGATCAAAGCCGGCTGTCACTAATATGTTTCGAAGGGCTCTAGACTAGGGGTGTTGAACTCAGTTGTTATGTAGGCTGGATCTGACATAACTGAGACCTTGTTGGGCTGGGTCATGTGTGTCACAAAATGTAATGCCAGGAAGCGGAGATATAAACTTTACGATATAAACTTTACAAAGGACACAGCCAGTTCTTTACCAGACAGTCTCAATCGCACAGGAGAGGTTTGCCCGTCTATCTCTCCTGTGCGATTGAGAGAGACTGACAAAGCAAGCTGTGATGTGGCAGCAGCAAGAGCGCTGGAAAAGGAAGTGGGAAACGGCCAGGGCTGTTGGGGGGCCTGATCCAGCCCACGGGCGACGTGTTTGACACCCCTGCTCTAGAGCAAATGGGGCATACAGAGAAGAGCAAGACCTGGATTTGGAGATGCCGTTGTGAATTTGGGGGAGCCCAGATGCATGCTTGAAAGGACAGGGGTGAGCAAATCATAAACCTCTGCTTCATAAGCAAGGGCTTGCCCACCTCTCGGCTGCCTTTTCACACACACACACACACACACTCACTCCAGTCATCTGTGAAGCATTTGGATAGTGTTAATATATCACCTGGAGCAAGGCTACCTTCTGTTCCACTTCCTTGGTGGCTCATGTCAGCAGCAAGGGTGTCCTAAAATTCAGTGTGGCGGAATGGGATGAAAGTTCCCCCAAAGATTCATTTTCACAGTTACCAGCGGGCCGTGCTCGGGTACCACAGCAGTCCTTGCGTTACCTACAAGGAAATCTAAGTCCACTGGATTAATTTAGCACACACTGCCTCCTCTTTCATCTGTCCAAGGATTTGCATATTCTTCCTCTGATTATCTGGTAATTAAACTAAGTAAGTACTTACATACAGTAATTACCATGTAACCTAGAGGGCCATCTGGACCGGAGGACCAAAATTAATTGTGTGTTTCTTTCTTCGTTCCATGATGTAGCAGAACGGACAGTCATTGACATGGAAGGCGATCTCCAAATTGCGACGTTTGGTCTGTTGCTTCAGGGTCCCCCCCCAAAGTGTGATCAATTTAACAGTGCCTGAGCACTGTTATGCCTTTCTAAGCCCTGTGATTTCAACCGACTTTGAAGGGTGTAATTTTGCTCAGGGTTTCACTGGAAATATGCTCATTATTCTCTAACATGCATAATTTAGTACAAGAAGCAGGTGGACTTGATCCACTTTACGTACCTACGTACGTGCCATCAAGTGACAACTGACTCATGGCAACCTCAGCAAGGGGCTTTCAAGGCAAGTGAAGAAGAGGAGATTGGATTCTGCAGAGATTCCTCTGCAGAACCCAGCCCTTCACTACCCAAGGGAGTCTCAGAGCAGTTTACAAACTCCGTTCTCTTCCCCTCTCCTCAACAAGACACTCTGTGAGGTGGGTGGGGCTGAGAGAGCTCTGACAGAAGCTGCTCTTTTTCAAGAACAGCTGGGCCAGAACTATGTCTTCCCCAAGGTCATGCCAGCAGCTGCAAGTGGAGGAGTGGGGAATCAAACCCGGATTCTCCCAGATTAGAGTCCGCGCACTTAACCACGACGTCAAGTGAGAAGCAGAACTGGTTTGCCATTGCCTTCCTCTGCAGAACCTCCTCTAAGGTTGCCAGGTCTGACTCAGGAAATACATGGGGACTTTGGGGGTGGAGCCAGGATGTGACATCATGTTTGTGACATCACATCCTGTAATTTCATTTCCAGGTCCACCTCCCCACATATAGAAGGTCCCTGGGATTTCATGGCAGGAGCTTGTGTAAACTGTCCTGAGCCCCGTATAAGCAGGGAAGGGTGGGCAAGAAATCTAATGAAATAAATAAATAAATAAGTAAATAAGTAAGTAAGTCATTCACCATCCAAGCCACCACACACACTGGTACCATTCAGGGTTACCAGGTGAGGCTGACAAGCCAGCAGGGGACTTTCCAGGAGCCTCTAGGAAAGAAGATGGAAGAAGCACAACTAAACCCCAAAGGGAGTTCTGGCCCTCACATTGGAAGGGACTGTGTTCCTTTTAAATGCTGTCCCTTCGTTGGAAAAAAATGGAGGGTGGGGGCACCTTCTTTGGGGGCTCACAGAATTAGACCTCCTGGTTCAATCTTTTTGAAACTTGGGGGTTATTTTGAGGAGAGGTGCCAGACGCTGTGCAGAAAATTTGGTGCATCTACCTCAAAATATAGCCCCCCCCAGAGCCCCATATACTCACAGGTTGATTCTCCATTATACCCTAAGGCAGGGGCGTCGAACTCATTTGTTATGAGGGCTGGATCTGACATAAATGAGACCTTGTTGGGCCGGACCATGTGTGTCATAAAATGTAATGCCAAGTAGTGGAGATATAACCTTTATAAAGGACACAAACCCAAAGGGTTCTTTTTTTAACTTAAAATAAAAACATGCTTAAAACATTAGCACTCTCGCAATATTGTGTTTTATTTTAACAGTCTCTGCTAACTGACACCTCTTGCTCTGAATTATTGCATCTAAATGTCTGTCCTGTTGCAATCTTGAGTATGCTGTTCAGGTGTGTATCTGGAAACTGCAAACCTACTTTTGATTTATGGACATTCGCCACAGACATCTCGTGCTCAGAGTTCTGAGTCTAGGACCCAGGGGAAAACATGAAATTGCTGAGCGATTGAGAGAGTCTGCCGAAGCAAGCTACGATGCAGCAGCAGCAATAGAACTGGAAGCAGGAGATGGCCAGTTCCAGTGCGGGCCTGATAGAAGCCCTCCGGGGGCCTGATCCGGGCCACGGGCCACATGTTTGACAACCTTGCCTTAAGGGATCTGGTCTCCATAGGGTATCATGGAGTGCCCAGAGGACACATAGCCCTAAAGTGGGGGGAGGGCCTCCAAACCAGGGGATCCTCCACCTCCAACTGGGAATTGGCAACCCTAACCTCTTCCATGGTAGTCTCTGATCCAAGTATTGACCCTGCTCAGCTTCTGAGATCTGACAAGATCGGGCTATACCATGCCACCTTCTCTCCCGATTCACCTTAGAGAGCTTTATAGTGTGGAGGGGCCTTGTGTCATGCGTATCTCCCATGCTATCTCCCATGCTGTTTAACATCTATAGGTGCCCTCTCGCCCAGATTGCCCAGAGGCATAGGCTCCAGTATGCTGATGACACCCAGTTGTATCTGCTGTTGGGCGGCTAGTCCGGAGCCACCCCGGATGACCTGGAGCAGGCGCTTCAGGATGTGGCGGGCTGGCTCAGGCTGAGTCGACTGAAATTAAGTCCAATGAAGACAGAGGTTCTGTGTCAGAGTGGACCGGGGGTAGGGATCCCACGACCGGCCTTCGGGGGGTGCCATTGGTGGCAGCGCCGAAGGTACGGAGCCTGGGAGTGCTCCTGGATGCCTCCTTAACCATGGAGGCCCAGGTAGCAGCCACTGCCAAAGCAGCCTTTTACCATCTACGGCTGATTAGGCAGTTGGTTCCCTTCCTGGAACGCAATGACCTGGAGACAGTGATTCATGCTATGGTCACCTCGAGGCTAGACTACTGTAATGCTCTCTACATGGGGCTGCCCTTGACTCAGCTCTGGAGGCTGCAGCTAGTGCAGAACGCCACAGCCAGGCTGCTGATGGGCCTCTCGGCGAGGGACCACATCCAGCCTGTGCTGAGGTTCCTGCACTGGCTGCCTATAGCGTACCAGATCTGGTTCAAGGTGCTGGTTTTAACCTTTAAAGCCCTATATGGTCTGGGGCCTGCCTACCAAGGGGCTGCCTTTCCCCATATACACCCCAGAGAGCACTGCAGTCAGGCACTCAACATCGCCTGACCCTTCCGGGCCTGAGGGAGGCCAGGTTGGCAACCACCAGGAGTAGGGCCTTCTCGGTGGTAGCTCCCCACTGGTGGAATGAGCTCCCGGAGAACATCAGGGCCCTACGGGATCCTTTGCAGTTCTGTGGGGCCTGCAAGGCGGAGCTCTTCCGCCAGGCTTTTGGAGCTGCCACCGGAGGGAATGGCCCTTAGCAGGTGGCTGGTTAGTCACCTCTAGAACATCTGTGGTGGAAGCCTCCTGGCCGGAAATAAGTAGGATGCTATTTTTGGTGCTGGTTTAGTATTTGCTGCCATCTACTCGATTTTATTGTTTAAATTGTATTTTAATGTGATTTAAAATTTTTACATGTTGCTCATTTTAACCCTGTATGTTCTTGATTTTATGTTGTTAGCCACCTAGAGCCGGCTTTGCTGGCTAGACGATTATAAGTCGAAATAAATTAATAAGTAAAATAAATAAAATATACCCTGCATGCAGAAGGTCCGAGGTTCAGTTCCTGACCCTGACATGACCATACATAGAATCTTGGGGTCTCAGTTAATGGATTCCATACTGCAAGTATTGGGGGCGGCCCCTTTCCCCTCAGAACATCAGAGAACTCCTGCAGGTTACAGCAGATAACACAGGGACCAATGACTTGACTTGGTACAAGGGAGGTTCGTATACATCCAGGGATACAGGCAGACCAATCTGGAAGGCATTTGCTGGAAAATGGCAGGAGAGAGATGGACAGGTGGGCGGGAGGACGGCTTGGCAGTCGAGCCAGTGAAAATGAGGCCCCCAAGATCATTAAACAAGATCTCCTCCATGGAATCCTTAAAGTGACTCAGATTTCTCCGGGAGGACATCTCTTTTTGGCGGGGAGCCACATTCGATGGTTCGGAGCTGCGTCTCCCATTCATTAGTATCAAATAAAGGAAATATATAGCCCATTTCTCCTTTCTTTTCTGCTTCCTCGTCTGTTTTGTTTGCGTGTCTTCCTCCTCCCGAGGAGTTCAAGCGGCAAACAACCGTATGAAGAATGGTGGTCTGCTCGGCTTTGGCAGGCGGTACTTCATGCAAGTTTCATGACCGCATTTACTTTTAATTGATCCTGCAGCTCTGCGCCCCTTATGGAGTGTTTTAAATCAATGTCAGCCATAAAGTGGTACTAAATTGTACGACATCCTTCCACCCCTCCCCTCCTCGCAGTTAAAGATAACTTATTTATGAGGGCATGAAGAATACCAAGAGGGCATGAGTGTAAATATGATATATATATATATATACACGCACACACATTCACACACACACACACACACAGAGGGGTCATTTCGTAGAAAAAGAGGTGCAGGAGCTCATTAGCATAACTCATTAGCATAACTTATTTGCATATGCTACACCACCTGACATCACCGGAAGTATGTCAGAAGGCAAGAAAGAAAGGGGAGAGGGAGAGGAAGGGAGAAAGGAAGGAAGGAAGGAAGGAAGGAAGGAAGGAAGGAAGGAAGGAAGGAAGGAAGGAAGGAAGGAAGGAAGAAAGAAAGAAAGAAAGAAAGAAAGAAAGAGCTGGCAGAAAGGGGACAGCTACTAATCCAAGCCTCAGAAATACCACTATTCTGGGAGGATGGCTTCAGTGGTGGCTGAAGCCTTCAGAAGGCTGGTCAGAGGAACAAGGACCTTTCCAGGGGACGGGGTCATTTTGCTGCAGCCATGACACAAGCAGGCATTCCCCCGCGGTGGGGGGGGGGCTGGCACCAACTCCCGGAGCTGTGCTCTTCTGCTCGAAATGACCCCTGTATGTGTGTGTGTGTGTATAAATATTTCAAATAAATGAGTACCTTTGAAGTGTTATGAATGTGGTATGCAGTAACAATGGGTCCATAGCTCAATGGTGGAGTGATACTTTGCATGCAGAAAATCCCAGGACTTTTTCCCTGGGCATCTCTGGGAGAAGGTTTCTAGGAAAAAGTGGGAGAATCCCAGGACTTTTTCCCTGGGCATCTCTGGGAGAAGGTTTCTAGGAAGGAACATTTGTCAGAAAAGCCCAAACTGAGAGAGATGGACCATAGCAGAAGACAGTGGTCTTCAAGTTCCACTTCCTTCACAGGTAAACAGAGAATCAAAACTAGGCCCTAGCATCCAACACTTGAACTAGTAAACCACATCAACTCATCCATCCATCATCCATCCATCCATCCATCCATCCATCCATCCATCCATCCATCTTCATTTTACTGTCTGATGCTGTACCATCATTCACAGCTGGATTTTCCTTCTGTGGGCAAGTCCACCCAGGAGGTGAATGTACAATAATAGCCAATGAGGTAGGTATGCAGACTCACAGAGCAGCCCTAAACAGAGTTACACTCTTCTAAGCTCACGGACTTTCAATGGGATGGCACTGTCAGTAGCCTACCTTACACCTTCACCCTCCCTCTGTAATATGGGGATGCTAATGCTGGTCCTGTTTTGCAGGGCTGCTATTACAGAGAAAGTGTTATGTGAAATGCTTTGATTGATCACAAAGGGGTAAGCATTATAGTTGCTGTCAGTCTGTGTTTACTGAATGTGGAGGGGCTGTGGCTCAGGGGAAGAGCCTCTGAAAGTCCCAGGTTCAATCCCCGGCATCTCCAGTTAAAAGGACCCTGTAGGAGGTGATGGGAAAGACCTCTGCCTAAGACCCTGGAGATCCACTGCCAGTCTGAACAGACAATACTGACCCTGATGGACCAGAGGTCTGATTCAGTATAAGGCTGCTTCATGCGTTCATGTGTTCACATGGTATGAACTGGTGAACCACAGAGATATCCGCTTTGAGCTAGTCATGGACAATGTTGAGTCCTTTACTTGATGATCATAAGCACCAACATTCCTTTCTCCTTCAGCAGAAGATAGAATTCCCATGGTTGGTCACCCAACATGGTCCTAACCTTCATCCTGGTGAATCTGGGGAGACCACCAATAATAATTAGTCTTCCTTTCTAAAAGGAGAAATATCTATATTCTTACCATGGTTTCCTGCATTCTACTCTGCCACCTTAGATTCGTTTATCAATTACCTGGTTAAAGGAAGAATCAAGAGAACATATGGTGGTATTAATGACATCTTATTATGCAGCTGCAGGAAACCTGAAGCACCCGAGTATCTTCCATCTCGTATTACTCAAGTATGTAAGACACCAATATATAATTCATGCATGCATTATAATGAAGTGTAGGGAAAGAATGCTCTGTAATCTTTGAAACATTTACATTTCCTCTCTTCCCCCACCCCACTTGTTGTTTCTCGTGGGAAGTAAGAGTAGAGTCTGATGGAAACCTCGACTTCCCAGTGGAGCTGCTGATCCTACAGAAGTCCTTAGATGAGAACTCAGTGGTAGAATAGACGTATGCATGGAGAAGGCATAGAGGGGTTGAAGGATCTCAGATGGATGGACTGGGGAGATCTACAGCCTTGGAGATCTGCTGCATGGAACAGAACATGCTGGATTTGCCGGGCCAAGATCTCAGCATAAGGCCATTTCACCTATTTTTATGTCCCCGAAGATGCATCAGAGGCCAACACAATGGAAGCAGGGCCAATGTTAAAAGAAAACATTTCTTCACCAAGAAGAAGTAGAATGCGCCATCAATTTGCCATCAACTCATGGTGACGTCATGCCCACAGGGTTTCAAGTCAAGAGATGAGCAGAGGTGGTTTGCTATTGCCTTTCTTGGTGGGTTAACTGGTATAGTTAGTCCAGTTACCACTGAGTAGTCTAGCCGAGTGCTTTAAGGCACACACGCAGCAGTGTCTTTGTTCCAGGTATCCCAGCTAACTCACAAAGTTATACAGGGCCACTCTTCAGTCTGAAGACTAATAAACGTCTCTTTATTTTGGAACTACGTTCTAGATAGGAAAGCTTAGAGATAGGGATAGTACACTGGTCTAATTGACTAAGGGTGGATGCAGATGGTGAGAGGGCCATCCGCATCATGGTGCCAAGGAGCGAGTGATTTGCAATTGGTGGCAAGGAGAAGTGTGTTGTGGGAGAGGATGAAATGGAAGGAAGGAGAGGCAGTTTCCCAGAGAGTAGCGTTCTGCATTCCAAAGGGACGCTGTCAGAAGAGTAAACACAGGAAGAAAGCACAGTCTGACTATCAAGCTATCTGACTCTCTTGCCACGCAGTCTGCAGGCTGGGACAGGGGACAGCGCCCAGTCCTTCACTTCGAACATTCCTCTGCATAGCAACCCCAGTATTCCTTGGTGGTCTCCCATCCATGTACTCATCATGGCTGACCCTGCTTAACTCCCTGGCACTGATGAGCTCAGGCTAAACTGGGCTATATGGGCCATGTGAGCCAGTTTGGAGTAGTGGTTAGGAGCGTGGACTCTAATCTGGGAGAACCGGGTTTGATTCCCCACTCCTCCACATCCAGCTGCTGGAGAGACCTTGGGTTGCAGTTCTCTCAGAGCTCTCTCAGCCCTAACTACCTCCCAGGGGGGTCTGTTGTGGGAAGAGGAAGGGAAGGAGATTGGAAGCTGCTCCAAGTGAAAGGTGGGGTATACATTCAACTTCTTCTTCTTCTTCATTATCATCATCTTGGAATTCATCAGAACAACATAATCAGCTTAATTTCCCCCCAAAAGAAACATATTTATGGAGGGTGGGTCTGTTAAATGAAACACACATGAAACATGGAATCCAATCAGATTCCCATTAGAAATGGTCGTTTTGAGCAGGAGCTCAGGTGAGCGCAGCTCTGGGAGTTCATGCCAGCCCACCCCACCCCCCGGTGGGGGAATGCCTGCTTCTGTCATGGCTGCAGCAAAATGACCCCATCCCCTGGAAAGGTCCTTGTTCCTCCAACCAGCCTTCTGAAGGCTTCAGCCACCAGTGAAGCTATCCTCCCAGAATAGTGGTATTTTAGGCTTGGATTAGTAGCTGTCCCCTCTCTGCCAGCTCTTTCTTTCTTTCTCTCTCTCTCGCCCTCTCCCCTTTCTTTCTGGCCTTCTGATATACTTCTGGTGATGTCAGGTGGTGTAGCACATGCAAATAAGTTATGCTAATGAGTTATGCTAATGAGCTCCTGCACCTCTTTTTCTACGAAAGGACCCCTGGAAATGGTGACCCCCCCCTTAACTTCCCAGCTATTTCTCCATAATTCCACCCCCCCCCCCCCCCCCCCGTTGATATGAATGGTGTGGAGGAATTGAAATCTTTTTCTCCATCTCCCAGCTAAGGGGCATCTGATGAAACTGATGTGCAGTAGATCCAGGACAGAGAAAAATAAGGATGATTAATATGCAGAACTCACCTCTACTGGATACTAGCTGAGCTGGCTTTCAAAAATTATTAATTAAATTTGTGGAGGACAAGCCCATCAGTGGCTGTGAGTCATAATGGCTAAGTGGACCTCCATATTCAGAGTAGCGGCTGAGGAAGGCAACACTAGGGGAAAGTGTTTGTCTGCATGCCCTGTGTGTTGGCTTTTTGGAAGTAAGATTATGCATGGGATAGAGCAGGTAGAGAAAGAAGTCCTTTTCTCCCTTTCTCACAATACAAGAACTTGTGGGCCCTCCATGAAATTGCTGAGCAGCTGGGTTAGAACAGATAAAAGGAAGTCCTTCTTCACCCAAAGAGTGATTCACACATGGAATTCACTGCCACAGGAGGAGGTGGCGGCTACAAGCATGGACGGCTTCAAGAGGGAACTGGATAAATATATGGAGCAGAGGTCCATCAGTGGCTATTAGCCACAAGGTATAGATAGGAACACTCTGTCTGGGGCAAGTGATGCTCTGTATTCTTGGTGCTTGTGGGGGAAGGCAACAGTGGGAGGTCTTCTAGTGACCTGGCCCCACTGGTGGACCTCCTGATGGCACCTGGTATTTTTGGCCACTGTGAGACACAGTGTTGGACTGGATGGGCCATTGGCCTGATCCAACATTGGCTTCTCTTATGTTCTAATGTTCTTAAGTATTTGACCGGACCCTGTGGATAACAGGATGCTGGACTGGATGGGCTATTGGTCTGAGCTAGCAAACAGGTCTACAGGAGAACTCTCCTCTTAGCTACTCAAATAGCACAGGTTCATGACGATTTCCACTCCCAGCCCTGCTCCGTGTCACATTAAAAATGCTTTGTTGATATGCTTTCTCCCCCTTCAACAATAAGAGTTGATAGTTGGAAATATGTCTTTTGGGAAAGTGACACAGAGATGAAATTCAGCTGCCAGACTAGAAGTTTGATCTCGTTTAGAAAGCAAAATATATTAGAGCAGTGATTGGGGAGGAAGGAAATATAGATGTCAACCGGGTGACACGGAGCAATCTATTTTGCCGAGCGCTTGTATTTTCCTCCAGATTATTTTTTTTTTTGTATTTCTCAAGAAAGGGGCAACAAAAGAATTGTGCTCGCTGCTAATTAATGACAAGCTGGTAAAAGCATCTATTCATTGTTCCATTTATTTCTTCATTTCCAGCCATTAACAGCCCTGTTCTGGAATGAATCAATGTCATTTGCACAATGCTGACACCCCTATTGTTTCTTTATCATCCCTGCATTTTCATAAATCGGAGGTGTTGATCCCTTAATGGCTTCGTTCCCCGAGCTTCCAAATGTGCGCGGAACGGTAATCTTCTGCTCCGTCAATAATTGGTGTGCAGACGCACCTGTAAAATATATTTACCTTCGGAGTCGAAGTCTGGGTCGGGCTCTAGGTTTAACAAACTTGTTTTGTGTCAGACAAAACACTCCAAGTTTTGTTGGGGTTAAGATGATTGTCAGACACAATCTGACAATCTCTTTGAGACACGCAAATGATCAGCAGTGTTTGCTGGTTGCATCTTATCCCTTTCACCCACCGTAAGTCCTAGATATACACACATGAAGCTGCCTTCTACAGAGTCAAGTAATTGGTCTTGTAACGTCAGTGCTGTCTACATGGACAGGCAGCAATTCTCCAGGTGGAGATATTTTGGGTCACCTACTACCTAGTCCTTTAAGCCAGGGATTGAACATGGGACCTACTGTATGAAAAGAAGGTTCACCACCAGTGAGTTGTGAGTGTTCCCTCTGAGCTGAGTTAGTGTGAGCTAGCTCACAGTTTCTTAGCCTCCGGCTCACCCATTTTTGTCTTAGCTCAGCAAGGATGGCTCCAGAGCCAACAAATTTATGCAGCAGCCTAATCACTCACTCACAACTTTAATACCAGTTGCTCGTCAAGTAGAATTTTTGCTCACAAGACTCCACAGCTTAGAGGGAGCATTGGCTGCGACCTCTTCCAAAGCCGTTGAAAACTTGTAGGGGCAGAATACTGATAGCTGGGCAAAAATATGGAAAGCAGTGAAATACATGAGATCGATACCATATAAAGAGAATATTTTAAAGATGTTTTATAGATGGCATTGGTCTCCAGAAAAAATTTCGAAATGCTTTACTAATAGTTCTAATGCTTGTTGGAAATGTAAATCAAATGTGGTGGAGGTGTCCAAAACTGCAGAGATTTTGGAAGATAATAAATGATTTAATACAAGACATACTTAAGATTAGTTTGCCAATGAAAGTAGAAACTTATCTTCCAAATATAATACCAGACGATTTTAAAACAGAGGCTTCCTTAATATGATATATATTTACTGCTGTGATAATTCTGATTGCTAAAAACTAGAAATTAGAGAGACTCCCTACAAGAGAAGAGGTGGTTAATAAAATACTAGATATAACTGAAATGGAGAGACTTCATTTAATATGGCAAAACGAGAGTGAAGAATTGTTTTGGGAAAGATGGTCAAGTGTATATGCTTGGTTAGAGACTGAATTAGAGTTTCAGGCTCGAAAAATATAACATATGTAAAAAGGCACAGTATAGAATATATATAACATTGTTTATTTTCTTTTTTATAATCAAACATGGATGTCTTTCAAGTTTATAACTGTACTATATGGAAAATGAAAATGAAAAATTAATTTAAAAAACCCTTATGGGGCAGCAATGAATCCTAAAGGGGGGTTGTGTGATTTTCCTTTAAAAAAACAGCAACACAACTTCTCTTGAACTAAAGCAGAATACCTAACACATTTTTATCCTGCCTTTTGTCCAAGGCAGGATAAAAGTTGCTAAAGAGGGAAGGGTTTTTTTTTTTTTGAGAGAGAGACAAAAATAGCTCCATCTTTGTCAACATCTTCACTATCTTCCTGCCAGCATTGTAATGGGAGTGGGACATCCAGAAGGAGATACCGGGGGGCCAGTTGAGGTCAAGGATGGGAAAGAATGGGAGAGGTGAGGGGTAGAGAAGGAGTCCTAAGTAGAGTTCATCTTCCTCCAGGAACCAAATGGAAGCTCAAGGAATAGGGTTGCCAGGTCCCCCAGGGAGGCAGGGAAACCCCTGCTCAATGGGTCCATTACCCACCTGCCTTGATTGGACTGCCGGGGGGATCCCCACCCCCAAATTGCCAGGATCGCGGACACATGTCCAGCATGATGACATCACCCGGAGTTGATGTCATTGCATCGGGTACGTTGCCGGGGGGGGGGGGGGCGCTCTATCATTTGAGGAAAAACTCTATGTTTTCCCCTCAAATGATAGTGGTCCCGCCCTCAACGTGCCCGACACAATGACATCACTTCTGGGTGACATCATAGCGGCGCCCTTGCTTCGCACACACGCCAGTAGACTCACAGAGACGGCTAGGACTACCCCCGCTGCAGCTAAGGTAGGACTTGGCAACCCTACCAAGGAAAGTATTGTTGATCTTCTGTAGTGGTCCTGGCATAGTGGCCCACCTGAAAGGGTCAACTGAACAGCACCTGCCTAACTAAGACCAGGCCTAGATTGTGTGAGCTTTCCTCTCCCAGCACAGACTTATCACCTTACAGTTGCTTCCCTGCTCCTGGACTGAATATTAAAATGCCCATCTTTTTCCTTCTGCTTCCCAATCTAATTGTTCACTCCCCCCCACCCCCCCAGCTGGCTTCACCAATTCACAAGAGCTAACTTTGCCACCTGCTTCTGCTCATCTCGATGGGAGCTGATCTTTGTCCTGGAATCCGGAACGTGGTTCGGGGTCGCCCAGGTCCTGAGGCTACAGCTAAGCTCAGGCGGCCCCACCTCTCTTCGCTCATTGGTCAAGTCCCCGGCAGAAAGGTGGTACATTAGGAAGCCACGAGAAAAGGCGAGACTTGGGAAAGAGGCCAGCCGTTCCAATAAATGGATTCCCCAATGGGCTTCCATGGAGGAGCCGGCTTGGGAGAAGATCAAGGCTTGGCAAGGGCTGCAGACTCCTGGCACGCTGCGGGCAAACAGCCGAGAGGAGCATCTGCCATGCCTTGGGCTGCCGAGTCTTTTGTTTAAGGCCGTCGCTGTGACTTTTGCTAATTGCCCATTGTTCTAGTTGGAAGAGCCCAATTAAGGGACTGGGCCGATCGTCTGATGCCTCCCATTGATCTGACGCAAAGAGGTCACCCAAAATACCACCACATTAGGAAGCAATAAGCAGGAATTAGAGGCCTACCAAGAGACTCCACATTAGAGGCAAGCAAAAAGGCCAAGTCACAATTAACTGGGGTTAAAGAAAAATTATTTTGTAATCTTACCAACTGTGAAACATCTGCTGTGACTAAACAAACAGGGGAGAGCGGCTGGTTGGAATGCCCATATGGTCCGGGTGGAAGGCAGCGCGAGCCGGGAGAAGCGGACTTGAGCGGTAGGAAGACGGGAGGGCTGGGGAGAGAGAAGACAGGGGCATTTCCTCCAGTGCGCAGAGCTCAGGGTTTCTTCCGTTCTTTTGTGGTTAAGAAAGAAATCGCTCCTGCCAAATGCTATTGTGAATTTTTCTATTCAGATGTCAAAAGCACTGATCGGAGATGATTCCTAGAACTAATTTAAATGTGTGGTGATTAACCGTTTCCACGTTGCTTGACATGTATCCATTTCTCCTGGCATCTCCGCCCTGCCTTCTACTTTGGAAGGAACCATCGCAGCACTTAGCCAATTCAGAGGCAACAGGTAGTCCAATACTACAAATGCAATAAGAGCAATTGCCTGGGGTTCATTTGGGCCAGGGTTCCACAGTGCTCAGCTCCAGCATCTGTTATCAGTGTCAGGGCTGTGATCAGACGTCCAGTTTGATCCGTTGACTTTGCTATTCCCTTATGGATTTAAAGTGCATGATCAGACAGCAACATCTGTATGTCGTGTTCCAGTCATCTGTGTCCCATCCCCCCCCCCTTTACTACGTGTCTATTTGATACCCGTTAAAGTCTGGTCTTTTTGGGCTGAGCTGGTTTAGAACCAGATTTCCTGTTGTCTGATCACCCAGTCAATCAGGCAGCTCTGACAGGGCTCTTGTTTTTCAGCCACCATTTTTTTTAGTAGTTAGCAAAGTGCACACGACTGCTTATTCGTACCACTCTCTCTCTCTCTCTCCCCCTCTCCCACAGGGGCTGCTCTAAACATTGTTTTCCGCATAGAAACTTTCAAATAAAAACACCCCTGTACTTCAGCTTTTTCCTGTGCTTTGGGGAAGGGGTATGTCGAGAGTAAACTTTTAAAAAAATGGCCGATGGCCCCATAAACTACATATCCCAGAAGGCATAGCAGTGCTTCTGGGCATGCTCGAGGGAAAAAATATTTTTTAAAATAGTCAGCAGCAATACTCCTTGGCTGCAGGGTCTGATATGTGTCTGATTGCTCAAGAGTGGCTCAAAAGCGCTTTGAAGAGTGCTGAAAGGAGTGAGTCTGATCAGTATTCTCTGTAATAAAATACTCTGGATCAATTAGAGGTGGGGCAATGGTGGATTAAAATGCACATCTGACCACAGCCCAGGACTCATCCCTGGAATACAGGCAATTGTGCCCGAGCTGGGGTAAGGTGCAATTCGCCAAATACACTGTCTAGCCATCTCATCCTTTGCTGTCCCCTTCTTCTTTTACCTTCAGTTTTTTCCAGCATCAGGGTCTCTTCCAGTGAGTGCTCCCTTCTCATTTGGTGGCCAAAGCATTTGAGCTTCAGCTTCAGGATCTGGCCTTCCAGGGAACAGTCAGGGTTGATTTCCTTTAGGATTGACTGAGTTGATCTCCGTGAAGTCCAAGGGACACTCAAGAGCCTTGGGACTTGAATCTATCACTGCCTGTTTCTTCATCTTTGGGTTACCACTTGGCAGCCACAGACATCCACCTCTGGCTTGAGATAGACATGAATAGTTAGGGTAAGGGTAAAGGTTTCCCTTGCTCGAATGCCAGTCGAATCCGACTCTAGAGATGTGGTGCTCATCTCTGTTTCCAACCCGAAGAGCCAGCGCTGTCCGAAGACTGGTCACATGGCCAGCATGACGAGACGCTGAGGCACACGGAATGCTGCTGCCTCCCCCCCAAAGCGGTACCTAGTTATCTACTTGCAATTTCTTGCTTTCGAACTGCTAGGTTGGCAGGAGCTGGGACCAGAGGGAAGCTCACTCCATCATGCAGCACTTGGGTCTCGAACTGCTGAACGACTGACCTTCCGGTCTGCAGTTCAGCATTAACCACTTGAGCCACCGCAGCCCCATAGACACGAAGAGTTACCTTTGATCAAACCCATGTTTGCAACAGCAAGAAAACGCGAGACCTTTTCTCGCCTGGTACAGTTTGTCTTTCTCTGTCTCCCATGAATGGAAGCCAAATTCCGATCAAGCACAATGTAGCATTTTGTGCTGCACACCTGCTTTGGAACAAACATTCTTCCCTGTACCTAATCTTCAACAGAAAGGCCACAACAAATCAAAACAGATCTCAGGAGCTAATTGAGACCCGCCCTCCAAGATATGGCTTGGGGTCATGAAGGGACACAAAGTGCTCCACAATATGTTTATCAAACATCTCTTTTCTGAAATTCATGCTTGATTATGCCAAAAGGCGGGCTGTGCCCTGATATTATTTTATATATCACACACACATGTTCAGGTCTCACTCATTTGTAAATGCCAGTCACCTGTTGATCTTGCTTTAACCAAAATCAGCAGCTATTTGATTTAAGCCCAGCATCTCTGTATCCAAGCCGAAGAGCCAGCACTGTCCAAAGACGTTTACATGGTCATGTGGCTGGCATGACTAGATGCCGAGGCACACGGAATGCTGTTACCTCCCCACCAAAGCGGTACCTATTTATCTACTTGCAATTCCTTGCTTTCCAACTGCTAGGTTGGCAGGAGCTGAGGCAAGAGATGGGAGCTCAGGCACTCGGGTCTCGAACTGCCGAGCTATCAATCTTCCGATTTGCAGTTCAGCATCTTAACCACTTGAGCCACCATGGCCCCTTTTAAGATGCCACGAAGTGCAGCCCTTAAAACAGCCAAAGCAGTTTGAATGCCAATCTGGCTAGCTGGTATTGCCTACGGAGACAGGAACTGGGCGGTCTTTAATTACAGAGGGTTTGCTTCCTTTTCCTACCTTATTGAATTCATTTGTGCCCTGCCCTTTTCCCCAGCGGGGACTGAAAGGCTTACATTGTTCTCTTCTGTATTATCTTTTCACAACAGCCTTGTGAGGTGGGTTAGGTTGAGGGAGTGTGACTGGCCCAAGGTCACCCAGTGAGCTTCCATGGCAGGAGCGGGGAATTTGAACCTGAGGCTCCCAGATAGTAGTGCAGTATTCTTCACCACTACGCTCGGCTGGCTGTCTTTGGAAAATGGTGGCTTGCCAGAGGCTGTTCTTCATCTATGGACCAGTCTCTGAGAACATCACTTGGCATAACCTCTCTGCCTGCTTGCACCATGGCAGGAGACTCAGGGCCTGTTCCAGGCTCTGATAGGCCCCCAGCAGACAGGTGTCAGGGCCACCACCTAGGGTTGCCAGGTCCCTACCATCTGCCAGTGGGGGGACAGAGGCTCCTTTCCGGGATCTCCTTGCATACCATAGAGTTTTGGTCGAATGCTAGAGTGTCCCCCTGGCAATGTGCCCAGTGCAATGTCTGTTGCAATGCTTCACAATATTACATCTGTATCTGCTGAAGAAGAAGAAGAAGAAGGAGTTGTTTTTAGACCCCACTTTTCTGTACTCTAAGGAGTCTCAAAGTGGATGATGATCACCTTCTCTTCGTCTCCCCTCAACAGTCACTTTGTGAGGTAGGTGGGGCTGAGAGAGTTCTGAGAGAACTGTGACTGACCCAAGGTCGCCCAGCAGGCTTCATGGGGAGGAGGAGTGGGGAATCAAGCCCGGTCCTCCAGATTAGAGTCCAGCACTCCTAACCACCGCTCCATGCTGCCTCTCAGCATCCTGATGGGCTCGAGCCGCTAACAACATCAAAGTGGGAAATTTGGGGGGTTTTGAGGGATAAAACATCTACAGCTTGCCGAGTGAAAACCTCTCTCTGTGTTTTCATACCAACCCTGTTTGGAGGTCTTCCCACCTCAAAGGAGATGCACTCCTCAGTTCCTATTTCCCTTTGATGGACCTATCATCCTCTGAAGCTGTTGCTGGCGCCAATGGCTCAGCGCCCATTTCGGTGGCCGGCATAAAGCAGCGAACAGCTTGGGTTGTCAGCGAACCATGCCCAGAGGGACAGTTAGGGTCGAGAGACGATGAGGTGAGCGATGGGGAGCCAAAAATCACCCGCGAGCCACTTGAGCAGAGAGTGTCCACATAAATATCCATGCCGGCGAAGGGGTGTGTGTGTATATCTTATGCTGATGCGCCCATACATTATCCACTAAGTGTTTAGTCAACCATTTGGGCCTTCTCTGCCATTCATTTATCTGCATACGAAGAGAGTGGCGGCTGGGGACGGAGCCGGAAGGACGCGGGCGTGTTCTCCACCACTGTTTATATCCCCACATCTATAATTCATGCGGCGAAGCAGGCCCTTCGCGTGCATCGCCATAAAGGTTTGAGCCCGGCCTGGGGACTGCGAACGCTCATGCTCCTCATGCACAGAATCGAAATGCGGCCCACTTTCCCCCTCATACATCACCGTTCGGAGACGGTTTTGGCCATGATATTATCCAAATATTATTAAAACTTTGAACCCTGTCCTCATAAATTAGGGCCAAATGGCTTCAGAGCCATTAGGCCAGGAGGATGTATGGGCTCCAGTTGCTTGGGAGCAATTATGTTCTTAAAAGGAAGCGTGGTTTAGCATTCGACTGGCTTTAAGAGAGAGAGGGAGAGGGAGGGAGACAGAGAGAAAGACAGAGAAGGAGAGAAAAGGGTGCTCTCATTTGTTAACTGCTCTCAGCGCAACGCACAGTGCTGTGCGCAGGTCAAACCAACCTTACAGTGGGACAATTATCTGCCCAGAGAGACCAAACATCTGTTATTGAGTACACGTAGGCACGGCTGCAGTATGCGTCCACTTCATGGGCTTGGCTGACGGCAGCCAACTTCAAACGCTTGGCCAAGGCAGTGCAGCATCCCCCATTTGGATCCTGGCTACAGACAGAGGGCTTTTGGAAACATGCAGTTCCTCCCCCGTGGCTCTTTGATTTTTTTGTAGGCCGGTGTAACATTTGAGCTGCACGTGGGTTCTTCCCCCCCCCCCCCACACACACACACTCCAGGCCACTCTTTCACGATTAGTTCTTTGCTGCATTCTTACGCCTTCATAAGTTACCAGCTGAAGGATATCGCAGAGATAAAGTGGAGTGCTAAACCGCAAGGTCGCTCGGCTTTCGGTGTTAAGGAAACAAATCTTCCCCGGCGCTTTGTATTTCTCACTTCTGAAAAGTTTGATATGAGGCCGATTTCCTGCAACATTTGGACGGGTAAAAAGAGCTAATGGACGCAGGAATTATTATTTTTACATGCTTGGTGGAAAAAGGGGGGGGGGAGCGCTTAGTAAAACTTTGTCAAGCAATAAAACAAATCTGGCAGTCGACCTGGTAAATTGCAGTCGCCAGCCTCCAGGCAGGGCCTGGAGATCTCCAGGAATTATAACTTACCTCCAGACCAATGCTCCCTCTAAGCTGTGGAGTCTTGTGAGCAAAAATTCTACTTTGTGAGCCACTGGCATTAAAGTTGTGAGCAAGCTATTTGGCCACTGCATAAACTAATCTGCTCTGGAGCCATCCTTCCTGAGCTAAGACAAAAATGTGTGAGCCAGAAACTAAAAAACTGTGAGCTAGATCACACTAACTCAGCTTAGAGGGAACACTGCTCCAGACCACAAATGTAATTTTCTCTGGTAAAAGGACTGCTTTGGAGGGTGAAGTTTGTGGCATTATACCCTGCTGAGGTCCCTCCCTTTAGCAAACCCTTCCCTCCCCAGGCTCCACTCCCCAAATCTCCAGGAATTTCCCCACCCAGAGTTGACAATCCAGTGGAAAAGAGATATCGAGTTACAAGCAATGCTCCCTCTAAGCTGTGGAGTCCTGTGAGCAACAATTCTACTTTGTGAGCTACTGGCACCGTCGTCAGGCGGTGATGGTGGAGTCATCGTTGGTGGAGGTGGTGGCGGCAGAAGAGGCGGGCGGCAGAGGAGGAGGAGGCGGGCTGTGGCAGAAGAGGTGTGTGGCGAAGGAGGTGGTGGTGGCGGCTGGCGGTGGAGGTGGTTGGTGGCAGCGGAGGCCGGGGGAGGCACCCTTCCCCGAGCCCCGCTGGCCACCTGGTAAGTTTGGGGTTTTTCCCCCCCTTTTGCACTTGGGCGCTTGATCACTCAAGCACCCATGTGCAAAAGGGGGGGGGGGAATGGAGGAATGCAATCTGGACAGCCCTTTCTTGCAATCATTGTGAGAGAGGGCTGTCCAGATAGGCTCAATGGCACGACCACCGGGAAAACACTTGATTTTCCTGGGGTCCAAAAATGCAGGAGGAACCCGCCATTGAGCCTGCTTCGGTGCAGGATTTGTCCCGGCCATTGTAGACGGTCCCTTTAAATGCGGGAGGAAACAGCAGTTCCTCCTGCATTAAAGGTCCGTGTGGCCACAGCCTTCGTTTCTGTCAGCTAAAGGGCTCTTCTTCTTCTGCCTTTGAGAAAGGACTCACTGAAGCCAGAAACCAAAAAAAAATGGGGGGGGGGGTAATGAGGAGAGGTTTTAAATCATTGTACTTTTAAAAGTATATCTTCTGTCTCCCTTTTTTATACCTCATAACAACAGTAACAATGTCAGTCATTCAGGTCACAGACTCAGCAGTTCCCCCCACCCTCTTCTTTTCGAAATGCTCAGGGAGGGGAAAGAAGAAAGAGTGGGAGGACTGAGACTCCCCCCCCCCCCACAACTTCTTGCAGGTCCCCTGCTTGTATTTACCCGTTCTTGAATTAGAAACAGTCCTGTCACAAGTTAAAACCCTGTTCTTTGTGGGGGGAGGGGGTGCTGGTAGGGCAAAAAAGTGCTTCTGGTGGGGCAGTGTATCTAAGGGACCGATTTCCCACGAGGCACTGCTCAAAAAACAGGATCACGAATCAGAAAACCTCCTTTGTGATTCCCACAGGGGAATTCGGGCGAAGCCGCAGGTCAAAATACAGCACCGGGCAAATAGTGGGAAACTGACGCACGCAATCGGGGCAAAGGAAAGAACGACGCCGGAGCAGTGCCTCATGGGAAATCGGTCAGGGTCCCAGCCCATGGTGCCTGCTGGAGCCTCTGTCACTCAACAAGTCTTGGCATCAAATGTCTTTGATTGAGATTTTGCCAAGATCGCCGACAGCCTGGGAGATGGCATTTCCCCACCTGCTGAGGGGCTCTCCCAGAGCCCTTCTAGGTTAGGTAGATTTTGAAAATCCATTCGAGGGCCTTATCGATCTGAGTGTTTTTTTTTTCTTCCTGTGATGAACGTGAGCTAACACAACCCATGCCACTGTCAAAGAGCCAGAAGACTCCCTCCGACAGATAATTCACTCCAAAGGAGGAGATTCTGAATTGTGTACTATTCGCTCCTTGCCTCATAGATCTAATGTTAATAGACAACACTCTCTCTCTCTCTTTCCCACTCCCACCCTCCCCGGATAGGAATTGCAGGTATAATTGACACATGCTGTCATGGGGCACAACAAGTGTTCTAAAACAGAGCAGTGAGCCAGTGACAGAAGTGTCAGGGGTAGAAATTAGATCTCTCTGATCTGTCTTAAGGTTTCCTCCATCACCCCCACCACCACCACCTCTGCAATGGTACTAGAAACAGTTCTAGAGAAAGATGCTCAGCGGAAAAGCTACAGAATGATAAAACCTCTCAATCCTCCCTTGAAAAGTGTACAGCTTTGTATAGCTGCAAGCTTTACTAAAAACAAACAAGTGTATTCACTCCTCCCCCTATTTCTAATTTAAGATGAAGCGAATGGATGCCCGTCCCCAAACTAGAGAAAATGAAACTGCTAAACCATTTGATTTCCGAAAGATTTTGGATAGCTCCAGTCTAGATTAAATGTAGTTGGAATGTGACAATATTGTTCCAGACTAGAAATGCCACACGGATCCAAAAGCCTGCAAAATACAAATCTACACATTTTCAAAATACCTTTTATATAAAAAACCCCCAATCAAATACTTTTTGAGGCATACAAAGTGGCATATCTCTGAAGCATAAGACATGAAACTGGTGCACTTGATGGTAATTTTTAGTAATATTCCCAGATAAGTTACAAAGGTTCTTTACCGCCAGAGCAGGCCTATTTTTCCTGCATCTTTGTAGCTTGCACAAGACATATGCATTGTACAAATTCAAAGGCTAGACCACAAGTCAGGTTTGCCTTTCCCTCTTTTCTGGCAGGCCACCATAAAAGTATTTTGCATATGTCTAGTTATGCCCATTCATCATTCACTGTAAGAATGCATTTTCAAAGTTCTCAAACAGCTCCAAGGTAGAGTTCTGTCTGTGTGTGAATTTTTTGGGGGGGGCATCCAGGTGGGGCCCGGGGTTCTCCCAGGATTGCTGTTTTTTCCCCAAAAGAAAATGGCAGCTTCGGAGGGTGGACTCCAGAGCAATGGTCCCTCTAAGCTGTGGAATCTTGTGAGCAAAAATTCTACTTTGTGAGTGACTGCCATTAAAGCTGTGAGTGAGCAATTTGGCTACTGAATAAATTAGTTTGCTCAGGATACATCCCTCCTGAGCTAAGACAAAAATGTGTGAGCTAAACACTGTGAGCTAGCTCACACTAAGGCTGCGGTCACACATACTAAATAATAATCCACTTTCAATCCACTTTCCAACTGGATTTTGCCAGTTCACGCAGTAAAAATCCAGTTGGAAAGTGCACTGAAAGTGGATTGAAAATGGATTATTTAGAGTGTGACCGATTTCTCACCAGGTGCTGCTTCGCCGTCACTCTTCCGTTTTCCCCGATTGCGTGCTTCAATTTCTCACTATTTGCCGCGGGGTGCATTTTGACCCGCAGCTTCGCGCTATTTCCCCTACGGCTTTAGTGATCCTCAAGAAACAAGATCACTGAAGCCGCAGGAGAAATAGCGCGAAGCTGTGGGTCAAAATGCGCCCCATGGCAAATAGTGAGAAGTTGAAGCACGCAATCGGGGAAAACGGAAGAGCGATGGTGAAGCAGAGCCTGGTGAGAAATCGGTCTGTGTCACCACAGCCGAACTCAGCTTAGAGGGAACACTGGTGGACTCAATGGCATTATACCCTCCTGAGATGCCTCACTTCCCCAAACCCCATCCATGGCAAACACCACCCCCAAATCTCCAGGAATTTCCCAAGTTGGAGATGGAAACTTTACTGGCAACCCTACTTGGTAATGTCACAGTGGCTAGCCAATCAGCTGGATTTAGTTCCTGATTTGTTTGGTTGTTTTTTTGCTGTCTCCCCCCCCCCCCCCCAGGGAAGATAGCTGAGCAGCACAATGTCCTGAACCCAATACCAGTCCAATCACACTTATCTAGGGTTGCCAGCTCTAGATTGGGAAATACCTGGAGATTTGGCGTGGGGTGGGGCCTGCAGAGGGTGTGGTTTGGGGAGGAGAGGGGCCTTAGCAGGGTATAATGCTGCAGAGCCCCCCTTCCTAAGCAGCCATTTTCTGCAGGAGAACTGATCTTGGTTGTCGAGAGATCAACTGTAACAGTGGGGTATCTCCAGATGCCCCCTGGAGGCTGGTGGCACTACACTTATCCCAAAGCTAACAGCTCTTGCACATGCTCCTATACACTTATCATATGTTTGCTGTTCTTATTTGTGGCTCTTCTGTCAAGAACGGTGAGATCTAGGCAACGCAGGTATATCTTTGTCAGCAAGAGCCACTGCTATATTTCATACCCGAACCCATAAACTGCGAGTTAACGGAGAGCTCTGTTTTTACAGTGTTCAGCCATCAGAGTCCATGACCTGAATTCCAATTTATTCCTCACCTTATTTTTGAATTATGGGTCTTCTCTCTTCACCGGTGCTAAGAATCTTTTTTAAAAAAAAATGATATTCTAGTTCAACTCTTTATACTAGTTCACACCTTTTTTGCACTTTTGTTAGAGGAAAACGAACTGGAGCCCCATACTTTCCTGGCAAGGCCTACTCTTCTCAGCTTCAGGGCCTGGAAACGGCCACAATGATTGTGTAGCCCCAAAATTCAGTAGTGTCCCTACATTTTAGAGAGGGGGAAATTATTAGGATTTGTGATGTGGTCATGAGGTGGTCGTGGGGTCCAAGGAAAGAACCTCCGTGTCTTGTTATAATCTGGGTATAGGGTGGCTGGGATTACCAGGTTCAAATGACAAGCTGGCAGGGGATTTACCAGGATGCTCCGAGAGTGGGGAGGGAAGGCTGGAGGTGATGTAGACAGATTGGGGATGTCGGGGGCAATGTGCCTACATCACCTGGAAGTGATGTTTGTGTGTCAGTGATGTCGGGGGTGACACTCTGGTTTTTGGGCAAAACTCTATGGTTTGAAGCTAATTCTACCATAGAGTTTTGCCCAAAAACCAGAGTGTCGCCCTCTCGTGCCTATGTCACTTATGGGGGACATAGGCACAACAGATTTGGGGTGGTACCTGCTGGTCAGCTGGCTGGTGCCAGGGGGAGCACCGTAAACTGGGAGATCCCCTGCACACTGAGGTGACCTGGCAACCCTAAGGATGGCCCAGGCTAGCCTGATCTCATCAGATCTCAGAAACTAAGCAGGGCTGGCCCTCATTGGTACTCAAATGGCATACAACCAAGGAAGTCCAGGGTTGCTATGCTGAGGCAGGCAACAGCAAACCGCCTCTGAACTTCTCTTGCCTCAAAAGCCTTACAGGGTTGCCATAAATCGACTCCCCCCCCCCCAACAAATTGCTAGTTTCCGTAGAGATGCTGTGGGAATTAATAATAATTGAGAATGACCTTTGAAAGATCTCTCAGGTGCCCTACCTTGTCTCAAGATCCCCACGACTGGGGCTCCATCACGTTATTAACAAGACGCCCATCCTTGAGAAGACATCTGTTAAGCTGCAGGTGTCTCCTTTGTCTATCTTTTGGCTACTTGATAATATATGATCTAATCTCTGTCTCTATCTCCGCGACGTCTTTGTGTAAGTGACAGAGACAGAGCGATGCCATCCTTCAACGAGGAGGAAAAATGACTTCCCTCTGTGCACGGACTGCTCTTTCCAATCGGGTTAAGCCATCCGTCATAAAGTTCCACAATCCTCGTTTGCTGTTTTCTTACGGCACCAGCAGGACAGCCGAATCCGGCGTCTACTTCCATCGCCATCTCTCCCTTGAAATTCAGATTCCATTTGTTCAAGAATGCCGCCAACATATTTTCCACTCGAAATGCAAGTGGGAATTTAGGGAGAAGCGGATGATCCCTTATTGGCTTCTCGTTGTATTAATTTATATTTTCATTAATGATTTGCTGGTTCTGCTGTTTTATAGATGTGTTCGAATTGCATAGGCCTATCGTACTCCTGTCTCGGAATAAAGACACTTAACAGTGAAATCCTAAATGAAGACACACCTGTTGAAGACCTGTGACTTCAATGGGCTTAGAAGGGTAGAACTCTGCTTAGGACTGCTGGGCAAGTGTATGAGTTATACTATTAAATGCTATCCAAGGCAGTGAACCTCTAGACATTAAAACAGCATTTAAAATAAGAGATATACAAAATATTTAAACAATGCAAGTAGACATACAAACACAACACATCGAGGGAGAAGGGCCAATAAGAGTTACTGGGGGGGTGGATATACCAAACAAAATAAAAAAAAGTCCTCACCTGCTGGAAGAAGGCATTTTATAATGAAAGTTCAATGCAAGGACAGAGAAAGTAGTGTGAAAATAAAGAATCAGTGGAATGATTGAGGCAAGTAAGAAGTGGAAATGGAGCAGGGATTTTCAGTTTATACACGCAGAGAAGAGAAATTCAAAATAATCCTTCAAGGTGGGTAGCTGTGTTTGTTTGTAGCAGTGGAAAAGGGCAAGAGTCCAGTAGCACCTTAAAGACAAGCAAAATATGTGGCGGGGGAGGAGCTGTCATGAGTCACTGCTCACTTCTTCAGATAATCCTTAATACAGATTAATTTATTTTAGTAATGTGGACAAGTACTTAGAGTATGAGGGGAAATGGTATCTGGGAGATGGTTGCCAACTTTTCATCCAGTTCCTGCTATTATGCCATTATTAACAGTGGCCTGATCCTCAAGCATTAGGTAAAAATGGCCACAAGCCAAAGAAGCGAGGAAGTGTAGGTCTTTCATACTAACTCATGCCGATTTCACACTAGCGTTTGCCCCAGGTTTGCCCTCATGCTTGCACCGGAGCTTCTGGTCGATTTCACACCAGTTGCTCCGGTCTCACGTTTTGCTCTGGAGTATCGCCCTGCTGTTCCGGAGTTTCCCTGGAGCAAACAAATCCTGTTTTTAGAGGATTTTCCTGTTTGCTCCGGGGGAGAACTCAAAATGAAAACACGCCCACTCGCCCGCCTTTCATCGGGGCCGCCCCATTGTGGAAGTTTCTAAATTTTTTTGGAGAAAACCCTTTGTCACACTATATCGAAAGGGCTGAGGTTCCAAGTGGGAAAATGAAGAAAATACTCTGGAGGAAACTGGGAGGGGAAATTCCGGAGAGAATGAGAGGCAACTGGCCAGTGCGAAATCGGCCCAAGCGTTACCAACCACTGGGTAAGGCCTGGAGATCTGGAATTGCAGCTGAACTCCAGACTACAGAGAATAGTTCCCCTGGAGGAATGGCAGCTTTGCAGAATGGAGTGTATGACTTCACATCCCTGCTATGTCAGGTTGCCAGCCCTGGGTTGGGAAATGCCTGGAGATTTGGGGAGTGGAGCCTAGGGAGGGCAAGGTTTGGGGAGGGGAGGGACCTCAGGCAAGTATAATGCCATAGAGTCCACCCTCCGATGCAGCCTTTTTCTCCAGGGGAACTTATCTTGGCTGTCTGGAGATCAATTGTAACAGCAGGAGATGTCCGGTGCCAGGGGGCAACACTACTGCTGTGCCCAATCCACCTTCCCCGGAGACTACCCCCAAATCTCCGAAAATTTCCGACACCAGATTTGGCAACCCTACTGATTACCTAAGCCTTTTACCTGTGGAGATATCAGGGATTGAACCGGGACCCTTCTGCATACAAAGCAGAAGTTCTGCCTCTGAGCCATGGCCCTTACCTGCCTCTCTTTCTTGTGTCCATCATCTGATAATGTGCAGAAGAACCTTCCCCCCTCTTGGGCAAATACCCATTCCTATTCACCACCATGCGGAACATCGGGGAATAGATTTCTGTAGGGGACTGTCTGGCTGAGGACAGACTGGCAATCTAAAGCGGAGGCAAAGTGGAGGGAACTGGAACGGGGGGGAAAACCCACGGAGCTGGCTGTTCACACTGGCCAGAGCAATGCGGATCAGCGGCAATACGGAGCATTCAGACTGCCACGGAGCGTTCAGACTGCTGCGTAGCCAGTGCGCGCGGCTTGCGCGCGCCGCTGTGCTTTTTTTTGTTTTCCTTTGATGTTTTTCGCATGTGTGCACATGTGCACGTGCGCACATGCACAAAACTTTTTGCCGGTGCGTTCACACTTCCTCCGGATGCCTCCCGCTTCTTCCAGTTCACACTGTTTGGAAGCGGGAGGCATGCGGAGGAAGGCCCCTGAACACCGGGGAAAACCGGTGTCCTGTTAAAGCGGAAGGAAAGCGACTGGGAGATGGGTAAGTACGCAACGGAGCTGACGGACAGACGGCGCATGTCTGAACGTGCTCCTTTCCTCCGTTTGCGAACCGTGCCTGCCCCGCTTTAGATTGCCAGTCTGTCCTCAGCCTCTGAAGCGTTTCTTTCTGTGTGCATCACTTTTGCAGCATATCTCGTACACGGGTGATTCTGCCACTAAATTATTTGCGAACGTTCTTCTGTGAAGGTGGGGTGGGGCGTAGCAGGGGAGGGGAAAGCGAGCGGGTTGGAGCCAATTTGTAATAAGCAAGAGCAGTTTGACCCAGATTAAAAGATACAATTAGTCTGTCTGAATAGTAAACCTCAAAAGTACTACTTAGCCCACGAGTTATTGTTTTATGACAAAAGGAGACGTCCTGGCAGAACAATAAAACCACAGATAAGAACCTGGCAATTTACTCCAAACACAACCGAGAAATCCTGTGGGGTGCAGTAATACAATACTCCCTCCCGAGGAAAGAGATATCATAGACATAAAATTTTATTCCCCATCTAATGAACACGCTTTTGTCTAAATCGAGGGTGGGCAGCAGGTGGCTCTTGGCCTGGATGAAGGCCCCAGTGCAATTTTATGAGGTTCCGTGGGACCAACCAAGATTTGTCTCAAATACACATATATGATAGATCTCTCTTTCTTTTGGAATTTGTACGCAATTGCATACATATGGAGCTGGTTTCTATTGGGTAAGATTAGTGGTGCTTTGGACACATGAATCTGCCTGAAATTGAAGCAGACACTTGGTCTATCAAGGTCAGTATTGTCTCCTCTCACTGGCAGGGGCCCTCCAGGGTCTCAGGCAGAGGTCTAACACATCACCTCCTACCTGATCCTTCTAACTGTAGATGCCGGGGGACTGAACCTGGGACCTTCTGCCTGCCAAGCAGATGCTCTACCACAGAGCATCGCCCCTCTATAAAGCTTCTGCTTCAACTGGAGCTTGGAACAGGCAGTGGTCTTTCATATTATCTGCTACCTAACCCTTTTAACTGGAGATGCTGGAGATTGAACCCGGGACCTTCTGCATGTCAAGCAGATGCTCTGCCACTGACCCAGGGCCCCTTCCTTCATGTAATCCAGGATACTCTAGTCTTGGTGGATTTCCACGATATCAGGTTAAAGGTCTCTCTGAAGTCTACTACCCATGCTCCTTTGAACTTAGGACTGAATATGAGAGCTCACACATGCCAGGTCAGTGCTTCTGACACTGAGCTATGACCCTTCTTCAAATTAGCAGTCTAGTTTTCACATCCTTTATCTGCTACTCATCCATTGATTCCAGTGATCTTCACTCCAACAAGATGCCTTTTAGATAATGCAAAGTCTTGAGTGGTTAAGGATACAAGAACATAACCAGTGATGACCATCAAGTCCAGCATTCCAAGAAAAGCCGGAAGATGCCTCTGGAAAGCATGAAGAGGTACACCAGCAACGCACGTGCACCAGCAACGCACGTGCACCAGCAATGCACAATGCAAAGTACACCAGCAATGCACGTGCACATGGGACCTGGGGATCCCCTGGAATTACAGCTCATCTCCAGACTACAGAGATCAGTTCCTTGGAGAAAATGGATGCTTTGGAGGGTGGACTGTATGGCATTGTACCCCACTGAGGTCCCTGTCCTCCCCAGGCTCCATCCTCAAATCTCCAGGAGTTTCCTGTTGGATGTTCCAGATGCAATGTCCTCAGTCTCAGGCCTCCAGACCAAGTGGCAAGAGAGGCCAGATAGCTAGATAGGCACACTAACCTTTCTTCCTGTCTTGACTCTTCTGCCACTGTCCCCTTTGAAATGCAGACTGTGTTCCCAGGGACTGATTTCCCCTTCCTTCCATTCTCTCACTCACTTGGAAGATGAGCTCTCTCCCTGCATGCACCAAGAGATATGACCTGCTGTGCTCTCTTGGCACCACAAAGTCTGCTTTCCTCCTTTAGCTAGTATGTTAGTACTCTATCCTGTCCCTGCTCTTCCCTATCCAAAGTGTACTTCTCAAATAAAGAGAGAAGCATTTCTCTTCTAAACTTGCAACGTGGCTCTGTGCAGCTTTGTAAACTGAGTAAACTGGTAAAGTGACGCTCTTGCATTTGTAGCTTTATGTAAGCACTCTGCTGACTAATGGTGACTGGACGAACCACACCAGTTAACCTCAATACTTCCCAACCTTGACTGGGCAACCTACGCGAGATAGACCAAACCAGCTCTAAGATATCTGCAATGAACAGGTCCCGACAGGGTTGCCAAGTCTTCAAAACTCACCAGCGGGGGGGAGTCCTCCTCTTGCTGGGAGTTTCTCCTGGCATGCGCGCTTTGCGCGTGCGCCCAGCGACATCACCGGAAGTGACGTCAGCACCTTGGGGGCTTTGCCAGGGCCAAGCCCTGGCAATGCCCCCAATGTGCTGCGTCACTTCCGGTGACGTCATTACGTCGTCCTTGCTGGACGACGTTGGGGGTGGGGTTCCCCCCGCTGGCTAAATGCTGGCTGGCGGATCGGGAACCCCTTTAGCGGGGAATCCCCTGCCCCCCGGGCTGACTTGGCAGCCCTAGGTCCCGAAGTGGGATACATTCTGGAGCAGATCAGCAACCAGCTACTTGGGGAAAGCCATTGGCTTTCCATGGGGGGTGGGGGGGAGTCTGAATCTCAACCATTCCCATTCTCAGCCGTCTTTTATCCCACCTCCCCCAATGGCCTCTAATTGCAGGCTGGAGGCAATGCAGGATAATTACCAGTCTGTTCGGGGAGTGTTAAAAAAGAGCCAGTGCCATTCAGCCTGTGTGTGGCTGCCACTTCCCCAGCCCAGCTAGGCCCGAAGAGCCTCCGCTGCGTCTGTCAGCGCCAGGATTCTCAAGGCCCGCTCAGTCCTTTGGAGTTTTAATGGCAATGATTCAGCGGGTAACTCGATGAAAAATTGCCGCATGTTTCCCTGTTATGATTCTTTCATGCATCTCTGTCAATGGCGGTTTACATTCAGGGATTGAGATCATTTGTTTCCTGTTTGCTCACAGCTTCGGGCTTTTTCTTGTTTGCCACCGTGGATTTACAACCCTTGCTAAACCCCCCCCCCCTCCTCCTTTTCTGCCCTGGGAGCAAACCACATCTAAAGAGATGAAAGATTATCAAGCTTAATACTTCTGCAGCTCAGCAACTTGAAGGGGAGGAAGGGGGGGGGGAGTGGAAAGGCCTCTCGATGGGAATGATGGCTCAATTGTCCAAGGAATGGTGCATGTGAGGAGGGGGGAAACGAGATAAGAGGCCACGGGATTAGAGAAATCGGCCACCTAGCTCAAGCTGGCAGCAGTTCCCCCCCAAGAAGAGAAGAAGAGAGAAGAGATTGGATTTATATCCCGCCCTTTCCTCACTTAAGAGTCTCAGAGCGGCTTACAAACTCCTTTCCCCTCCCCTCCCCACAACAGACACCCTGTGAGGTAGGTGGGGCTGAGAGAGCTCTTTCCCAAGCTGTCCTTGAGGGAACAGCTGGTCCAGAGCTATGGCTTGACCAAGGTCATCCAGCCAGGTGCGAGTGGAGGAGTGGGGAATCAAACCCGGTTCTCCCAGATTAGAGTCCACGCACTTAACCACTACACCAAACTGGCTCACCAACTAGGGTTGCCAACCTCCAGGTGGGGCCTAGGGATCTCCTGCTTTTATAACTGATCCCCAGCTGACAGCGATCAGCTCCTCTGGAGAAAATGGCTGCTTTGGAGGGTGGACTCTATGGCACTGTACCGTGCTGAGGCCCCTCCCCTCCCCAAACCCCACCCTCTCCTGGCTCCACCCCCAAAGTCCCCAGGTATTTTCCAACCCAGACTTGGCAACCCTACCCCCACCCCACCCCTAGGGTTGAAAGCAGTACAAATTCAGACTGCCAAATGATCTCAAGAGCCAGGGTGAAGGAGTGGCAATTTGTGGCTGCCGTGGAGGGTGGACTCTATGGCATTGCACCCCGCTGAGGTCCCTGCCCTCCCAAAACCTGGGCCTCTCCAGGTTTCACTCCCAAATCTCTGGGAATTTCCCAACTAGGTGCTGGCAGCCCTAGTTAACAGGAAGAAGCCCCGGGGGACATTTCACCCTCCCCACAGAAGCATCTTTTAGCATTGGGCTCAGCTCTGCAAATACCCAAGCAAGCCTAACTGCCGATCTTTGCAGTCGTTTAACACCTTCCCTCCTAAATACGTCTCTTGTCTCTTGATTAGAAGGAAGTCCCTTAACTTTTTACTTTGGGTAGCATAAAGCCCGACCTCATTAGTAGGAGTAAAGGTATCAATATTATACAGACACCATCCTAATTGTAAGCAAAACTGAGCGACTAATTCACAGCCCATCATTTATTTGACAACTGTCACCTCTTGTTTTGGTGGCAAATACTGTGCCAACTGCCGGTGACTTCTTCGAGCACTGATCATTCCTCTTTGCTTTTTCTCAGCGCGTGAGCCGGGCTGCCTCCCTCTGCTATTAAGCTGAGCTAAGGTCTTCAGGGTTACCCTGAAGTCTCAGGATTTTGGCCTATTTATTACTTACTTACTTACTTTATTTCAGTCCCGCATTTCTCCCCAATGGGGACCCAAAGCTGCTTCCTTTGTTCTCCTTCCTCCATTTTATCCTTTTCAACAACCACGTGAGATGGGTGAGGCTCGGGAGTGTGTGACTGGCCCAAGGTCACCTTGCAAGCTTCCATGGCAAAGTGGGAATTCGAACCCGAGTTTCTCACGTCCTAGTTCAACACTTAAACCACTACACCATGCTGGCTCTCTTAGGGCACATCCTGGCCCATAGACAGGATTTGGTGGCTTGTGGGGCAAAAAAAAAAAAAATCTGGTGGGGCTGGTGGGGCTGCTGTTATTCTTATGCCAGCTCCAATCTGCCCCCCAGCCTGACCGCTGGTGGCCAACCCTCTCCCTTCCCTCTGGCAAGATTTAAAGAGCCCTTCAGCTGATCAGCGGGGAGCACATGGCCTACCGATTGCCTGGAAGGCCCCTTAAAATTTGCAGGAGGGAAGGAGGGAGGGAGGGAGAGGGGTAGGGTTGCCAAGTGTATTAAACTTACCGGCGGGGGGGGGGGGAAGCTTTGCTGGCTGGGAGCTTCCCCGGCGCGAGCGAAGCGTCACCGGAAGTGACATCAGCACGTTGGGGACGTTGCCAGGGCAACGCTCTGGCAATCGCCCCAAAACTCTATGGTATCATAGAGTTTTGGGGCAATTGCCAGAGCGTCGCCCTGGCAACGCCCCCAACGTGATGGCGTCACTTCCGGGTGACATCATTACGTGAGGGAGGTTGTCCAGGCTGGACGACCTCGGGGATGGGGTTTCCCCCGCCAGCCGAATGCTGGTCGGCGGATCGGGAACCCCTGAAGCAGGGGATCCCCCGCCCCCCGGGCTGACTTGGGAGCCCTAGAGAGAGGTGCTCACCATCCCTTGCTTCTTCTCTGCCGGTTTGGTGTAGTGGTTAAGTCCACAGACACTAATCTAGGAGAACTGGGTTTGACTTCCCACTCCTTCACATGCAGCTGCTGGTGTGACCTTGGGTCAGTCACAAGTTCTCTCAGAGCTGTTCTCTCAAGGGCAGTTCTCGAAAGAGCTCTCTCAGCCCCGCCTACCTCACAGGATGTCTGTTGTGGGGAGGGGAAGGGAAAAGAGTTTGTAAGCCGCTCTGAGACTACAAGTGAAGGGCGGGGTAGAAATCCAATCTCCTCCTCCTCTTCTTCTTCTCCTCCTCCTCCTCCGCCTCCTCAAAAGCATTTAAAGTGATCCTTCACATGCTTTTGAGAAGAAGCAGGGGGCCCTTGCACACAGCCCTACCCCCCAATTCTTCTCATAAACTCTTCTAAAAAAAATCTCAAAAAAATCTCGTGGGGCTGGCTGTACCTTTTACACCTGAGTTGTTTTTATTGAATATAAGGCTAGAAAACTGTAGAATGGAGGGTTTTTATTTTATTATCCATGTATTAACAACTGCGAGGATATTATATGCAAAATATTGGAGAAAAGATGAAATATCTTCAAAAGAAGAAATTATAAGTAAAACACCGGAGACTGCAGTAATGGACAAGCTGACTTTATTTTTAAAAGGTTTACAGGAAGAGAAATTCTGCAATATATGGTCCAGATTCTATACATGGCTAGAAGACTATATGAACTGAACTGAACTGGCCTACTTACTTTCTTAATACAACTTGAGTCACCCAACTATCCTAAAAGATATGTAGACTCCTTGGACTATTTTACTTTATTAGGTTACTATATTTACTTAATACGAAAAACTGATAATCAGAAAATATAAGAAATAGTATTGGAGATATCTTTAGATATATTATCCTCCGTCTATTTTATGTATATTTGTCCCGTGTGTTGTGCATATTTTTGTTTTGTTTTGTGTTTTAAAATTTAAAAAAACCCTCTATTGAAAAAGGAAGGGGGCGGAGCCCCCAACAGGCCCACTGTGGTTATATATTATGAGACCAGGTGTTGCTTTCTTAAATGCTATGTATTTCCCACAACTAGTAAAATGAGCCTGCGGTAGCTATGCAAATTCATCTGGTAGAGAGCCAGTTTGGTGTAGTGGTTAAGTGCGCGGACTCTAATCTGGGAGAACCGGGTTTGATTCTCCACTCCTCCACTTGCACCTGGCTGGATGACCTTGGGCAAGCCATAGCTCTGTACCAGCTGTTCCCTCAAGGACAGCTTGGGAAAGAGCTCTCTCAGCCCCACCTACCTCACAGGGTGTCTGTTGTGGGGAGGGGAAGGGAAAAGGAGTTTGTAAGCCGCTCTGAGACTCCCTTGGGGAGTGGAGGGCGGGGTATAAATCCAATCTCTTCTTCTTCTTCTTCTTCTTCTTACAAATGTCCCATTCGTCAGGAAGTGTGTCACTTCCATCACTTGACTATTACACTTGTATATATATGTACATACAAAATTCTGAATGCATGTATTTTTGGATGTGTGTCATTGTATCATAAGGAATGCTGACCACTGAGGAAGGCCCACAGGGGCCAAAACGCGTATACTCCTCAGGTCAAAAGTTTTATCCATCGGTTTGATATGTACTGTACTCAGTTCCTAATGAACCAAGTTTTAATTGTCTGATATTTAGACTGTCTCTTTTCATTTTATTATGTTTTATTTACGTGTACACCCGAATAAATGTTGATCTTTCTCATAATAATTTTTTCGTTAGCTTGACCCTTTCGGTTCGCACCCACTGGTGGACCTCCTGAGGGCACCTGACAGAGTGTTGGACTGGATGGGCCATTGGCCTGACCCAACATTGGCTTCTCTTATGTTCTTATGTTCTTAGCTGTATTGCGGATTCACTTGCCGGTCTCTTTTAACGTTTGTTTTTTTTTGGTTCCCACTTCATCCCAAAAAGCGAGTATATCCCTGCCAAAGAGGCCTGTCGTGTTGAGGCTTCCCTACACTTCAAGGGCCACACTGCCTCTTGACACCAGGTCGCAGATGAATACAAATGGCTTTCCGTGTGGTCCGGCCCGCCTCACTGCCACCCCATCCCCGCCCGGGGGACTTGCTTGTGCAGCTGTTTGATATAAATTCCTCACATACATCTTAGTCCACTTGGTTTATTTTTACAAACAATAAATAGCCCCAACATTCCTGCAGTCTTTCTCCGCCCCCCCCTCCCCAGCGCATGGACCATCTCAAGTGGCCCTCTGCCAGGGAGACGGTGGCTCCGATTAGGGAGGTTTGCACAGATGGCTGCCATCATTTGGGGAGGGGGGATCGTCTCAGTGGCCTGTCCCCATTCTCTGGGCTCCCTCCCCACCCTGGAGCCCCTCCTCTGACAAGGATCACAATGTATTATCAGGGCCTACAAATCACTACCAGATGATATTAAGTTGCTTTGATAACACTCTCTGCGGTCCCTTCCGGTGTGATATTTTTCTTCATTAGGAAGAAATGGCTGGAGCTGACCAAATCCTCTTACTCGGGTCTCCCCTCCCTCAAAATTTATAGATCACAGTCTCTAAACTAATTGTTGGTTGCACAGCGGGCCTAAAGCCGGGGCCCAGACGGAGCAATTACATCCCCCTGGCCTTGATTAAAGGCACGGAGGAAGCAGAAGTGCAAAGAAAATGAAACACTCTCAGCCCCGTTTGGGCAAAATGTCACAGCTTTCCGAGGCCTCATTTGACATTTGTTGATGAAGGCGAGAGAGGAGGCGAGTTATCCATCACGGGGCCCTTTTGTCAAGGCCCCCCGAGATGCGCTCGGCTTCCTCTCAGGCGACTTAGTTTTGGTTTCCGAAATGGAAAATGGAACGGGGAGGGGATGAGTTAAGCCCAGCGGAGGAGACGAAAAGAGGATTTCTTCATGCTTACTTTCCATTAAATGATATGACTTTTTTTTATAGGGTTGCCCATCTCCTGGTGGTGGCTGGAGATCTCCTGGGATTACAACTGATCTCCAGGTGACAGGGACTGGTTCACCTGGAGAAAATGGCCACTTTGGAAGATGGTGGAGGAGGAGGAGGAGGAAGAAGAAGAAGATGATGATGATGAAGAAGAAAAGATTGGATTTATACCCCACCCTTCACTACCCAAGGGAGTCTCAGAGCAGCTTACAAACTCCTTTCCTTTCCCCTTTCCCCTCCCCACAACCCTGTGAGGTTGGCAGGGCTGAATGAGCTCTGACAGAAACTGCTCTTTTTCAAGAACAGCTGTGCCTAGGGTTGCCAAGTCCAGGTTGGAAAATACCTGGGGACTTTAGGGGTAGAGCCAGGAGAAGGTGGGGTTTGGGGAGGGGAGGGGCCTCAGCAGGGTACAATGCCATAGAGTCCACCCTTCAAAGCAATTTTCTCCAGGGAGGCTGATCTCTGTCACCTGGAGATCAGTTGTAAAAGCGGGAGATCCCCAGGCCCCACCTGGAGGCTGGCAACCCTAGCTGTGTGAGAACTATGGCTTTCTCCAACAGGTGCAAATGGAGGATTGGGGAATCAAGCCTGGTTCTCCCAGATTAGAGTCTGCACACTTAACCACTACACCAAACTTTTTAAAGTGCATCAAGTTGCTTCCAGCTTATGGCTACCCTATGAATGTCTGGACAAGAATGATGACGACAAAGAAGAGGAGGAGGAGGAGGAGAAGATTGGATTTATACCCGGCCCTTCACTACCTGAAGGAGTCTCAGAGCAGTTTACAATCTCCTTTCCCTTCCCCTCCCCACAACAGGCACCCTGTGAGGTAGGTAGGACTGAGAGAGCTCTGACTGAGATCTGCTGGTGAGAGAACAGCTGTGAAAGAACTTGTGACTGACCCAAAGTCACACCAGCAGCTGCCTGTGGAGGAGTGGGGAATCAAACCCGATTCTCCCAGATTAGAGTCCGCACTCCTAACCACGACACCAAACTGGAAGAGTTTCAAGGCATCAGTTGTGGTTTGGTCACAACAAGAAAGAAGATTGCAGTGCTGGAAATAATTGCTAAGCTTGGATATGCTCAAGGAATGGAGAGACGTGAGTACAAAAATTCAAGGATTCCTCCACCCAGGCACAGTAGCAGAAAGCTTTAGTTCAGTACTATATATACATGGACTCTCTGTAACACCAAAGGTTCGTGAAAATGTTCCTCACACTGGCATGATATGGTAGCTTTGGACGACCTCCAAACTGCCTGACCATCTCTAGTACTCCACATGCCACTTTAAAGGTAAAGGTTTCCCTTGCTCGAAAGCCAGTCGAATCTGACTCTCGGGGGCGATGCTCATCTCCATTTCCAAGCCGAAGAGCCAGCGCTGTCTGAAGACTTCTCTGCAGTCATGTGGCCGGCATGACTAGATGCCGAGGTGCATGGAACGCTGTTAACCTTCCCACCGAAGTGGTACTTATTTATCTACTTGCAATTTCTTCCTTTCGAACTGCTAGGTTGGCAGGAGCCGGGGCCAGAGACGGGAGCTCACTCCGTCACGTGGCACTCGGGTCTTGAACTGCTGAACTACAGACCATCCGGTCTGCCATTCAGCATCTTAACCACTGAGCCACCACAGCCCCTACACGCCACTTTGGTGACCCTCAATTCACAACGGTGCTAGAACACCCTTTCCTTCTGAGAAGAAGGATGCAAAACATTCTTTGACGCTGAAGCTTTGCCGGTTGTGGGCTGCTGAGTGATTCTGACACGGCCGTCGAAGGCCCGATCTCTAGCGGGAGCTGCCAGTGCATGACAGCTCTTTTCCACTTTGCGCGAGTCAGACTTTCTTCAGAGTCCCACATTTTTTCTATTAAGCTTTTCCGAGTGATCTCCCCGTAGCCGGAGGCACTTGTTAGATGTTGCTGGAGCTTGTAAAATATAAGATATGCTCTTGAGGATGCCAGAAAAAATATATGATATTATCCAGGGGTCATTTCGTAGAAAAAGAGGTGCAGGAGCTCATTGGCATAACTCCTTTGCATAACTCATTTGCATATGCCACACCCCCTAACATACCGGAAGTGTGTCAGAAGGCAACACCCACCCCTCAGGCTCCACTCCACAGGTGAGTGAAACTGACCTGCTCTTCCTCCATTCCCTTCCCCGTCCAATACTTTGTGCAATAAAAATAAGCGTAAAGAACCCACCCTCATTCTCTTCCTGCTCCCTTGAAACCACCAGGTTTCAAGTAGACTTGAGATACCCAGGACATGTGCACCACCCATCCCTTCCCCTTCCCCTCCCCACAACAAGACACCCTGTGCGGTAGGTGGGGCTGAGAGAGGTCTTTTGAGAACTGCTCATGAGAGAACAGCTCTGAGAGAACTTGTGACTGGCCCAAGGTCACACCAGCAGCTGCATGTGGAGGAGTGGGGAATCAAACCCGGTTCTCCCAGATTAGAGTCCAACTCCTGACCACTACACCAGACTGATGGGGTGGAAGCTGCTGAAGGGTTGGTGAAATTTCTCCGGTACTTATGTGCCATGTGCCCAGATAAAAAATGGTATACTTAGAAAATTTATATGCCACCTTGAGCAAGTCTCTGGAAAAGCAGCACACAGTCATAAAAGGAACAATGATAAAATTATCAATATTAAAACAAAACATTAAAAACAATAAAGACCCTAGCAGGGCTTTTCCTGGGGCGCTGCGCCTCTGCACTGTTCGGGGAAGCCGAGGAGGGGGCGGGGCTTGGTCATGTGCCCGCCCCCTGGGCTCCTCACTCCCGGAGCTGCGCTCCTGTGCGCTCCCGCTCCAACAGACCCCTGATATTATCCACTAAACGCACACACAACAAGGTTGGCAGTGAAAACCCATGGGATACCCAAATGGCTTGGCACGACACTGAGTACAAGTTTCCATTTCTGTAGACCATTGTAGGAAAGATTGCCACTTGGTGTCCCAGAATAGAACTTGACAAGTGAAGATCTATGCAAAGTCATGGGAGCAGTTTTTGGGGTGTGTATGTAATATACTCTCCGTCCTGACCTGATCTCATCAGTTCTCAGAAGCTAAGCAGCATTGGTCCTGGTTAGTATTTGGATGGGAGACCACCAAGGAAGTCCAGGGTTGCTAAGCAGAGGTAGGCAACGGCAAACCACCTTCCCTTCGAATGTCTCTTGCCTGGATAGCCCAGGCTGGCCTGATCTCATCGGATCTCAGAAGCTAAGCAGGGTCGGCCCTGATTAGTATTTGGATGGGAGACCCACCAAGGAAGTCCGGGGTTGCTACGCGGAGGCAGGCAGTGGCAAGGCCTGCATAAGCCAGCAGGGTGTAGTAGTTAAACTGATGGAGTAGGAGCTGGGAGACACAGGTTCGAGTCTTTACTCTGCCACGGAGGTTTGCTGGGTGATAGGGTTGCCAGTTCTAGGTTGGGAAGTACCTGGAGATTTGGGGGGGGGGGAGCCTGAGGAGGGGCAGGTATTGAGGAGTGGAGGGCCCTCAGCAGGGTACAATACCATAGAGTCCACCCTCCAAGAGGCATTTTCTCGAGGGGAATTGATCTCTATCACTTAGAGATCAGCTGTAATTCCAGGAGATCTCCAGTCACCGCCTGGAGATTACCTACTCTACTGGGTGACCTTGGGCCAGTGATCCTCGCTCATCTTAAACCTACCTCGCACAGATGTTGTGAAGATAAAATGCTGGGGGTGGGGGGGGGAGAGAATGATGTAAACTGCTTTGGCTTCCCTTTGGGGAGAAAGGCAGGGAATAAATGAAATACACAAACAACCAACAATAAAAAAAATTGGATTTGTAACCTGCCCTTCACTCAGAGTCTCAGAGCAGTTTACAATCTCCTTCCCTTCCTCTCCCCACAACAGATACCCTGTGAGGTAGGTGGGGCTGAGAGAGCTCTGAGAGAGCTGTGACTGACCCAAGGTCACCCAGCAGGCTGCATGAAGAGGAGTGGGGAATCGAACCCGGTTCTCCAGATTAGAGTCCGCTGCTCTTAACCACAACACCAAAATGCACGCAATTTACAAATATACAGCACGGTCCAATATTGGTAGTGTTACCCGCTCCCTTCTCTGCTGAGCCCCCTTCCACCTGTTTGGCTTGCCATCTGTCCCGAGACCTTGTGTGCCACTACTTAAACTGAGTTGTTGGAATGCTAACAGACATTCCGTAGCACTTCAGCAGCTGAACCAATGGCTAGGAAGCTCTCATTTCAATCGACTGTGGTGAAAGCAGTCATCCTTGGGTTTTGTCTAATTTCTGTTATTGTATTCATATGAATGGGGCTATATGTTAATGTAAGAACGTGAGAAGAGCCCTGCTGGATCAGAGCAGTGGTCCCTCTAGTCCAGCATACAGAGGCCAATAAGTTTCTCCGAAGGTTCAGCATAGGGTTTCCAGGTCCCCCTCGGCCACTGGCAGGGGGTGGGGGGTGGGGGTAGGGTCACCAGATGCAGGTTGGGAAACCCCTGGAAATTTGGAAATGGAGCTTGGGAAGCTTGGGAGCTTGGGAAGCACAGAGACCTTGGTGGGGCACAATGCCACAGAACCCACCCTCCAAAGAATCCTTTATCTCCAGGGGAACTGATCTCTATAGTCTGAAGATGAGCTGTAATTCTGAGGGATCCCCAGGCCCCACCTGGAGGTTGGCATCTACTGAGGCCTTCCCTTGATATTGCCTCTTGTCCCTTGGATTCAGAGGTTGACTGCCTCTGAATATGGAGGTTCCTTTTAGTCACCATGGCTGGCAGCCACTGATAGACCTGTCCTCCACGAATCTGTCTAATCCCCTTGTAGAGTCATCTATACCGCTGGCCACCACTCTCCCCTCCTGGGCCTGCTCCCAAACCAGCCCTTCCTCCCCTCCTCCCCTTAACCTCTCCCACCACTGCCTTTTTAACCACTTCCTCCCTGCCAAACTTACTTCCCGGCTCATTTCGTCCACTCCTGGCAAGGACCTTTACCTCTGAATGAGGTAGTAGCAGCAGCCAGTTCCTCATTTTCTCGGTGACCCCCGGGAGTCAGATTTTACTCTCCCTTCGCTTTGCACCTGAGCTATTGCTTGCCTTTGGGCTTCCTCCTTTCTCCCTCCCCCCCCTCCACTTGGGATACCATATGGCATGACAATGCGGATACCTTTTTTTAAAAAAAAACTTCTGAGAAGTTGGAATGGTCATTAACATTCCTTAACACCTTAGCAGCTAGGGAGCTCCGGTTTCAATGGCCTGACTGAAGCTAGAATTCAGCTGTGATGATTTTTTTTTTAAAGTGCAGACATTCATGTTTACTTCCTGAATTCATGTTAATGGGGGAAATCAATTTGTGTAGAAATCCACATGTTGCCCGCGCTTCTCCAGTCTTGCCTGGGATCGCAGGAAGGGTGTTCACAGGAAGTCTTCTTTTAGACGTCTCTCTCGATCTCAGGGTTGTCAGGTCTCCTGCAATGGGTGAAGGCCTGCTGCCAGCAACCTGCGCTTCCCACTGCTGCTCCTTAAGGTGGTGGGAGAAAAATGTTAAAAAAAAAATCACGGTCTTCAGTGCGATGTGATGTCACGGCTGGGGAAAACCATAGAGTTATCGATAATTCCTAGAGCAACTCGATGTCACTTTCAGTTTCCCTGGAAGTGGCATCACATCATGCAGAACATCGGCACCCTCCTACCCTCCCCCCAACCTGCTGCCAGGTGCCACTAGGGAACAGTGTTTAACCCTTTGTGCTCTGCTTGGTTTCTCTGCTATCAAAACACGGATCACTGTCAGCGTTATTCGCCTGGCTGCCGGGCATGCACTTTCCCTCCTTCAAATGCACTGATTGAGATGGGAAGGTACTTGTAAATGGTAAAATAAAATAAAATTGTTTTATGGGGAAAAATTAGGGTTGCCAAGTCTGGGTTGGAAAATACCTGGAGACTTTGGGGGTGGAGCCAGGAGAGGGCGGGGTTTGGGGAGGGGAGGGGCCTCAGCAGGGTACAATGCCATAGAGTCCACCCTTCAAAGCAGCCATTTTCTCCAGGGGAGCTGATCTCTGTCAGCTGGGGATCAGTTGTAAAAGCAGGAGATCCCCAGGCCCCACCTGGAGGCTGGCAATCCTAGGAAAAATGCAAGTAGCAGCATGGGGGAGTCGGTTTCAGTGGGTGAAACCGAGCAGGGGGAGAATGGTTAAACTATCGGTTTCCTTCCCCACAGGGTCCTGGGGCAGTTTGCATCTTGCAGATGGATGGACTTCTCTGATCTTGATCAGAACTACGAAAACAGTGAAATCCCAGTGCAGATAAGGCCCAAATGGTTGTGGGTAGATTCCCAGACAGGCTAGACTTGCCAACTTCCAGGCAGGGCCCGGAGATCTCCCGATATTACAACCAATCTCCAGTCAATACAGATCAATCATCCTGTTTTATAAAAAATGTTTTATAGATGGTATTTACCTCCGGAGAGATTAGCAAAAATGCACCAAAATATGTCTAGCAAATGTTGGAAGTGCTCTAAACATGAAGATACCTTTTTTTCACATGCGGTGGGTTGGTAGTCATGTTAAAAAGTTTTGGGAAATGGTACATAAAGTAATGCAAGAAATTTTACAGGTAACCATACCATTTGAACCAGAAATCTTCCTGTTGCACTGTGTCTCAGATAAATGGAATAAAAACCAAAAATACTTTATAGTGCATGCAGTGACAGCAGCCAGACAGATTTTAGCTTAAGTATGGAATCAGCAGAGAGTTCCAGAAGAAGAATGGATTTGGAAAATCACGGAATGTGCAGAGATGGACAAATTAACTATGATACTGAAAGAAAAATCTGAAAAGGCTTTGTCGAAGCTTGGGCTCCTTTCTATGTGTGGATTAAAGATAAATATGAATATAAGATTATTGTATATTAGACATGAGGATATTACATGATCTAGATAACATGGACAGTAAACTATTCCTAATTTGTATCAAGAAGACATGCATGCTGAATTATACATATTTTTCTTTTTCTTTCTTATTTCCTTATTAATTTTCAATAGCAGGGCTATTTTTGGGCAGGAACGCACAGGAACAGAGTTCCGGCTGGCTTCTGAGTTGGCCACACCTACACCCTCCCCCCCCCCCGGGTTCCCCAGGCACCTTGCAAGCCACAGGATGCCTGGGGAAGCCAAACCAATCCAGGGAGGGAAAGCAGTGTAAACTGCCCCCCCCCAGGTTCCCCAGGAGCCCCACAGATGCGGGGCGCCTGGGGAAGCTGATCCTGGGAGGGAGCTGCGCTGTCAGGGATGCGGCCTAATAAGCTAATGAGTTTCTGTTGTTGGGTGTGGCCTATTATACTAATGAGTTCCTGCTGTGCTGTTTCTACAAAAAAAGCCCTGTTCAATAGTAACATTATTTTCCCAGTAAGAAATGCCTCCACCATTCACGTTAAACCCTCAAGGGGGGGGGAGGAATCCCAGATATAATATGGGTCTTTCCTAGGGTTGCCAAGTCCTTCCTTTACTGGAACCGGGAGGAGTCTGTTTTCCCTCGAATTATAGAGCGTTCCCCCCGAAACGTGCCTGATGCGATGACGTCACTTCCAGGTGATGTCATCGCGGCCGGGCATGTCTTTTCAGCCCGGCAATTTGGGAGCGGGTTTCCCCCTGGCGGCTCGAGCCAGGCTGGCAGGGAGCGGGCCACTGGAGCAGGGGTTTCCCTGCCCCCCAGGGGGACTTGGGAACCCTAGTCTTTCCCCCCTTTTAGGAGTAAATGGGGGGGGGGGGTTTCCTGATCATGGCAATGACATGGTGCGGGGGGGGAGAGACTGACTCCTCCCCTTCCACAAAACTGGGTTCCCAATCAATGCTCCCTCCAAGCTGTGGAGTCCTGTGTGCAAAAATTCTACTTGGTGAGCTCCTGGCATTCAAGTTGGGAGTGAGCCATTTGGCTCCTGCATCAATCAGTTTGCTCTGGAGCCCTCCTTCCTGAGCTAAGCCAAAAACGTGTGAGCCGGAGGCTAAGAAACGGTGAGCTCGCTCACACTGACCCAGCTTGGAGGGAACATATTGTTCATATTGTTCCTCTTTTCCACTGCTGCTTCTGGCAACTCAATACCCCTCCGGCCATTCAAACCCAGGATCCCCCAGAGCCGAGTGTGGTTTGGCCCAGCCTTCCCCTCTGAGGATCAAACACCCCATGCAATTTGCTCGTGTGTAGAGCCTAATGCGATTAGTGCATTTAAAGCCGAAATGGCAGGCCCTCCCTCTTTACCCACACCTTGAACTGCATCCAAACCTGAAATGTTAATAGAACTCCAGGGCCATTAAAAAAAAAAATACGCTGGATATATTTCTCCATCTCAACAAGCAGCTTTTCAAACGACTGTATTATTTATTCATTAGTATTACATTCAAAGTGCTGTTTCCCTTGTTCCTTTGGTGAGATAAATGAACGAAGAGCAATATCCCCACAAAATCCCAATTTACAGCTCTTACAAACCGGGAACGGCTGTGTCGTAAAATTCCTCCTCTGTTCTTCCCTCCTCCCTCTTCACTAAGGATTTCTCTCTTCTGCTGCTGCAAAAGACTTCCTTGTTTTTACTCTCCCCCGACCCCTCCTCCTAAACAGTGTGAGAAATTATTCAGAATGTTTGAATCATCACATATGAGCCAGTTTGGTGTAGTGGTTAGGAGCGCAGACTCTAATCTGGGAGAACCGGGTTTGATTCCCCATTCCTCCACATGCAGCTGCTGGTATGACCTTGGGTCAGTCACAAGTTCTCTTAGAGCTTTTCTCTCAAGAGCAGTCCTCGAAATGAATTCATGAAATGTTACAAAAAACATTAAAAAGTATACCAGAATATATATATTCCAGAATTATATATACCAGAACTTATACCAGAACTTATACCAGAAACTTATATACCAGAATTATTCCTATTGAATATATTCAGAGCTTGTGAATAAAAATACTTATCTTAAAACCAGAGTCTAAGCAGGAGCAACACACCAATGTATCTATCAGAAAAAGGTAAAAAAGCAAGCTTCCTATCTTACTGTGCTTATAGTGACAGCGGCAAGAATATTATATGCCAAATATTGGAGAAGAAATGAGAGACCTGCAAAAGAAGAAATCGTAAATAAAACACTCGAAACTGCAGAGATGGACAAATTAACTTTAATCCTGAGAGGACAAAATGAAGGAAGTTTTGAGAGTGCATGGTTAAGATTTTACAAATGGATGGGAAAGTATAATAAATAAAATCATATGGACATACAGCCAAAACAGAAGAAAACATGAACTATATTTTTAACTATAAGCAAAAGATTTACAAAAAAAATACATGGTGGAAAAAAAATTATAAAAGATAATTAGACAATGTATGAGGTAACCAAATAGACAAAGTAATGATGTAAATGGAATCCCCGGATTTTTGTATGTATGTTTGTTTGTTTTCTGTCTGTCTTTTATAAAATAAAAAGAGCGGGCCACAATCTCCTTTCCCTTCCCCTCCCCACGACAGACACCCTGTGAGGTAGGCAGGGCTGAGAGAGCTCTTTCCAGAACTGTCCTTGAGAGAACAGATCTGACTGAACTATGGCTTGCCCAAGGTCATCCAGCAGCTGCAAGTGGAGGAGTGGGGAATCAAAGTGTGAAAAGGAATGTGAGGTCCATTGCATCCCCCCCCCCACCTGATCATTAGGGTTGCCAGTTCTGTGTTGGAAAATAGCTGGAGATTTCGGGGGTGGAACTTGAGGAGATTGGGGTTTGAAGAGGGGAAGGGGTGTAATGCCATAGAGTCCACCTTCCAAAGCGGCCATTTCCCCCAGGCGAACTGATCTCTGCAGCCTGGAGATCAGGGGTAATAGGACAGGGGGGAAGGCAACTATCCTGATCAGATCCCTGGCCTATTGTTCTGCAAGCCATTTGCATCCCTCATGGAAAAGCGGCCTCTTTAATTTCTTTCCCTTCTCCGAATCATCTGAGGCCTATTAAGAAGTACTCTGTATCCTGTAATCAGACAATTTATACTGTGTGCTGCCTCCGGCTAGGGCCCTTGTAAACAGGCTGGAAAACTCCTCGGCAATAAATGATGAACATGGGAAGACACCGTTCATAATTAATCCCTCCCCCCTCCCTGCCCCCTGCTACATTTTGGTTGGTAGACAGTCCAAGGAATCCATTCTGCAGCCTATTGCCTCTCCTGTTATCTAGAGTGGGGCCAGGCTTAGAAGAGAGGGAAGGGGGCTGGGGGGCTGATAAGGCAGATTGGTTAGCTGGCTGCCATAGCAAAACTGCCAGCTTCCTCACAGCTGCCTGACCCTGTATTCATTCATTTAACTCATTTGCACCCTGCCTTTCTGCCCCAGGGGGACCCAAAACGACATCCTTATCCTCCATTTTGTCCTCACAATAACAACCCCGTGAGGGAGGGGAGGCTGAGAGCGTGTGACTGGCCCAAGGTCACCCAGCCAGCTTCCGTGGCAGAGTGGGAATTCGAACCTGGGTCTCCCAGTTCCTAGTGCGACACTGAAATCACTTCACCGCTCTGGCTGTCTTGTAGGCTCGGTGTACCTGAATGAAAGCATGCTGCTTCGATGGTTTTTATTGCGTTTGTATCACACCTATTCAGATTTGCCCCAAGTGGGTTACAAAACAATTTGGAAGCACTTGGGGGGTAGAATTCATGGCAAGCTGGTTGGGCCCAGCCTACCCAGTTATTATTGTCTCCATTTCTCATTTAACCGGTTACTTCTTCTAGTTAGCTTCAAATAGGGCTGCCAAGTCCCCACCTGGGGGGAGGCAGGGATTCCCCCACCCAAAGGGCTCCAAATTTGCTGGTCCGGATCTGGCTGGTGGGGGAAACCCCACCCCCGTAGTGGCCAGATCAGGCCGACGTGACCGGAAGTGGGCAATGCTCTAGCACCCGGCCTGAAAACTCTATGGTACCAGGTGCTAGAGTGTCACCCGGCGACAAGCCCAGCGTGATGACATCACTTCCAGGTGATGTCACATCGCAACGCGCGTGCACAAATGTCCCAGACTGGGACCAGCTCTCCCCCGCTTTTTAAGGTAAGGTACTTGGCAACCCTAGCTTCAAACAATAGTAATATTTAGAAAATTAAATCTGACTTTTTCTTTAAAAAGCTTGAGTTTAATCAAAAGATTTCAAACACACAAACATACAGTGTCTGATGGACTATATCAGGGGTGGCCAACCTTGCTTAACGTAAGAGCCACATAGAATAAACGTAAGAGCCACATAGAGATGTCTGAGAGCCGCAAGACAGGAACAAATATCACACACACGTTTTTATTTTTTAAAATATGCAAATTTGCTTTTTTATTAACGTTAAATGGGACTGCCAAAAATAAAAACAAACGAGGAAAACCAGTTATAAGAAAGAGAGAGAGAGAAACTAGGAAAGCAAATAGATGGGAGGGAGGAGGGAAGGAAGGAAGGAAGGAAGGGAGAAAGAGAGAAAAAGCATGCCTCCCCTTTGCTTCCCCAGCCGCCCTGCCAGGAGCCGCACAATATGTGTGAAAGAGCCGCATGTGGCTCCCGAGCCACAGGTTGGCCACCCCTGGACTATATTTTGTTTTGTTTTGTATTTGTGTTGTAGATAATTGTTTTGTATTTGTTTTGTAGATCATTTTAAGTCCCATTTTGTGCTTCTGGTAGATTGGAAGTGGCAGCCTCGCCTTACAAGGGTAACCTCGAGAGCCAGTGTGGTGTCATGGTTAAAAGCTAGGGTTGCCAGGTCTGGGTTGGAAAATACCTGGAGACTTTGGGGGTGGATCTGGGAGAGGGTGGGGTTTGGGGAGGGGAGGGGCCTCAGCATGGTACAGTGCCATAGAGTCCACCCTCCAAAGCAGCCATTTTCTCCAGAGGAGCTGATCTCTGTCAGCTGCTGGAGATCAGTTGTAAAAGTGGGAGATCTCTATTTCCTACCTGGAGGCTGGCAACCATATTAAGAGCAGCAGATTCTAATCTGGAAGACTGAGTTTGATTCCCCTTTCCTCCACATGAAGTTCATCACTGACAAGATTTTCTAACCCAGACAATTTTTTCTGACGGGACTGCGAAACCAGGAAACAAAATGCCATCTGTTTACTATCCTTCCTATGGTCACAGGTCTGTTTCAACCTGTAACCTTACTTCCACTGAACTTCTTCCCTTCTTTTCACTCTTCCGTGCATTTGTTAGATTCATCCTTCTTCCAATTTATCACTTCCTCCTCACAAATGAACCAATTTAATTTATCCCCTTTCCACCTTTCAAGCCTTTGCTGACACTTGTTCAACTCTCATGAAATTACACCTACCACCATCCATGTTGTGGTGGTGTCACTCCATTCCTTCCCCAGAAAAGCCAAGGCAACTTTGAGACATGCCATTCCTCTTGAAAGGAAGAACTAGCAGTGAAGCCTGCCGGCTGACCTTGGGCTAGTCACAGTTCTCTCAGAACTGTCCCAGACCCACCTACCTCACAGGGCATCTGTTGTGAGGAGAAGAAGGGAAGGTGATTGTAAGCCACTCGGAGACTCCTTAAGGTAGACAAAAACTGAGGTATAAAAACCTCCTCCTCTTCTTCTACCATCTTCTTGAGTTGGAGTTCCATTTCTGGGACCACCTGCAAACAAACAGCTGATCATAAAACCACAAACATTCACAAATCCCATTACGATGTGATGAGTACAGAGAAGCAAAAATAGAGCAGCAATTCTTAAAAGATCAGCAATAACACATAAAGCAGCAGTTCTTCAAAGATCGACAATAACACGTCAGATCGCCAAAGACTGGGCTAAAAAACGTGTTGGGAAAAGTGAGTGGTTGGCATGGACAGGGGAACGGGCGGTGCGAAGGAAGCGGCAGGGGAAGGAAGGAAGCCTAAAGAAGTCCTGCCAAGACAGGAGTTTGGTTATTCAGGTGCCAAGTGTGTAAGTCTGACTCTCGCCAAGGGTAACAAAAGCCGCTGCATAATACTCATGATATTAACTAATATGTTTGTATTCCCTGCTGAACCAGCAAGACTCTGGATTGGTTTAAGCATCAGGAAATGGAGAAGTCTGAGTCATCACAAAGCCACCACGAGAGCTGCAATGAATACACGTTGTGTAGTTTTGCACAGGGCTTGTGCAGTTATTCTCCTTCCCACTCCACCCCTGCACCTGATCCTGGAAACTGGCTGTGCTTGCCTGTGTAACATCATCAGGCCCTCCTCCATGACTCCCAGGTCTGCTGCATGATCAAAAGGAAAGGATGTCCTCAGCGTCTGAAGTTAATGAAGTCACTCGGACAAATAAAGAGGGTCCGCCAAGTAGTTCGCTTGTACCCTTTGGCTCACCTTGATGGTCGAGCAGACACTGTAAAAAGTGGATTTTAATGATTGTTTTTCTGTGCAAGGGTGTGGGTGTGGTGGGTGGGTGTGGCGGGTGGGGGACAGCTGTAGGTGCTGTCGATAGCCAAATGCAAATTGAATCGCAAGTTGCCCAGTTTCGAAACGCTGGAGCTTTCTATTGCCTGGTGCAATATAATTATTCACCATATACCAGCAGGTCCTGATTAACCCTTCGTCTCGTCACTCTGCAGTAAAGGGTCTCTGCTAAATGGGTCTTCCTGCTAGTAATTTATTGGGGTTGTACAGAGAAGCCTCACCCTCCTCTGTTGATCTCCTGAGTGATTTTGACTGGAGGGGGAAACATCTGGAAAGGGGAAGTGGAATGCAACATGCTTCGTGTATCAAGTCCATCTATAGAGTGCATTTTAATCCTCTCCATCCTCCTAGGACCTCGGGGTAGCAAATGTGGCTTAGAATGGCCCTACAGGGAAGGTTAGGCTGAGAGAGTGTGACTGGCCCAAGGTGACTCAGCAAGCTTTAACATAATGTGGGATTTGAACTTGGGTCCCCCAGATCAATCATTCGGGCACTCAGACTACTATACCACACTGCCTCTCCAGAGTAATTTCTGCATTACACTTCCTGATCTGTTCTCTGTTTAGATGCCAGATAAATAAAAAATCCAAGGAGAGGTGATAGCTTTTGACTACTACCAAGCCACCCTTTGAAGTTGCTGAAAATGATTCAAGATGGCAGTAGCAGTTAGGCACACATGAAAACCTGCTGGTTCAGCTCGTTTCCTGTTCACCAGGGCTATCAGGCAGCCAGTTAATTGACAGGCTGTTTGGCTGTTCATAACCTGTGTGTATGTAATTTCAGGTACAGGTCAATTGCAGCCATCAGCAGTTGTCTCCCAGCTGATGTGGGACTCTGTACCCAGCATAGTTTTTAAAGGGAGGGGGGAATTGTCTACCCACGGATTTGTTGAAAGTTGTGTTTCTCTTATCCCACCCCAAACTGTCTGCTTAGGCTGCAGAGAAAAGGAGAATTTACAACACAGAGATTAAAAGCATTGTAACACAGAGATTAAAAGCCCAGTTTAAGGCAGGGGGGGGGGATGTGCTCCTTCTCTCCTCCCTTTTGCCATGCAGAGATTAAAAGCATTATTTTTGTTCCCACCCAGCTTGGAGGGTAGGGAAGATAAACTAGCTCTTTCTCCTTTCCCTTTTGCAGTTAAATTCTATTGCTGAACAGGTTCACTGAGAAATCTGTGGAACCCCTAGTTGGAATCGGATGTCAAAGTATGGGTGGAAATTGTGTTGTCAGGTTAGAAATGAAACTATTTTAAAACGTGTTTACTGATTTATCTGCTCCTTGGAGGAAGAGGAAGAGGAGGAGGAGGAGGAGGAGGAAGAGGAGATTGGATTTATACCCCACCCTTCACTACCCAAAGGAGTCTCAGAATGGCTTACAGTCTCATTTCCCTTCCCCTCCTCACAACAGACACCCTGTGAGGTAGGTAGGGCTGAGTGAGCTCTTTCCAGGACTGCTTTTGAGAGAACAGCTCTGAGAGAACTTGTGACTAACCCAAGGTCACCCTAACAGCTGCATGTGGAGGAGTGGGGCATCAAACCCGGTTCTCCCAGATTAGAGTCCACGCTCCTAACCACTACACCAAACTGGCTCTCAAGAAGAGAACAACCTGCTCAAAGTGACATAAAAACTTCCAAACAAGGAAAGAACTGGAACTAAGATGACAGGCAAAGCATTTTAAACTAGAACACAGTGGAAACAAAAACCAACATTATAATTAATGATGAAGGGGGAAAATGCCTCATTAGAATTCTGAAAATTATACACAGATGGGTATACATTTTATAACTCAGCACAGCAGGTTCTGTGGAAAGGGCCTTCCATTATTTCTGCGCCAAAATGTATTTCATGAACATTTTTGTGACTGCTGAAAGATGCAATACGTAGTCAACTTCACACCACTTTCCCATGTAAACCAGTTCAGAGGGGTTTTTCCCCCAAGCCTGTGACTTCTAAGACTTGTGTGATGTCATATGTGTAATGCACACAGCAGTGCGTTGCTTCATTTCTTTTCCTCAGCACGCCTCTCATACTGATACCATGCATCTCATTGTTACCAGAATGGTTTGTGTGCTTTTCCATGCATTCAGCACATTCTTGTGCAACGCATCTGTGAAAAATCACCATGGGAGTAAAAATAAATAAATATCCAGATCAATATAGAAATCAGGAAAAGCAAAGACAGGAAATCAGATTCCAAAACAGAGCCACGTATTTATAACATAATGAAGAACAATTTGTTAAAACAACCAGTTTTGTCGGGGGCGGGGGGGGGGCTGCTATTTCAGGGACTATGTCACACCTCTCGAAACAACAGAATTTTCTGCGAAAAACAAACCCAGTGAAAATTCGGCACAGCCCTACATTCGATAGCCCTGGCCCTGCTATGGCCCCTATTGATTTAAACCCCTGGGGGGGGGGAGGAGGGGGGAGTTGATTTGAACAGACAGATAAAGGCATGCAGAGTATGGTGGCCCCTTAGGTATAAGCGAGCCAGATTCCTCCTTTTGCAAAGCAACCTAGTTTGCAACACAGTAATTGCCTAACAATCATCGGTGCAACAGCTTGTACAACAGGGTATTAACACACTAAGAAAAGGAAAGAAATAAGAGGTACCTTTGCACAGTCTCTGTGGGACGGCCACGGTGGTAAACCCTTAGGGGCATTCCAACTGTAATGCACAGCACGTTCTGCCACACAAGGGCTGGCTTCTTTCTTTTCTTTTTTTTTAAGGGGGGGGGGGAACACCCCGCGCTGACACTCGTAAATTGCCACATGTTTGGAATCTCAGCACGATCTCCCAACAAGCTGTGTTCTGCTAGTCATTATTTCTACTGGACGCAAATGGCTGTAACTGTGTTCATTCAAGACAGGACACATTGTTGTGTCTCATGAGGGAGGGTTCCCACCTCAAGGGCAGGAGGTTGTGTTCCAGGACCACACCAGGCCTGATTTGGCTGACAGCTTGCACCGTTTTTATATCTTTAAAAAAAAGCAATGGGTGTTTCAGATGGCAAGGTGTGTGCAGATGCCATCCTTTGCCGGCAGTGCAAAGGTGTGTCCACCTGTGCCAGTAAGTCAGTGTTTTAGGACAGGGGTGGGCAAACTTGCTCAGCGTAAGAGCCGCCTAGAACAGGGGTGGCCAAACTTGCTTACCATAAGAGCCACATAGAATAAACATCAGATGTTTGAGAGCCACAAGACGTGAACAAATATTACCTGCTTTTATTGGAAAATAAGCAAATTTGCTTTTTATTAACATTAAATGAGACTGCCAAAAATAATAACAAAAGGGGTAAAAGCAGGTATTGATAATGATATTAATTTGTCCAATGGTATTTGTTTGCTAATGATATTTAGCTTCCCCAGCCACCCTGCCGGGAGCCACATAATATATGCGAAAGAGCCGCATGCGGCTCCCGAGCCACAGTTTGCCCACCCCTGTTTTAGGAGAACCAATCCGACTGGGTAAGTCCCAAGCAGTCAAACTGGTCTGCTATGACAGCTGTCCGTTCCCCATAATGTACAGGAAGCTGTGCAAGGGAGGTCCCAAAAGGACCGTTGGAACAGTTGTTTTTAAAATCAACTTCATGGAATACATTTTGTACTGATGTAAGAAACTTGTACGGTATAGAACACTGGTTCCCAACTTTTCTGATCAGGCTATTCCAACGCCGTGCCATTGTTTTTCCCCCTTGCAGTATGCATATCAGTGCCCCCCCCCCCATAGAGAGATATGACGGTGGAGGTGTGATGCATCGATCCTCCAGGTAAGCGCAGCAGAAACAAATGGTTAAAAAAAACCCCGACTCACCCGTGGTTGCATCTGATCACACAGAGGCGGGCTGTGCCTGCATCTACAATGCTCCATGTGATCACGCAACTGCGGGTCAGCTTGCATCGGAGGGGATAGCTTCACTTCCCCTCCGCTTTGTCTCGCACATGTGACTGCCACCAAAGTTTAGTGGGCGAATGGATTTGGAGATCCTTTGCAGTAACTCTGTGACTCCCATGTTGCGAACCACTGCTATAGAAGATCCTAGGGGACATGGACAGGTTCAGACTCCGCTCATGCCCACTGTGGCTTTGCTGTGAATAGCCTACACAGCTTAGAACACACCGTTCACCCCTTTGTGATGGATAGCTTGATCCAACCCGTTGCCTCTGTGACAGCTGTCAGTTGGCAAGCCGAGATGTTTGTCCTTTAAGTTAAAGACGTATTGAGAAAATATAATGTCTTGACCTGGATGGCCCAGATTAGCTTGAACACATCAGGTCTTGAAAGCTAAGAAGGGTCGACCCTGGCTAATATTTGGATGGGAGACCATCAAGGAAGAAGAAGAGATTGGATTTGTACCCTGCCATTCACTTGGTATCTCAGAGTGGTTTACAATCTCCTTTCCCTTCCCTTCCCCACAACAGACACCCTGTAAGGTAGGTGGGGCTGAGAGAGCTCTGACAGAAACTGCTCTTTTAAGAACAGCTCTGACCGAACTATGGCTTCTCCAAGGTCATCCAGCAGCTGCAAGTGGAGGAGTGGGGAATCAAACCCAGTTCTCCCAGATTAGAGTCCCAGATTAGAACAGATTAGAAATGAACTTTGGCTGGAAAGTTAAAATGCAACACATAAAGATGAGACTGATTTTCAGCAGTGGGATCAAGTCTTGGTGTTCATGCCCAAGCCTTTCTCAACATGTCCCCAAGAGACAAGAAGAATCCACCCTTCCAACTTAGTCATTTGGCATTTGAGGAAGGGAGTGGTTTCCCAAACCATGACAATGCTAGCAAAATACACGACATTTCAGCAACCTGCCCCAGCAGGCAACAACAGAGACAAAATAAAGCACAGTTTCAGAGGGTGGCCAGATTGGTTTGCAGTAGAACAGCTAGGTTCAAGTCCAGAAGCACTTGGTTTGCAGTAGAACAGCTAGGTTCAAGTCCAGAAGCACTATAAAGACCAACCAGATTTTGGGGGTATAAACTTTGCAAGTCAACCTTCCAATATCTGATGAAGGGAGCTTTGATTCTCGAAAGCTTATACCCCCAAATCTTGTCGGTCTCTAAGGTGCTACTTTATTTATTTACTCCCTTTATACCCCACCTTTCTCCCCAAAGGGGACCAAAAGTGGCTTACATAACCCCCTCCATTCTATCCTCACAATAACAACCCTTTGAGGTAGGTTAGGCTGAGAGTTTGCAACTGGCCCATGGTCACTCAGCAAGCTTCCATAGCAGAGGGAGGATTCGAACCTGGCTCTCCCAGATCCTAGTCCAAAACTCTAACCACTGCAACACTCTGGCTCTTGAATCTCGTTGAACCTCTAATATTAATTTATTTTATTGTATTTCTACCCTGCCCTCCCCCACAAGCAGGCTCAGGGTGGGTTACAACAGAATAAAACAGTTAAAACTCCACAGTATACGTATAATTAAAACCAATAAACCCCCATAACACAGCCCACAAGATGGCAATTGCAGTTCGACAGGATCACCTTCATGAATCCTGCATGTGTGCCCAAGATGGACCAGAAAGTTGGGCAAGTATAGATAACCACTATCAATAACAGTTGAACTAGTGGATGCCCCCCCCCCCCCAATGACTGGGGCAAGGTGGAGCAAGGTGGAGCAGGGTGGAGAGGCCATACTTGAATCTAGCTGAAAATCGACCATTCTCGAATCTGGCTGAAAATCGACCACTCTTGAATCTAGCTGGAAATCGACCATACTCAATTCTAGCTGCAAAGAAAACACAGTGACTTACTGAGAGCCAGCATTGCAAAATAAGGCCTGCCTTTTGAAAATAGGGGGGAACGGGGTTGCTTGAATATTCTTGGAGGGGCATCCCCAGTTTCTCCAACCCAATGAAAGCACAGAGTGAAAGTGGATGCTCTCAGCCAGCTGGCCAGCCACCCACACTTTTTACACGGGGAAAGGAATTAAACTCTGTTTCCAAATACCGAACTGAAGGGTGGTGGCGGCGGTGGCAGGGAGGCCTGTCAAGCTTTGTGGTGCTTTTAAACACGCCCTGTCATCGTTTATTAACTTATTTGCTCAAAGCCCTCAGGAGAATAAGGCCTTGTTTTGTCTGGATTCCTGACTAAGCCTCTGCACAATAATGCCAATTTCTCGTTTTAGTGGCCTGGCTTACTTGCGGTGACATGCGAGCCCCCACTGTTAGTCGGAAACATGTCGCAGGGCTAGTAGCTGTTAGCGAGGCGGGCGCGAGACACGGCAGCGCTGATCCCCAGGCTTTGAACAAAATTACTTCCTTTAACACACGACCACCTTAATTATGTGCTGGGAAACAGAAAGCAGGTCAGACAATTTGTCCCGGGACGTCATAACTCCATCAGTACAATGCTGACATTATCAGAGATTTATGGATGGAATGTCATAATTATTTTTTTAGTAAACAGATCAAGGTTTGCTAATGGAGGAGGCCGAAAGTAGTAATTAGCTTCTCTGTAAAGGACTCTTTAAGATGGGGGGGAGGAGGAGGAGGAGAAGGAAAATGTTCTTATGAAAAAAAACAATCTCCTGTTGTTGTTTTTTGGGATGGCCTGCAATTCCTGCAGCAGGAGGGAAAGGTTAGGGGGTTTCCATGCCCGTAATTTCCGTTTCCCAAGTGGCGTTAATTAGTTAATTAATTAGATTTTTTTAAAAAAAACTGCCGCTCACCTTATGGCGACTTACATTAAAGCCATATAAATAAGTTTAAAAGATTGTTTAAAAAAACATATTAACATTAAAATGTTTTAACTATTGAAATGTGAGGCTTGCACCACACCGCTAATGAAGAGAACCCGAACACGTGGACTATCCTCCAGAGGCCAACCGAAACGATTCGGAAACTAAACAAGTCCGGCAGGGCACGGGTGCCCTCCGAGAGTGCATCCCATAGGGTGCTTGCTTACCTTGGAGGTACTTGAAATTATCTTGTGAAAATTGAAAACATCAATACAAAATCTATTACAGAAGACAACTGCGGTCCATTTTTGAAAAAGACTGTCGAAACGCAAGATATATCTGGAATTTATGTCATTTTCTTGGACTTCATTTTCGTGTCTTGAAGCGTCTTCGAACTTTATCGTCATAGTACATTGTACTTTTGTATTTTTGCACATGTGATTCTTATAATAATTATACACAGAGATTGTATAATTACCTTTATTAGTGTCTTTTCTCACAGCGTTACTATTTTCCCCCCTCGTATCTCTTCTTTTTTGGTTTTGGAAAGACTAGTAGCCGTATAGCAGAGTAAAACAGTTTTCTGTTTTCCAAAAAAAAACCCCTGTATGATTAAGTCCCAAAGTTTTGGTAGTTTTCCTTAGAAAATCGTTATTGTCCAGCTAACAAGAACTGGACTCACACATTACTGGATGCTATTCTATTGCAATCATTCACCTCCTGGATTTTCTTGTCTAGACAGGAAGTGCCATTCACTAAATCTCTGAAGATGGTGGCCTCTGGAAACGGACCTCCTGTACAGGTTTCTGTGGGAAGTGATGGTTGTTCAAGTAGTTTAGAGGATGAAATCCTGTTCCAACACATCTGATTATATAAGACATGAGTGTTCCCTAGGGTAGTCAGTTCTGGATAAAGAAATACCTGGAGGTTTTGGGAATGGAGCCCGGGGAGAGTGGGGTTTGGGGAGGGGAGGGACCTCAGCAGGGTATAATCCCATAGAGCCCACCCCCCTTAAGGAGCTGATCTTGGTTGTCTGGAGATCACCTGTAGTGGTGGGGAGTTCTCCAGGTGCCAACTTGGAGGTTGTCAACCCTGGTGTTCCCCCATTGCTTGAACCCTATTGTGTCATTCCTTTAAACGCAGGGATATGCTCAAGAGCTAAGAAGTCAACATCCCAGCAGAATTTTCCTTGGGCAACATAAGCTTATCTGTGCAGTCTCCTATTCATCCAGAAAACTTCATTTCACCTTTTCTTTTCTTTTTTTAGCCCATTGGGAGCCTAGCAAGAGCTGATGCAGTCCATTTGTATTAATGATCTGTGGCTAAGTTAAAGGTTTTGTTTTCGGTTCACTGATGGCGGGGCCATATTTACAGTGTCCCCTTGTTTCTAAGCTGGTTTCTGAAGAAGGTTAATAGATATTAGGGCTCTCAAGAGCCAGTCGGCTCAGTGGGGTTTCTGTTTCACACAGGCTTTTCAGTTTCCTTGCATTTATTATCCTAGGCATTTTCACTGTTTGTTTTCAATTATTATTTGTGCGTGTACGTAGCTGAAATAATTACCTTGCAAACTCTATCTGGTCATGTTCAATCTCCCTTGAATTTAAAGGATCCCAAGAGCAAGGATCACTGTTTTTTGGGGGGACTTCACAGTAACGTCTTGTGAATGCTGTATGGTCGCCCACAGGGAGGGGAAAGCAGAGTTCACATAACCTGACCTTTCAGGGTTTTGTGACTCAGCACTGAAAATATTCTGCTTGAGAAGCAGGCAGAAAACCTAGCCAGCGACAGAGGCTTCCTCAGGAAGTCCTAGAACACACGCACATCTTGCCCTCGTGGAGGATCACAACTGTTCGAAGTGTGCACACATAGGCAATTGTTTTTGTTACTTGAGCAAATTAAACCCTTCTCATTTCCCACTCCAGAACAGCATAAGAGTAATACATTAAACAATCAAAAGTCTGGGACTGATTTCACACGATCTGCTGCTCTGCCCCCCTCTTCCCTTTCCCCCAATTGCATGCGACAATTTCCCACTATGTGCTACGCAGCCACATTTTGACCAGCAGCTTTACCCGATTTCTCCCACATCTTCTAGATCCTCAAAAAACAGGATCAACAAAATGCAGGGGAAATCAGCCAAAGCTGCAGGTTGAAATGTGGTCGCATAGCACATAGTGGGAAATTGATGAATGCAACCGAGGGAAAGGAAAGAGTGGGGGCAGAGCAGCAGTGTGTGCGAAATCAGTCTGGGTCTTTGTAATATATATCTATTTTTCATATTCTTCCTCCAAAATGCTCAGAGTGGCACCCAAGTATTCCCTACTGGCATCTATAGTATTCCCCACTCCCAGGTGGGGGCTGTAGATCTCCCAGAATTACAACTGATCTCCAGACTACACAAGTCTACTGAGATCAGTTCCCCTGGAGAAAATAGCTGCTTCGGGGTGGGTGGGCTGGGCTTTCTAATTCAGAAGACCGGGAAGCGCTAGTTAGTCAGTGTGAACCAGCTGAACCAGCAAGCATCCTAGCTGGAATTTATTTGATTTGATTTGTAGACCACCCTTTCCTATGCACAGGGCTCGGGACAGTGAACAACAATTCAATAAACACATTTGCGAGTTAGAATTAAAACAGTTAAAACAGTAAACAAGTTCTGTGATCATTACAGATGGCGCTTAGAGGACCAATGTGCATCCTTACCTCATGGGGAAAGAGGAAAGAAAGAAGGGACCATGCTCAGTGGAAACCGTTGCTGTCCTCAGCCACAGGCTAGGTGGAACACATATGTCTTACATCTTACAGAACATCCCTGTCTTTAGATTTCAGTAGTCCTAGAGGGAAGCAGCCCTACAGGTTTCGAGTGTTGTTTCCAGAGCTTCATCCTGCAAAAGGCTTGGGTTACAATTTTGTGAGGAGTTATGTGCATACTTGGGGGAGCAGAAGTCTGGCTGGGCAGACATTTTTCTAATGCAGGACTACTTCTTTGTGGAGTTGCTGCCTCCTATGATCTTGTCAAGTAGCAGGAAAGCCAGGAGGGGGCTGCCTGTGTGAGATGTAGCCAAAGTTGAAGGACAGCTGCCGCTTAGGGGCTGGATGGTCAATAGAGTCTCATGGAGGGGTGGCTGTTGGGGTGACTCTCAAGGTGTATTCCTCAGCTGAGACATCTAGATCTAAGGAGCTCAGGGTAAGGTTGTCAACTCTGGGTTGGGAAATACCTGGAGGTTTCGGGGTGGAGCCTGGGGTGAGCAGGGTTTGGGGAGGGGAGGAGCCTCAGTAAGGTATAATGCTAGAGAGCCCACCCTCTGAAGCAGCCATTTTCTCTGTCGGGCTTTGCAAACCGCTGTGCAAAATTTTGCGGCACTTGCTGTGACCTGTGCATTTTCTTGCACGAACAGCATTCTAACATACGTGTGGTTTGTTTGAACCGCCTGGATTTCTATCAGGCAAAGGGTATACATACTTTGAGTAGATCTTTCGATAGGAAGGGCAATGACGTAGGACATGTCCTGTTGTTTCTACCTCTCCTCTTTCGCATGAACAGAATCTCTCCTCAGCAGGTGCGTGATGCCATAGAGATCACCCTCGGAAGTGGCCAGGAGAGATGAGTAGTAATCCCAGGAGAGCTGCATCCTGGGAGATCTCCAGACCCCACCAAGCGGTTGGCAACTCTTGGTGTAGCCCTGGAGGGGTCTAGAGAGCTTACTTTACTGTGTGGGGTGTGTGTTTCAGCATGGTTCTCACCCTAAAATCCCAAGCGCAGGGAGATCTCACCAGCTAAGAGAACGACAGTGTGGAAGCAGTCAATAACATCTCATTCTATGAAATAATACTAATTTGTAGGTTAGCTTACCACCGCCAGATCCATTAGAGTGCTGAACAATGCAGTTAGCAGGTGAAACAATAGCGGAACAAAAACGAAATTAAGTAATATAGGTAAAGGAGAGAAGAAAAGGTGTTTCAGCTGAAGCATGAAAATAAATGTAGATAATTAGCACTTCTGCAAAGCTTTTCATCTTCCACATGTTGTGCAAATATTACTTCTTCAGTTCCCACAACACCCACTGCGCCCTGTGTAAATATTACATTTATAATACGCCATTATCGTATCATTCCCCAAAATAAGTTTTACGGCGTGAGAAATCAAAGTTTATCGCCATCGTCGTAAATGAATAGGCCCCTTGACTGGATCGGTGCCATTTCCCCCAATGGAAACTACCCCCTCCCTCAGACTATTTTAAGTCCTGGTAAGGGGGGAAAAAAGGTAATGTGATATACTTGATTTTCCTTCCACCCACGGACCTTAAAGCAGAGTAAGGGGGACATTTTGTATCAGGGGAACAGGACAAGAGAAAAGAAAAGCTAATTCTTTCTTCCCCAGAGCCATGACCCAATTTTCCCCCAGCCTAGCCTGGTAGCTTTAGAACCAAATGATCTTTCAGGTTTCAGTCAATGAACTTTGACAACTTGTCCATTTTGTCCCCCTAGAATGTCCCCCAAATCATCCATAACCTTAAGGTTGCCCACTCTGGGTTGGGAAATACCTGGAGCTTTGGGGGCTGGGGCCTTGGGAAGGTGACGTTTGGGGAGGGAAGGGACCTCAGCAGGGTATAGAATCCTGCCATAGACTCCACCCTCCAAAGCAGCCATTTTCTCCAGGGGAACTGATCTTGGTCATCTGGAGATCAATAGTAATAGCAGGAGATCTCCAGGTGACACCCGCTAGTTGGCAACTCTACGTAACCTGCAAGGATTCTTCAGGGGACAAATGGAAGTGGAAAGAGGACTTAAGGCTAAAGTGACTTAAAGTTAATGTCATCATCCCTATACTGGAGATGGGGGCATAAGGCTGAGAAATGCCACCTTGCGTATGAACACCGAGTGGGTTGAGTCCAGAATTGATTTCCCGCAAAATGGAAGGGGCGGGGTTAATTTCTGCCAGTTCTCTCTGTTTGCTACAGACCCCCAATTTGCCTCCTATGCTGTTCTTGAGGGTCCCCAGGAGGGCCCCGTGAAGCTGCCTTACACTGACTCAGACCATCTGTCCATCAAGGTCAGTATTGTCTACATGGACTGGCAGCGGCTCTCCAGAGTATCAAGCAGAGGTCTTTCACATCCCTGCTGCCTGGTCCTTTGAACTGGAGATGCTGAGGATTGAACCTGGGACCTTCTGCATGCAAAGAAGATGCTCTTCCACTGAGCCACAACCCCTCTCCAGTGTCTTGGGGAGACCAGTGGGCTGTGGCGGGAAAAGGGGAGGGAACTGTGTGTTCCATTGATTTAAAAAGTGCCTTGCGTGAGTGAAAATTTTTGTTTGGATGTATCCCAGTGAATTCAAAGGCGGGGGCGTTTGAGATCAACAGTGCAATCCTAAACAGGGTTACACACATCTAAAACCATTGACGTCAATGGAACGAGAAAGGGGTCACTGTGTTTAGGATTGTACTGTTAATCTGGGGATTTTGAAGATTTTAGCCCCAGAAGCAGGACTAGAGAGAGGAGAGAGGAAGAGAGAGGAGATTGGATTTATACCCCACCCTTCAATACCTGAGGGAGTCTCAGAGCGGCTTACAATCTCCTTTTCCCTTCCCCTCCCTATAACAGACAACCTGTGAGGCAGGGCTCATTTCGTAGCAGGAGCTCCTTTGCATATTAGGCCACACAGCCCTGATGTAGCCAATCCTCCAAGAGCTTACAGTGGCCCCTGTAAGAAGAGCTCTGTAAGCTCTTGGAGGATTGGCTACATTAGAGGGGTGTGGCCTAATATGCAAAGGAGCTCCTGCTACGAAATGAGCCCTGCGGTGAGGTAGGTGGGGCTGAGAGAGCTCTCTTGAGAACTGCCCTTGGGAGAACAACTCTGAAAGAACTTGTGACTGACCCAAGGTCACACCAGCAGCTGCATGTGGAGGAGTGGGGAACCAAACCCGGTTTAGGTTTATGTTTATTTGGATTTATATCCCGCCTTCCCCTTAACGGGCTCAGGGGGGGTTCCAACAATATTAATACACTACAATTAAAACCACGTTAAAACAGAATATAAAATAACATAACTCATAATAACAAACCATAGGGAATTGGATATTGGCTGTGAGGCTTTTGCAAGCTATTTTGCGGATAAAGCCTTGTCGCTCCGCCGTGACCTTCCTGCCACAGTTGATACTGTGAATGAACTTGAGGCTCCTAGCATGTCTTCTGGTCACATTCTGGATTATTTTGACCTGCTCAGCCTGGAAGAAATTGACAGATTGCTCTTAACTGTATGCCCCACCAGCCACCACATGTATCTTGGACCTGTGCCCATTGTGGCTAATTAAGGCCCCTCACGAGGGGCTATGGGAACCCATATGAGAGATTGCCAACAAGTCTCTCTCAGAGGGACAGTTCCCGGGGGCACTTAAGGAGGCAGTGGTGTGCCCCCTCTTGAAAAAACCATTTTTGGACCCGGTCAAATTGGCCAACTATTGGCCGGTTTCCAACTTGCCCTATTTGGGCAAGATAATAGAGAGGGTGGTAGCACTTCAGTTAAAGAGCTTTCTGGACGATGTTTCTATTTTAGACCCCTTCTAGTCTGGCTTTCGCCCTGGGCACGGGATGGAGTTGGCACGGGTCACCCTCACGGATGACCTCCGAAGGCATCTGGATCGGGGTGGATCAGCAGTGCTGCTGTTGTTAGATCTGTCGGCTGCGTTTGACATGGTCAACCATCAGCTACTGATTCACTGCCTCATTGACACTGGAATTCAGGGGCTGGCTTTACAGTGGCTGGTTGATTAGTGGACCTTAGTGCTCTATGGGGTTCATATGGGGAGAGGTGGTCTCAAAGGCATGCTGGCCCCTGGCCGTGTAGGACTTTAAAGGTTCTCCCAGATTAGTGTTAGCGCACTCCTAACCACTACACCAAACTGAATAAAAGTGGAAATTTCTAGGTGTTGAGGCGAAGCTAGTGTTTGTGTCCAGAGGTCATCAACATGGATATTTTTACGCTTATGGGGAACTCGTTTTTTTCCCCTTTTAAAAAAGTTGATGAATCCCATTCCGTTACACAGTGCAAGCTACTGTACATGAGCTGCCTATCTGGGTACATATAAACATTTTAATAATGTTCATTAAACTTTACTAGGATTTTTTAGTATTGCCTGAATCACAGCTAAAATTTAAGCTCCTTTCCTAATATGGTCTGTATAATGTTACTAGTGTGAGCAAATCCATTTTATGATGCATAAAAACATTAGCCTCCTGTAAATGTGAAGCACACAGAGACACAACATCCATATGTGCACATATTTCTTACAAGTGTGAATGAGTGAATTCTTTTCTACTGTACATTTGGGGGTCAATTCAGATTTTTTTTTTAAAAAAAATGCAACTATCAGTGCTTTTTAGACTATCAGCTGCCTTGACCCTCCAGGGGAAGGTGGGGTATATATTTTAAAATAAATAGAATACCTGTGGTTTGATTTGGGAAAGCAGAGGGGCAGTGGTTAGAGTATCAAGACTAGATCATGTGAGACCCAGGTTTAAAACTCCATTCAGCCATGAATCTTCCTGGATGATCTTGGGTAAGTCACTCTCTCTCAGACTAATTTATCTAGGGCTGCTAGGCCTCTGCTGCCAATCTGCTGGCCAGTGGAGGGACTTATCAGCAATGGGGGAGGCCTGGCATCTGTTTACTGGCAACAGGGTGGTGTTACTTCTAGCACACACTGGAAGTGATGTCATCATATCACAGGCAATATGGGACTCTCTGGTATTTGGGCATGAACTCTATGGTAAAAACAGTTTCTACCATAGAGTTTTTGCCCTGATTCCAGAGCATCCCTGCGTCACTGGCAGCATGATGATGTCACTTCCAGTGAACAAATCACCACATCAATGGTGACATTACTGAGATGCCAGGCTAGGCCTCCCCACTGCCGGTAAGCCCCCCACCCTCTGCTGGTTGCCAGGGGGTACCTGGAAACCTTAAACCTGTGAGGAGAAAATGAAGGTGAATGGAAGTGTGTATACCACCCCATGCTCCCAGGAGGAAGGACAAAATAAAAATGAGATAGGCTAGGGAGACGGGACAAGAGCCAAACTTCAAAATTTACCTCAGCCTCAAACACGCTTGACCAGCTCAGCAAGCCGCTCTAAGCCTAACCTCCCCCTGCCCCATATTTCCAGGATCAGGATACTATGACAAGTCCTTGGTAGCTTTCAGAATGTTGAAATTCCTCTCAAGAGGGCCTTTAAGGACTTATTTTAACTCTCTGAGTAGGGTAATAGGAATGACTTCAAATATCTCATGCCTGCCATTTCAGTCTGCATATACACATATCAATTTTTCTTCTTCCATATGTGAATTGTTCTTGTTTATTGAATTGTGAATTGTTCTTGTTTATTGTTCTTGTGACTTAATTTATGGGTTTTAAATTGATCTTAAATGTTATTGTATTGGATACGGCACATTGTGCCCTTGTAAGCCGCCCTGAGCCTGTTTGCAGGGAGGGCGGGGTATAAAATTGAATAAATAAATAAATAAATAAATTGCTCCTTGATTCTTTCCCCCCCCTGCACCATTTGTTGCTTGTACATCAGTAAGTCAGCAGTATATGTATACATGACGAAAACAGGAACACCATATAATCAGATTGTATATAAAAATGGACAATACCCAACACAGCTAATCTACAAAAGCAAAAGCAAAAATGATAGAGTAAAAACTGCTGACACAAATGAAAAAGAGACAGATTCCGCAAAAGCAGTTGTTGCACCTTCGGTCTTTCATTTCCCCCCGTTGTACTGCTCAATTTCCCACTATTTGCTGTGCGGCCGCATTTTGACCCTCATCTCTCCCCAATTTCCCCCGTGTCTTCTTGATCCTTATATTTTAGGATCAGGAAGACGCGGGGGAATCGGGGGGGGGGGGGGGGAGATGCAGGTCAAAATGTGGCCACGCAGCAAATAGTAGGAAATTGAGCAGTACAACAGGGGGAAATGGGACACCGAGGGTGGAACAGCTGCTTTTGTGGAAGCAGTCGGAGTGTTTCTGTCTTCCCCACTGTGGTGTGTAAAGTGCCACCAAGTCGCAGCTGCCTTGTTGCGTAGACCCAAGCAAGGGACTTTCAAGGCAAGTGAGGAGCAGAGGTGGTTGGCCATTCCCTTCCTCTGCAGAGTCTTCCTTGGTGGTCTTCCTTCCAAGTAACAGCCCTGCTGAACTTCCAAGATCTGATGAGACTGGGCTGTACCACTTTGCCTCCTCTCCCCTGTCATCCCTATTAATGGTGGATTGTTCATAGTTTTCTATCAATTTTAATTGTAGTTGTTCGCTAGGCTGTCATTTGCGATCACACAGGTTTTATTGTTGCAAGCTGCCCTATGGTTTATTTGACCCTAGAATGTGTTATATATTTAAATTAATTGTTGCTATTAATGCAGCATTTCGGATAAGTCCGATTAGCCTGAAATATGCACGGAATCATTAATATCAGACCACTGACCCCCCCCCCCACATTTATTCCAAGCAATTTTATTTAAAGAATAGCATTTCCCCAAATTCTTAGGCAGTAATAACTAGACTTTATTTTTTTTGTTTACATCCACTATAAGTCTTGCTGTTATTTCCTCATGCGTAATCTCATTCCAAATGATACCTTGTTTACAATTTGATTTGTGCATTTTCGTATGGAAACCAAAATTAATACCTCTTTGACATGGAAGAAATACGCTGCATTATCTTTTATGGCATTGATTTGGACGGTGCCGTACGTCTTCCTTAAACTCTGTAATGGCATTCAACTGAGTTGGAGACAAACAAGGACTAATGTTCTATTAGGAGAGAGGAATAATGTGCAGGATTATAAGCACATGCCTCCATTAAATGTTCTTCATGCGAGCTTGGAGGTTGTGAATTGGTTTCAGATCTTTTAACGTAGAAATGAGATCAAATGGTATGAAAGGCATGTCGAATGTCAAAACTTGGGAATATCCCAACCAGATCTTTCAAACTCCAAATAGCCATTTTGATTCACTTCTCCCAAAAAATTTAACCCTATTTCCAGCTTTCTTGCACCAAAGGGTTCCCATAAAATGTAGGCATTCTTCAGTTTTGTGCATTCCACATTATCTGTCTATTGTACATATAAGTAACCTGCGTTGTATGTATAACTACTGTAGAAACTGCATATAAACCCCCTACAACTTACATATACAATAGAAATGAAATCTAACAGCAAGAAGGGAAGAACTAAAATTGTTGAAAAAATTTAAATGAATACTACAAAACCCATAAGACTACTGAAAGATGTATCGACCACCACCAATTAGAGATTTAACTGAAGAGTTGGGTAAAGGCTGTGCTACATCTTGTTCTGATCCTGGATCTTCTTCAGTGTGGATTGGATTCATTGAATTGGATTCAAACTATGGGGCTAGATCCAACCATGCCTTTTCATTCACGGAAGGATTCCTTCTTTGGATGGAAGGATATCTTGAGGAAGCAGAAGGTTCTTTCTGTGAGTTGAAGAACTGTTTTTATAACTGGGAGACTTCTCCCATGAGCATCTTCGGTGAACAGAAGGGGGAAAAATCTTTCCTCTAGAGGAAGTCTTTCTTTGGATCCAGTTCTATGCTTTGGATAGCACTCAAATGCCATTGTCGGAAGACATTCCTGCTCTGATGTTCTGCTATAATAACAAATATTATCTACTTCTAATGATCAAATTGACAAAAAATTAAAGCTTTTATTTAGGAAATCGCAACATAGCTCACACTGGTAGGACCTTCAGGAGAACTAGTTGGCCACTGTGTGCTGGACTAGACGGACCACTGGTCTGATCCAGCAGGGCTCTTCTTATGTTTTTATTTTAACATATACCCCCATTCAGGGCTCATTTCATAGCAGGAGCTCCTTTGCATATTAGGCCACACACCCCTGGTGTAGCCAATCCTCCAAGAGCTTACAGTAGCCTCTATAAGAAGAGCTCTGTAAACTCTTGGAGGATTGGCTACATTAGGGGTATGTGGATTAACAGGGGTCATTTTGTAGAAAAAGAGGTGCAGGAGCTCATTAGCATAACTCATTAGCATAACTTATTTGCATATGCCACACCACCTGACATCACCGGAAGTATGTCAGAAGGCAAGAAAGAAAGAAGAGAGAGAGAGAGAGACAGAAAGAAAGAGCTGGCAGAGAGGGGACAGCTACTAATCCAAGCCTCAGAAGTACCACTATTCTGGGAGGATAGCTTCAGTGGTAGCTGAAGCCTTCAGAAGGCTGGTCGGAGGAACAAGGACCTTTCCAGGGGGCGGGGTCATTTTGCTGCAGCCGTGACACAAGCAGGCATTCCCCCGCCCAGAGGGCGGGTGGCACCAACTCCTGGAGCTGAGCTCCCCCGAGCTCCTGCTCGAAATGACCCCTGTGGATTATTATGCAAAGGAGCTCCTGCTACAAAATGAGCCCTGCCCCCATTCATATGAATACAATAACAGGAATTAGACAAAACCCAAGGATGACTGCTTTCATTACAGTCAACTGAAACGAGACCTTCCTAGCCATCAGCTCAGCTGCTGAAGTGTAATAGAATGTCTATGAGCATTCCAACAGCTCCATGTAAGTAGTGGCTTGCAAGGTCTCTTTGGCATTGTACCCCAGAGAGGTCAGTGTCCTTCCCAGGCTCCATCCTCAAATCTCCAGGAGTTTTCCCACCTGGATCTGGCAACCTATCCCTGGTCCCCCGCTGATGGCCATGGAAGAGAAATGATGTCCTTCAATAGCATCCAAAAGAGTCTCATATTACAGATCTCGATAATACGCAGATTAATTGAAATATGTGCACAATCAATTAAAATTAGACAATTAATTAAAAATCCTTCCCCGATGGACAACAGTAGGTTGACTTGCTTGGCTTTCACAACTAGTTAAATTCAGAGGCAGCCTGCTTCCCCTTAGACTGTTTCTTTTTAGCAGTGTTGTGGCGAACCGTTTTTATCATCCAAATATGGGAAAGATGATATAGATAAAATATGTCTGAAAGAATTATTATCGATGGTAGTAACTGGGTTGTAAAGTTTGACCTTATGAATCCAGTAATGCGATGGCCATTGGAAACCCAAAGCCTATGGTATTTGCGGGCCCGCCTAGCCGAGGTTGTGAATCCTCATCCGAGACATAAAAACAGCCTAACTTACCTTGAGACGAAAATAAAAGTTTATTTCCTCTCATCTGTTCCCAGAAGCAGAAGCAAAGACAGACTCTTGGGGTCTCGACACACAAAAAAAGGTAATGTTCTTTTACTGGCGTGAACAACTTACCTCCAGTGTATTCCTTTTTCATAGAATCGTAGAGTTGGAAGGGACCTCCAGGGTCATCTAGTCCAACCCCCTGCACAATGCAGGAAATTCGCAAATACCTCCCCCCTACACCCAGTGATCCCTGTTCCATGCCCAGAAAATCACAAAAAACCCCTCCAGGATCCCCTGCCAAACAAGCCTGGAGAAAAAATTCTTCCTTTTGTTTTCAGTATTTTGCACCTCACCAAATTGTGTGCTTGTTCAAATCAAACAGTACACCAAAACCTGAAACACAGTAAAATGTGCTTGGGCCCCCTGAAATTATCCGGCTTTAGTGAATGTTGATGGAAGGAAGCCAGATTATTTGACAAATGTGGTGGTACCTACAAGTATGGAAAGCTTCAAGAGGGGATTGGGTAAACATATGGAGCAGAGGTCCATCAGTGGCTGTTAGCCACAAGGTATAGATAGGAACTCTCAGTCTGGGGCAAGTGATGCTCTGTATTCTTGGTGCTTGGAGGGTGGGGCAACAGTGGGAGGGCTTCTAGTGTCCTGGCCCCACTGGTGGACCTCCTGAGGGCACCTGGTGTTTTTGGCCACTGTGTGACACAGAGTGTTGGACTGGACGGGCCGTTGGCCTGATCTAACTTTGGCTTCTCTTATGTTCTTACGTTCTTATATTCAGACCCCGACTTTCCTTTGAATGGAAAAACACAAGAGCCCTTTTAAGTCATTACAGTTTTGTCTCTCCTTCCTCGCACGTCAGGAGACCATGCTATATGTGATCCATTGGATGCAAACTATCACACACACAACCTTTATTGGCATAACAGGATGCAAATTATCAACACGTTGTGTGACTAGGGCAACAGGCTTATTTTCTATCTTATTTAATAAGGCCGATTTTGGATTTGTTAGCAATTTTACCCCTAATATGCTCAGAACTTCTTTTCAGAATGTCATTGCCAATGAGCAGGAACACTGAAGATGGGATAGTCAGCCATCTTTACTCTCACATCTCCAGCATCCCTTCAAGATGGTCTTTCCTATTTTTGCTACTCTATCCAGGGTTACATACCGTAAAGAGCCAGTTTGGTGTAGTGGTTAGGAGCACGGACTCTAATCTGGGAGAACCAGGTTTGATTCTCCACATGCAGCTTCTGGTGTGACCTTGGGGCAGTCATAAGTTCTTTCAGAGCTTTTCTCTCAAGGGCAGTTCTCAAGAGAGAGCTCTCTCAGTCCCACCTACCTCACAGGGTGTCTGTTGTGGGGAGGGGAAGGGAAAGGAGATTGTAAACTGCCCTGAGACTCCTTTGGGTAATGAAGGGTGGGGTATAAATCCAATTGCCGCCTCATCCTCCTCATCCTCCTCCTTCTTTGTGTCTTCTCTTATATCTGTATTCAATGAACAATTTTTAATCTCTCTATACAAATAGAGCCATTCTTCATCCCTAAAATGTATTTGAAGATTGTTTCTCCATCTACTTTCATAAGAGAAGGGATTTTTAAAAAAATTATTCAGATGTGTTAACGATCTGTATATCGTGGCTACCAATTTAGATTGATTTTCTGACTTGAACGTTATCTTTTCAAAATCTTTTAAGGCTGGAGATGGATTCCTTTGTTGTCACCTCACGGTCATAAAACTTCTAATTTGGTGGTAAGCACAACAAGAAGCCCAGGTTGGGTAGGCATTCGAGCATATCGAAGCTTGGGAAAAAAGCATGTCAACCAAGTCACAGAAAATGGTGGCAGAGGGTACCGCATGTGTCACCCAGCTGTGCCTTCTCTCCATGCCCTCCTTCAGACACATGAGAACCAGCACTGTCCAGTTTTGGGCTTTGATCATTGGGACCTCTACTCACTGTGGAATGGTCTCTCAGAAGGTGTCCACCCTCGTGCCCTTCAGAAGATTGAGCAAGACCAGACCGTTTAGGAGGGCATTTGAGGGTGGTTAGTCAGAGTGGCAACAAGAGTTCCCCTCTTCCTAATCCTGGTTCCTTATTGTGTGAGGGTAGTTTGTGTTCTATTAGGGAATTCTTGGCGCTGACCTGGAGGGCCCAGGATAGCCTGATGTCATCAGATCTCATGTACTAAGCAAGACAGTTAGTATTTGGGTGGGGGACCATCAAGGAAGCCCAGGGCTGCTAAACAGAGGCAGGCAATGGCCAACCACCTTTGAAGGACTCTTGCCTGGAAAACTTTACAGGGCTGCCATAAGTCAGCTGTGACTCAGTGGCAATTTCCACCACTAGAGAATTCTTGAGTTACTTTGGGTCCCTTTGAGAAGTGTGGGCTACGGGAGTTTTGGTGGCGGCAGAAAGGCTGACTTATGGCGACCCTGTGGGATCGTCAAGGCAAGAGACATTCAGAGGTGGTTTACCGTGGCCTGCCTCCATGTCACAACACTGTGCTTCCTTAGAGGTTTTGGAATGTACTGGAGTCGGGAGGCGAGTTGTAGGATGATCATAGCAAAGACTTTATTAAGTGAATCAGCATGTTCAGGAGATGGTCAGCTCAAGCATGCTGTCAGGGCTCCAGGGCCCTCATTATATGCTGGCTGGAGCCACACCTCTGGCCGCACCCAAAATACCTGATAGGGGCTTAGCATATGCGCATAGTCCTGATAGGGCCTTAAGTCTTAAGTTGTAGTTCATAGGTCCCCCGCGGGAGACCTAGGCTGGCGATTGGTGGCCGTTTTGGATCCGACTGTCTATTGTTCTACCTGGCTGAAGCTCAGGTAGAATCGGGCCATGTGCTCTGACTAGACACAACAGGTTTCCTATCTAAATACTAGCCAGGGCCGACCCTGCTTAGCTTCTGAGATCTGATGAGATCGGGCTAGCTTGGGCTGTCCAGGTCACGGCAAAACGGGAGCTTTACATCACCCAATCACTGTGTCGACGAGACGAGTCTTCTAAGAAGCCTTTTGCATCCATCCAGGGTTTGCCTTTGCTCCAACAGCCGAAGGGACATTCCTTTACCAAACCTCCTTCACTGATCTCCTCCTCCCCCTTGCACTCTCAGCAATGTGAGGCTGCTGTGCACATTTCCTGGTACCTGCCAACCAATGCTCCCTGTGGAGCCTTGTGAGCAAAAATTCTACTTTATGAGCAAATGGCATTAAAATTGTGAGCGAGTGATATGGCTGCCGCATTCATTAGTTTGCTTTGGAGCTCATCCTTCCTGAGTTAAGACAGAAATGTGTGAGCCAGAGGCTTAAAAACAGTGAGCTAGCTCACACTAACTCGGCTTAGAGGGAACACCCCCGCCACCCATTCGCCCGCTGTCCTCTCCTCCCGCCAGCGTGCGCTGTCACTTTAATGCCGGCGAAGTGCAGATGTCTGTGAGTCAGCAGTAAAACTGAAAATTAGCATCCTTTTGGAGGGGGAGAATGCGGCAGGATGCCTTCCCATAAATAACCTTACAAGGTCTTGTTATTTGTTATTTCGCCATCATTCATTATAACATCATCTGCAGCTCTCGATTCGAGAGTGTTTTACTATCCGAACGGCACCTGGCAATAACAGCTGGACAGCATCTCCCATTAAAGTTGGAGCACGTCTGAGTTAGAAGGGATTTGTTTCAATTGCCAGAAATGCCCTCTCAGCAGTGGGTTGGGGCTGCCAGCGGCATGGCTTCCGTAAAGGTCTGGGGGGGGATCGCGCGACAAACAGGAGATGAGAGAAGGGTTCCAGCCTCCGAAGTCATGGGCGGGCTGACTTCACCCGGGCAGGGTTCGCTTATCCATCAATGTGTTTTAAATTTATAAAGCAAGACTGAGTCTTTAACATCTGTCCGTAGTTAAAGTATAACCGCTGAAGTCATTGTTGGGAGTCCTGTTCCGCCACCCTCTGCTGTCTGAAGTGAGGGTGCAGCTACAAGAGGCAGGGTCTTGTCTGTTGTGGCACCCTGGCCTTTGAGGAACACCTTCCCTACAGTGCCAAGTCAGCTGAGTTTCAATAGTAGGCAAAAACTTATTTGTTTCCCTTTGTTTGTTATCTGTTAGCCTTTGTTGGAGTGAGTGACTCAGCATGCCTGGACACTGGGGGATGCTACATCACTCTAAGTGTGTACAGGTTTTGTCTCCTTGAATGGGATGCCTCTCTTTGTCTTAACCTGGGAGCTGCCCTCTGACCTCTCCCCTTTCTCTTTGTCCTCTCACTCTCTTGACATGGCCTTCCATGGAGACACAAGTTTCTGCAGGTCTCTCCTGTAGAGATAATGCCCTCATACTCCCCACACACATGATGCTGGACAAGCTGGCCATTTGCAATAGGGAAAGTACTCTTTAAATTAAGCTTCTCTCTCCCCTTTTGACCGCAAGCTGAATGTGAACTGGATCTACTTGAATCAGTGTAAGGGTGCGATCACATGGACGTTTATTGTGAAGCCGCCCCCCCCGCACTCGAGCCCGCTTTTCCAAACGGAAGGTACTTGTTTTTCCTGGTGGTTGGAAAAGCGGGCTCGAGTGCAGGCGGGGGGCGGCTTCAAGACGGGAGACAGATGCGGCCGTCTAGTCAGCCTCTTTAATTGCGATGGGGAACAGCCGCGAGGCCCGCAATAAACGTCCGTGTGATCGCACCCTAAGTTTACCTTGTTTGCAATATACTTCTTGGGAGATGTATTTTCTGCACTCCTTATCATGCTTCTATAACTGGGCAAACTCTGCTATAGCAACCAAATATCTCAATAGCCTTTTCTCTTTCTCTCCTCCCCTTTTATTTAAATGTGGTTCAATAATCTCCCACACCTCCAGTTAGAAGGACCAGACAAGTAGGTGATGTGAACGACCTCCATCTGAGATCCCAGAGAGCTGCTGCCAGCCTGAGTTGACAATACTGGCCTTCATGGGAAAAGGTCTGATTCAGTCTAAGGCACTGTCACATGTGTCCATGTGGTTATTATTATTTGTGCTACTGCTCTCCTGGACAATTGACTCAAGAGAGTCTCCTAGCTTGAGATATTCATGATCTGTTCACATGTGCTCAGTTTATATTTTGCAGCTGAATCTTCCTGCTTGGAAGAGTTTCAGCGTGAGGTTTTGTTGCCACTAGAAGTAGCTATTGTCAGTTTTAGGATCGTGGCATTTTAACGAGACCAACTTTTGCTTATTGTGAAGCCTGAAACATCTCCAGAGCACCTTGATGGCTACACTCATGTCAAAAAGTTTTTTTTTTTTTTCTGATTTGGAAAGTAGAGGCAAATGACCTCGGAAGTGGGGTAGGGTGACTCCTAACCCGAACCTCAAGTTGGAAGGAATAGAGAGCTGTGATTCAGTGGCAGAGCATCTACTTTGCATACCTAATGTCCCGGATTCAATCCTTGGCATCTCCAATTAAGGAGCAGGTTGGGATGATGGCGAATAGTGCCATCAAGTCATAGCTGACTTATGGTGACTCATGGAATCATAGAATATTATAGTTGGAAGGGACCTTGCAGGTCAACCCCCAGCTCTCTACAAGAGCATAGCCGAAAGAGAGCCCTACAACACACCCAAAAGATGGTCGTCCAGCCTCCGTTTGAAAGCGTCCAGCAAAGGAGCATCTACCACCTCCTGAGGCAGTCTGTTCCACTGCTCAACCACTCTTAGGGCGTTTTCGCACTGGCTTTTTTCCGGGGCGAGCACCGGAGTGAGCACCGGAGTTTCTGGTCAGTTTCACATCAGTTGCTCCGTGCTCACAAACTCCTCCGGAGTTTCACCGCACTGCTCAGGAGTATCCCTGGAGCAAGAAAATCCTGTTCCTGGCGGTGTTTCCTGTTTACTCCGTTGGAGAAACCTAGATGAGAACACACCCACTCGCCCGCCCTCCATCTGGCCCGCCCCGCGGTGGGCGTTTCTTGAATTTTTTTTTTTTGAAACGAGCCCTCCTAACGTTATATCGAAATAAGGAGGCAGGGAGGCAAGATTGCACCACAGGGACTGCGTTGGCGAGGTGGATTTGCCGTTTCTTGGGAGCAGGAGCCGGGCGCCATTGGCCCGAGAGCTCCATGTGCTTGCTCCCCGGTAACTGCTGCCCTTTGTTTGGGCTTCCCCGGCAACAGCCCGTGCAGAGCTGGTGGTGGGTGCTTTCCTCTAGCAATCCGTAGAGAAGCCGCGGCAAGTGGGCGGGCGGGCGGGCGGGCTGGGGAAACTTGCCTTCCTTTCCGCTCCCTGTGTGCGGTCCCACGATCCTGAAGCAACACTTCCCCCCTCCTTTTTTTTTTTTTTTTTAAAAAGGCCCTTATAACGTTATAACATCATAATGAAATTTTGATGCAGCAAGGGAAGACGGCACAATTGTTGTCTTTATATAATAACCACAGGTTCACATCTACTATTGGGGGGGGGGGGTTAATTTGCTGTTTATTGGCAGCCCCTGCAGAGCAGGCTGGGCGCGCTTCTTTGCAGAAAAGTCACAGAAATGGATTGAACTGTTTTCAAGAGGCTATAACTATTCCTGCGGAGCGGGGAGACTGCTCTGCGTGTCATGCTGCTCCTCCTCAGCTGCCGCCGCCACCACCACCACCATTTATGTAATTTTTTTTTTCTTAACACGGGCCAGCTGACGCCATGTTGCCCATCCTCCATTTTGTTGCCTTGATTGGGTTAAGCACACGACATTTCAGTTCACATCGGAGAATCCACCCATGGGGGAGGGGGGGAGTCCTCCTTGTAGCCTGCCAATCGTTTTGCACCAACCCAGAACGGCGGGAAAATTTGAATACTGAGGAGGGACTTGATGAATTCTGGGAAGAGGAAGGCGGGTGATGCACTGTCGTCATTCCACTATGACGTTATAACGTTACCACGCATGTGTTTAAAAAAAAAAAAGGAAAAGCGGGGAACGAGGGAGGAGCTGGGGGGGAGGAAGGGGAGGGAAGGGGAGGGGAAATGCAAGGGGCAGGCACAGAGAGCATCGAAGCAACCCAAATGGGAACAGAAAACTTCGGGGGGGGGGGGAGAGGAGCAGATTGCTATAGTGCGAAAACGGCAGGTTTGCTCAGGAGGAGTCGCAGAGGGGGAAATGAGGAGGAAGTGAGAGGCAACTGGCCAGTCTGAAAAGGCCCTTACAGTTAGGAAGTTTGTTATGTATTAAGCCTGAACTTACTTGCAAAAGGACTTAGCTTGGGATGCATAACAATAGATCACTAGGATCCTAGAATGGGCCAGTAGGGAGACAGGGATCCTAGAGGAAACCAATTGGGAAACAATAGTGTGTAAATAGCCTATCATTGGGAGTGGGGTGTGTTTGGGGTGTAATCCTTTTCAGGCATAAATACTGGGCTTCGGCCAGGGTTAGCCAGTCTTCTTTTCTCCTTGCTGTAATCACTCATAAACTATGAGCTGATCATTCTACGCGTCTGAACCCGGTATATTTCAAAGTTTTTCCTGATATTTAGCCAGTATCGACTGCAGGGGTCCATTGGAGTGGGATCGCACAGGAGCGCAGCTCCGGGAGTGAGGAGCCCAGGGGGCGGGCACATGTCCAAGCCCCGCCCCCTCCTCGGCTTCCCCGAGCAGTGCAGAGGTGTAGCGCCCTGGAGAAAGCCCTGCTAGGGTCTTTATAGTTTGTTATGTTTTGTTTTAATATTGATAATTTTATCATTGTTCCTTTTATGACTGTGTCCTGCTTTTCCAGAGACTTGCTCATGGTGGCATATAATTTTTCTAAGTATACCATTTTTTATCTGGGCACATGGCACATAAGTACTGGAGAAATTTCACCAACCCTTCAGCAGCTTCCACCCCATCAGTTTGGTGTAGTGGTCAGGAGTTGGACTCTAATCTGGGAGAACCAGGTTTGATTCCCCACTCCTCCACATGCAGCAGCTAGTGTGACCTTGGGCCAGTCCCAAGTTCTCTCAGAGCTGTTCTCTCAGGAGCAGTTCTCAAAAGACCTCTCTCAGCTCCACCTACTTCACAGGGTGTCTTGTTGTGGGGAGGGGAAGGGAAAGGGATGGGTGGTGCACATGTCCTGGGTATCTCAAGTCTCCTTGAAACCTGGTGGTTTCAAGGGAGCAGGAAGAGAATGAGGGTGTGTTCTTTACGCTTATTTTTATTGCACAAAGTATTGGTTGGGGAAGGGAATGGAGGAAGAGCAGGTCAATTTCACTCACCTGTGGAGGGGAGCCTGAGGAGTGGGTGTTGCCTTCTGACACACTTCCGGTATGTTGGGGGTGTGGTATATGCAAATGAGTTATGCAAATGAGTTATGCTAATGAGCTCCTGCACCTCTTTTTCTACGAAATGACCCCTGATCGACTCCCTTGTAATTTCCACCCATTAGATCTAGTCTTGCAATCCAGCACAAGAGAGAATAGATCTGCTCCATCTTCTACACGACAGCCCTTCAGATATTTGAAGACTGCAATCATGTCCCCTCTAAACATGCAATCATGTTCCCAGGCTAAACATAGGGTTTTCAGAGGCGGCTTGCCATCGCCTGTTTCTGTGTAGCAACAACCTCTTTAGTGGTCTCCCATCCAAGTATTGACCCTAGCTAGGGTTGCCAAGTCTGGGTTGGAAAATACCTGGGGACTTCGGGGGTGGAGCCAGGAGAAGGTGGGGTTTGAGGAGGGGAGGAGCCTCAGCATGGTACAGTGCCATAGAGATCACCCTTCAAAGCAGCCATTTTCTCCAGGGGAGCTGATCTCTGTCAGCCGGAGATCAGTTGTAAAAGCGGGAGATCCCCAGGCCCCACCTGGAGGTTGGCAACTCTAGACCCTACTTAGCTTTTGAGATGTGATGAGATCAGGTTGCGGGTGATGTGAAAGATCTCCACCTGAAACCCTGGAGAGCAGCTGCCAGGTTGAGTAGAGAATACCTGCCTAGATGGACTGAGGGTCTGATTCTGTATGAGGCAGCTTCATGTGTTCAGTTCCTCTCCTCTTCACACAGTGAACGTTCACATCTCATTCTTCGGGAGACCTCTGTACTACAAAAACGGGAACCCGTCGCAAAAAAAGATGGAGGCTCCTTTCCCCACACCCCCCCAAAATCACAATAATTAGCGGCATAGCTATAAGGTCATTTGCATAAAAAAGAGAGGAAAGGGGGAAAGAGGGGGAAGGTGGGAGTGGAAAAGTCTCGTTGTTTAGACAGCCCCGCAAGCTCCCTTGTGACCTTCCCCTGATATTTTACAAAACATTAATCTTCTTGCCAGCAATTATAAAGAATACAGTGATGTAGCTGGGAGTCAGTGAGTGAGCAATAGAAATCCCATTGTTCTCTTTTATTTATGCCTTGGCTGTACCAGGCAGATGAGGTAAGTTGATTCTTTTTTATATGCGATTATTCCGAACTGGCAATACATAAAGGCCAATTACACAGATATCTGTCTGTTGCCGGAGCGCAGGGTTCACACCTCCTCCGAGCTCCTGATCAAAGCGTTTCAGCGTTTTTTATGATGAAATCATGGGAAAAGAGAGGGAGAGGGAGAGCGCCTTCCCGCCCCCAACCCCCCGTCCCCAACCCCCCCGTCTTTGTTTGCATATGAATTATTGGCTTCTTGGTTTTGCTTTTTGTTGAACAGTGCGTTGTTAGTGACATTGCCTTTTTGAACCCAGGGAGAAAAGGAGGTGTTGCGCACATCCTCTTGGAGGTGGCAGCCTGCTGAATTGGAGTTCGTGAGCACCGGGTCCAGCCCCAAGGTGGAATCGAAAAGGGCAGCTGTGGCGATGGAGCTGGGTGGAAACCAGGAGTGGGGCAGGGTTGTGGGGTGGCCACTGTCCAGGCAGTAGCTGGAGATCTCCAGGGTTCCCTCTAGGCTGAGTTAGGGTGAGCTAGCTCACAGTTTTTTAGCCTCCGGCTCCCACGTTTGTTGTCTTAGCACAGGAAGGGTGGCTCCAGAGCAAACTAATTTATGCAGTAGCCAAATTGCTTGCTCACAACTTTTATGCCAGTAGCTCACAAAGTAGAATTTCTGCTCACAAGACTCCACTGCTTAGAGGGAGCATTAATTACAGCTGATCTCCACGTGACAGAGATTCATTCATTCATACATTCATTCGTTTATTTATTACTTGTATTTCTACCCCGCCTTGCCGGACAAGCTGGCTCAAGGCAGCTTCCAACAATTAAAATACTATAAAACAATAATTTACAAAGTTTAAAACACAGTGTAATTTACAACTAAGACAAACAGATGAATGATGGCGGCAATCAGTGTTGCAACAGTGAAAAGAGGCAGCATCCGATTAAGCCGCCTCCGGGAGGGTCTCAGCCAGCAAGTTCCAGAGACAGTCCCTGGTGGCGGCTCCTAATCGAAGGCCTGGTGGAAGAGTTCCGTTTTACAGGCCTTGTGGAACTGTAAGAGGTCCCGCAGGGCCCTAATGTCCTCTGGGAGCTCATTCCACCAGTATGGAGCCACCACCGAGAAAGCCCTGATTCTGGTACTGGCCAGCCAAGCTTCTTTTGGACCAGGGAGAGTTCAAGCGATGTTGTGAGCTTGACCTCAGTGCCCTCTGGGGCACATATGGGGAAAGGCGGTCCCTCAAGTAGGTGGGCCCCAGACCACATAGGGTTTTAAAGGTCAGTTAGTGTGGAGATAATGGCCATTTTGGAGGGGGGAGTCTATGGCATTATACCCCATTGACATCCCTCCCCTCCTTTCTCAGGCTCCATCCCCCAAATATCCAGGAATTCTCTGACCCAGAGCTGAGAATAGGGTTGCTAGTTCCAAAACAGGAAATTCCTGGAGATTTGGGACATAGAGCCTGGAGATGTTGGGGTTTGAGAAGGGGAAGGACCATAGCAGGGCATAATACAGAGTCCACCCTCCAAAGCAGCCATTTTCTTCAGGGAAACTGATCTCAGTAGCCTAGAGATAAGTTGAAATTCCAGGAGATCTCCAGCCACAACCTGGATCTTGGCAACCCTAGAGCGGGGTCTGTTGAATGAACTCCACATACCAGTATTATTTGTGAATCATAATATTAGCACAATCCCCTCAAGGTGATGGAGGCTGAACTCCTCCAACACTGAGTCTAAGTTGGGGAATTCCTATACATTTGGGGCTGGAGCATGGGAAAAAGGCAGAGTTCGGGGAGGGGACGGAGACCTCAGCAGGGTATGCCATAGAGTCACCCTCCAAAGCTGCCATTTTCTTCACATAGAGATCAGTGGCAGTTATGAGAGGACTCCAGGCCCCATCTGGAGGTTGGCAATCCCAGTCTTAAAAGTAGAAAGTAGATTTCGACCTCATGACAAATGTCCCCAAGGATGGTATTTTGGTTCTTGCTGCCCCATAGGGCTGTTTAGTTTCCTCCATTTAATATGGAGGAAACTAAACAGATAAACATTTGGAGCAGAGGTCCATCGGTGGCTATTAGCCACAAGGTATAGATGGAAGACTCTGTCTGGGGCAGTGATGCTCAGTATTCTTGTTGCTTGGGGGGCCGCAGTGGGAGAGCTTCTGGAGTTCTGGTCCTGCTGGTGGACCTCCTGATGGCACCTGGGTTTTGACCACTGTGTGGTACAGAGTGTTGGACTGGATGGGCCACCAGCCTGATCCAACATGGCTTCTCTTATGTTCTTATCTTCTGTCTTGTAATGGCTGCTGAGATGTGGTCTAAAATTATTTCCTGACTCTGGTGACCCAAGCCAGTGGGAATCAAGTCTGTCCTCAGCAGGGTATAAGGCTGTACGGTACACCTTCCAAAGCAGTCATTTTCTCTAGGGGAAGTGGTCTCTGCCATCTGGAGACCAGTCGTAATTCCAGGAACTCTCCAGGCACCACCTGGAAGTTGGCAGTCCTAGCTACCCTGTAGATTTCTCACACTTGAAAGGCAGGTTGATTTGCATTTTAAATAAATAGATAAAGCATAGGTATGTATGTCTGTAAATTCACACAGCTCTGACCTGCAAAAAAAAAAATTCACAGTCTGCATATTTTGTGTCTTTTTAAAATTTCTGTTTCCTCATACCCATCTCCCCTTTTAAAAAACAAGTCAAATGGGTGATCTCAGTGTTGCCTGTTGACCTGAATTCATACTGTATCTCTAGAAGAATTCACACTGTATCTCTAGAGAGTCAGTTTGGTGTAGTGGTTAAGTGCGCGGACTCTAATCTGGGAGAACCGGGTTTGATTCCCCACTCCTCCACTTGCACCTGGCTGGATGACCTTGGGCAAGCCATAGCTCTGTACCAGCTGTTCCCTCAAGGACAGCTTGGGAAAGAGCTCTCTCAGCCCCACCTACCTCACAGGGTGTCTGTTGTGGGGAGGGGAAGGGAAAAGGAGTTTGTAAGCCGCTCTGAGACTCCCTTGGGGAGTGGAGGGCGGGGTATAAATCCAATCTCTTCTTCTCTTCTTCTTCTTCTTCTAGAAAAAGAATCTTAAAGTTCTTTCGGATTGCCTGTATCCTTACTGAAATTATATTACACCCTTCATAATGATTGTTTCCCTTTTCTTTAGTTTGCTGACGCTGGTTGTTGGCCTAGCCTTCTGGTTTTTTAAAAAATTTACATTATTTCCCTTGTGTTTTGGAAAAAGTGCTTGGCATTGCCTTTTATTTTGAAAGTTAAAAAAAACGTGAAAAGTTAAAAGAAAACTTTTAAATGGCATTAAAAATGCAGGCCTCTAAAACCTTAATGCAGTGGGTGTATTTTAGCAGTAATACACGAGTCATTTTTCTCCTCTTTTTCTTTTCCTTTAAAACGCACCTTCTCAAGATTGCTTTTAGCTCTTCCTGGGTTGTTTCCATATATCAAATAAAGCAGACTGAAATTCAACATGATGCCACATTATACAGGGAAGACGCTGCGGCTCAGTGGTAGAGCATCTGCTTGGCACTCAGAAGGTCCCAGGTTCAATCCCCAGCACCTCCAGGTAGAAGGACCAGGTAATAAGTAATGTGAAAGACCTCTGCCTGAAATCCTGGACAGCTGCTGCCAGTATGAGTAGACAAAACTGTGAGGTTTTAGTCTGATTTGGTATATGGCAGGTTCATATGTGTTCAATTTGCCAGTCAACTGGGGGTAGCGCACAATGAAACTGATTTCACACAAGCTGCTGCTCTGCCCCCGCTCTTCCCTTTCCCCCGGTTGCATACGTCAATTTCCCACTATGAGCTGTGCGGCCGTATTTTGACCTTCCTCTCCCGATTTCCCCAACGTCTTATCTATCCTGTTTTTTGAGAAGGCTGGAATGAGGCTACAGAACCAGACTCGCAGGTCCACTTATATTCCCATTAAAATTATGGCCCTCCCAAATTGTGTACCGAACGCTGTTCTATACTTGGAAACTGGTTCATCTCGGATGGAGACTTTGGCGTGGCTTTTAACATTCAAATATTGGCTCCGCCTCCATTATAACTCTGAACAGGGGAGCCTTATACACCATATGCTCCCCGAGCTTAACCTTTCTAATTGGTCAGCGTACATTGAAGGGAAAATCAATGAACTGGGTCTTTCCTTGGAATCCCTGTCCATGATGCCTTTTGCTGCCGCATTTCATCAAATTAAAACCAGGCTGTTAGATTCGGAGCGACAAAATTTATACAGCATAGCTAATAGAACTTGCTCCCCTCTGAATTTTGAGATTCCCCTTCCAATAGGGCCGATAGCTTCATACCTAACATCTCTGCAGGTACCCCAGCAACGCAGAGCGTTTACCCTGGCCAGATGCAATGCCATGCCATCGGCCATCTTATATGGCAGATTCAACAAGGTTTCGCATTTGGCCAGTTATTGCCCATGCAGAAAGAGCTGTGTGGAATCAATTACTCATGTTCTTTTGCACTGTGACTTGTATGTAGATCTAAGGAGCACACATTTACATTCTGTTAACTAGTATGGGTGCTTGTTCTGATGCACTCAAGGTGCATAGACTTCTAAGAGATTCCAGTCCGGACACCACGGAGAAGGTGGCCAAGTTTCTTTGTCTGGTCCTAAAGTTGCGCCAAAGGTTCTTTTAGAATTTTTATATATGTGTTTAAACGGGTTTTAACATGCAGAAATTGTTTTTCTAATTTATGCCAATAAAGGCTGACTTGACTTGACTTGACTTATATTCCCATTCTTGGCCGCACCCATGCACACACCCAACACCCGTGATTGATTATTTACAATGCCCTAGTCACCTATAGGTCTACCTCCAGATGTGAGCTTCCCCATTGGTCCCCGACTAGGATCCTCTGGGTCTATTGTCCTGGGAGCAAAGCTTGACAGCTTCGTCTGGCCACGTGTATGGCTGACCGTGTGCAGGGCTTAACGGTTGGGACATAACAAGAAGTATGTACATGAGGTGGTTGAAGGGAGGTGGGGATAAAACTGCGAGACAGGGAGAGCCAGTGTTGTGTAGTGGTTAGACTAAAATCTGTTAGAGCCAGGTTCAATTCTCCTCTGTGCTCTGAAAGCACACTGGGAGACCTTGGGCCAGTCACAAACCCTCAGTCTAACCTACCTCACAGGGTTGTTGTGAGGATAAGAAATGGAGGAGAGGAGAACTAGGGCTGCCAAATCAGCCCGGGGGGCGGGGGATCCCCCACTAAAGGGGTTCCCGATCCGCCGGCCAGCATTTGGCCGGCGGGGGGAACCCCACCCCCGATGTTGTCCAGCAAGGGCAACGTAATGACGTCACCGGAAGTGACGCAGCACGTTGGGAGCATTGCCAGGGCGACGCTCTGGCAATTGCCCCCAAACTCTATGATACCATAGAGTTTTGGGGTGATTGCCAGAGCGTCGCCCTGGCAACGCCCCCAACGTGCTGCGTCACTTCCGGTGACGTCGATGGGCACGCACGCGCGCCAGAAGAAACTCGCAGCGGGAGGAGGACTCCCCTCCGCCGGTGAATTTTCAAGACTTGGCAGCCCTAAGGAGAACACTCACCCCACTCAGGAGAAAGACAGGGTATAAATGGAACAAACAAATAAAACAAAATTATTTTGAAATGACGACTCAAACTCTGGGCGTTAAACAACATTCCTCAGAATCACAGCAGACCAAAGTTACCATACACCGGTTATCAGGTTTTTAGAATTAATGCAACTTTGAATTAGGTTACAGACCGGCTTGTCCGTTTCTCTAGCCATCGGTTGATGCTTATTTTTAGACAGCCCCCCTTTGAGGCTGCTGCTTGGACCATTTTTATGTCTTTTACACTTGGGGGGAAAGAAATTAATTTATGTCCGTATAACTGAATGACATCTCGGGTGAAACGTGAATCAGAACCAAAGTCTTCTGCCTGAATGCGTCCATTCTTTCCGATGGTTTTAATAAAAGTAACAAAGTGATACATTTCCCAGCGCCGGCTCCCACCTGTGGTAGGGATTGTAGCGCTTGTAAAACCAGCATCTCGACATACTCGAGAGAGGACCGCACAAAAGAAAGAGTTCCGAGGAGCGGCTTAAACCCCATTCATAATTTGTTGCATTGTTGGAGTGTGTATGAGATATGGAAGACCACCGACTGTTTGGAAACCCCTGCCATGGCTAGACACAAAGGGACAAATTGAAAGCTCAATTGTAATCCTAACCCCTTCAGTTGCTGGCGCTTTTGTTATTGTTAATAAGATGTTTAAAGTTATCGGACTGAAACTGTGGCCAAAATATAAATATCAATAGAGGGGCAAAATACTTTTCGCCGTTCAATGCACGCGGGCTTTCGGGGGCATTCAAAGCACTGAGCATTTTCAGTTTTTAATTTGCCCCGTCTCTCTCTCTCTCGCTCATTTTTAGATTCAGGTGGGGTACCCTGGCGGTTTGAAGCGAAAGGGCAAAGTTTGAGTCCGGTGGCACCTTTCAGACCAACAACGTTTTATTCGAGGTATGAGCTTTCGCGTGTGAACACAAAAGAAGTGTATCTGAAGAACTGTGTGCTTGCACATGGAAGCTTATACCTTGCATCAACCTTTTGTGGTCTTAAAGGGTCTTGTGAGCAGTGTTCCCTCTAAACTGAGTTAGTGTGAGTTAGCTCAGTTTTTTAGCCTCTGGTTCACACATTTTTGTCTTAGCCCAGGAGGAATGGGCTCCAGAGCAAACTAATTTATGCAGCCCCCAAATTGCTCACTCACAATTTCAATGTCAGTAGCTCACAAAGTAGAATTTTTGCTCACGAGACTCCACAGCTTAGAGGGAGCATTGGTTGTGAGGACAATCTGGAGGAAGGGGGGGGGACCATTATCTGCTGCTTTGAGCTCATTGGGATATAGAATCTGACAGGTAGATAGATATGGAGCTTCCATGATAAGGGGCAGTATACCCTGGGATTTCAGGGCGGGAGGGATTTACACAAGGCATGTCAATTACTTCCAATCTGTGAGTTTCCCACTGCACCACTCTGATCCAGTAAGGCATTTTATGTATTCTGACACTCATTTTATGTATTCTGACACTTACTCTGTCAGCCTTATGAAGAGAAGAGAAGAGAAGAGAAGAGAAGAGAAGAGATTGGATTTATACCCCACCCTTCACTTGTAGTCTCAGAGCAGCTTACAAACTCCTTTCCCTTCCTCTCCCCACAACAAACGCCCTGACAAACACCCTGTGAGGCAGGCAGAGCTGAAAGAGCTCTGAGACAGCTGTCCTTGAGAGAACCGCTGGTACAGAACTATGGCTTGCCCGGGGTCATCCAGCCAGGTGCAAGTGGAGGAGTGGGGAATCAAATCCGGTTCTCTCAGATTAGAGTCCGTGCACTTAACCACTACACCAAACTGGCTTTGTGTTTCAGACTACCAATTGTGTGTGTGTGGGGGGGGGGACATGCTCCCCCCCGTGGATCTTCTGGGACATGTGTTTGGTTACTGTGGGAAACAGGGATCAGATGGGCCACCGGTCTGATCCAGCCATGTTCTTCTGGGGGTCTTAAATGTATGATCCTGGGAGGGGTGCTGTGCCCGAAAAGGAACTTTGGGGCAATTGGGTGGGTTACCTTTGGCCCAACAGTCATTTACATTTTCTTTTATTCAAATGTTCATGTCAGGAGAAAATAACAAAGGAGGGAAAAAAATACTGTAATTAACCGGAATGCCTGCACTTGCTCAAAGCTTGGAAGCAAATAATTCCCAGTGTATGTTTATAATTACATAATGCATTTCAGATGGCGGCACATCGACAGTTCGACTTGCATCCCGAACTGGGAATGTTCCTGGCCTAATGTGCTCTTTTATGGTTCCCCCCCCCCTTTACTTTTGCGCTTTTAAATTTTTAATTAAATTGCCTTTTCTTTCCTATTGATTAGAAAATCTATGCCGAGGGAAGGAGATCCGCAGCCATTTGTACAACTTTTTGTGCAATAATGGCTTTGCTAAAAATGTACAGACGTTTTAACGACTTTTCACACCACCTCGGCCTTTTATTTGGGAGGCGCATAAAGCCCCTGTTGCTAAATGCCTGTAAAGTATTGGAGTGAAATTAAAGATGCTTTGTGAATTCAGAGGATCTGAAGAGAGGGGTGGACTATGCCAAACCCTGGGACGCAACAGCCCTTCGTTTCAAGAACCCCCCCCCCCCCCCAAATACTGGAGCCTATCATTCAGTTTGGTGCGATTGGGTACCTTCTGTGTAAGGACATTGCAGAGCTGGAAAAAGTACAGAGGAGGGTAACCAAGGTGATTCAGGGTTGGAGCACCTTCCCTGTGAGGAAAGGCGGAAGAATCTGGGATTTTTCAGTTTAGAAAAGAGAGAACTAAGGCGGGGTGGGGGGAGAGACCAGAAGATCAATAGCTTGGCCGTTCAAGACCCAAGTGCTGCGTGATGGAGTGAGCTCCCATCTCTGGCCCCAGCAGTTCAAAAGCAAGACATTGCAATTAGATAGGCTGAGGACAGACTGGCAATGTAAAGCGGGACAGCCCCGCATTGGAAGTGGAAGAAGGGAGCGCGTTCAGACATGCACATCTGTCCGTCGACTCCGTTTCGCACTTACCCGTCTCCCACTCGCTTTCCATCCGCTTTAACAGGACACCGGGAGAAACCGGTGTCCAGGGGCCGTCTTGCGCTTGCCTCCCGCTTCCAGGCAGTGTGAACCGGAAGAAGGCGGGAGGCAAGTGGAGGCGGCAGTGCGAACGCGGTGTTTTGCCAGTTTGTGCATGTGCGCATGTGCACACGTGCGCACATGCGCAAACTGGCAAAACGGCCCTATCACGTGGGGCCACTCCGCAGCAGTCTGAACGCTCCGTATCGGCACCATTGCGCAATACACCGGCCGGTGTGAACGGCCAGCCCCGGGGAGTTTTTCCCCTGCAGCAGTTTCCTCCGCATTCATCTCGCTCCAGATTGCCAGTCTGTCCTCAGCCATAGATAGGTACCGCTTCAGTGGAAAGGCAACAGCACCCTGTGTGCCTCGGCATTTAGTCATGCCGGCCACATGACCACGGAAAAGTCTTCAGACAGCGCGGGCTCTTTGGCTTGGAAACGGAGATTAGCACCACCCCCTAGAGTCAGATTCGACTGGCTTTCGAGCAAGGGAAACCTTTACCTTTGTATACTAGGGGAGAGGAGACTGGCTTTGGCATGGGAGACATTTCCTGTAGGCCACTGACACAGGCAGTCATGTGCGGCACATGCAGGACAGGTGATAGGCCATGGCAGCTGTTGTTATTGGGGTTGCCAGATCCCGCATGGCCACTGGTGGGGGATGGGAGGTTGGGTTGCTAAATCCAGGTTGGGAAACTCATGGAGATTTGGGGGATGTAGCTTGGGGAGGACAGGGACCTCAGTGGGGTACAATGCCCATCGAGTCCACCCTCCAAAGCATCCATTTTCTCCAGGGGAATTGATCTCTGTAGTCTGGAGATGAGCCACAATTCCAGGGGATCCCCAGGTGCCACTTAAAGGCTGTCATTCCTAGGGGTTACCCAAACTTCCTGCATCAAAACAGGCCAAAATTTCCCATCTTGAGATCCTTCAAGGAATTTTCAAGCAGCGCTGCTCGCACAGGGACCGGCTCTCCAGCCACGGAACTGGTGCATGGAAGGTGAAAGGGAAACTGCATTACCAAGTGCCTTTACATGGCTCTGTTATCTTGCAGACTGTTCAATTCGCCAAAGTCTCCCAGAATCAAAGGGAAATTACTACAAAGAAATGTGACCTATGTAAGCATCCCAGGAGGGTACTCCTGGGGAGTTTGCGGGGAGGAAAGGAAACCAGGAGCTCCCCCTTGAATCTGCACAGAGTGCAGTTCAGAGACAGGCCACACAAGAAGATGGGCACGGCAATCGTTCGAATGTGATCGATCCAGAGAGAGAACCCGGAGAAAGGAGAGTTGCGGCCGTAAGCACAGATGTGGGAGAGGCTCATTTAGTGAAATTGACAAGTCGGAGCAGCTCAGTCAATAGGGGAACGGAAAGGGAATGGAGAGGCAGAGGGGGTACCCCAGTCCCACACGGGTGCTACAAGTCAGAAGGGAGGGGGAGTTGGAAAAATTGGTTCAGTTGAATGGGATACGGTTGACATGAGGAACAAGAAGACATTGGAAAATCAAGACTCACCGGTTGGGTTTGCACAATTTAGAAGCAAAACCAAGAGGGAGCGGGTTGATAGGAACCGGCATGGATGAGAAATTCAGAACAGAAGAGAAGCCAGTGTTGGATCAGGCCAGTGGCCCATCCAAGCCAACACTGAGCGCCAGTTTGGTGTAGTGGTTAAGTGCGCGGACTCTAACCTGGGAGAACTGGGTTTGATTCCCCACTCCTCCACTTGCACCTGGCTGGATGACCTTGGGCAAGCCACAGCTCTGAACCAGCTGTTCTCTCAAGGACAGCTTGGGCAAAAGCCCTCTCAGCCCCACCTACCTCACAGGGTGTCTGTTGTGGGGAGGGGAAGGGAAAGGAGTTTGTAAGCCGCTCTGAGACTACAAGTGAAGGGCGGGGTATAAATCCAATCTCTTCTTCTTCTCTCTTCTTCTTCTTGTCACACAGCAGCCAAAAAGACCGGGTGCCCTCAAGAGGTCCAGCAGTGGGGCCAGGACACCAGAAGCCCTCCCACTGTTGCCCCCCCCTCAAGCACCAAGAATACAGAGCATCACTTGCCCCAGACTGAGAGCTCCTATCTATACCTTGTGGCTAATAGCCACTGATGGACCTCTGCTCCATGTGTTTATCCACTTCCCTCTTGAAGCCCTCCGAGCTTGTAGCCACCACCACCACGTGTTAATCATGCTTTGGGTGAAGAAATACTTCCTTTTTATCCGTTCTAACCCGACTGCCCAGCAATTTCATGGACTGCCCATGAATTCTTGCGTTGTGAGAGAGGGAGAAAACTACTTCTTTCTCTACCTGCTCCAGCCCATGCATAATCTTGTAAACCTTAATCATGTCACCCCTCAGCCGTCGTTTCTCCAAGCCAAAGAGCCCCAAGCGTTTCGACCTTTCTTCATAGGGAAAGTGTTCCAACCCTTTTATCATCCTAGTTGCCCTTTTCTGCACTTTCCCCAATGCTATAATAGCCTTTCTGAGGCACCTTTCTGAAGCGCCACCTATTTATAGTGAACAAGAGCTAAGCACACATACATGAATCCACTTCCAGACAAGAACAAGTAGTCTGTACGGAATTATGGCGGTGGAAATGCTGTCAAGTCACAGCCAGCTGATGGGGACCCCGTAGGGTGTTCAAGGCAAGAGACAAACGGAGATGGTTTGCCATTGCCTTCCTTTGCGTAACAGCCCTGGACTTCCTTGGTGGGTCTCCCATCCAAATACTAACCAGGGCTGACCTTCCTTAGCTCTTGAGATCTGATGAGATCAGGCTAGCCTTGGCTATCCAGGCCAGGGCCCAGGATTCTAATACAAATTCTTTATTCATTTCATTCATTTTTAGGAGTCAGGTATGGGTCTTCCCTAGGATGCCAGCCTCCAGGAGGGAGCTGGGGATCCCACAGAGTCACAGCTCACCTCCCGACTTCAAAGATCAGTTTCCCTGGAGGAAATGGATGCTTTGGAGGGTGGGCTGTATGGTGTATCCTACTGAAGGTCCCTGTCCTCTTCATGCTCCATCCCCAAATCTCCAGGAGTTTCCCCACCTGGATCTGGCAACCCTACCCCCCCCCCCCCCCCGCTGGTGGCCAGGGGAGGGACTGGCAACCCTAGTCTTCCTTCCTCCCTTTTGTCTTCACAAGGAAGACTAGGCTGCGAAAGAATGACCGGGCGCCAGAGAAGTTTCACAGTGAACATGGGATTTGAACCTGGGTTTCTCTAGGGCTACTCTAACAGTCCATCAGTAGTCAACCCTATTGGCTTTCCTCCTTTCCTTTGTTGTCCAGCTGCACTGGTGAGGCTGAACATGCCAAGCAGAATCAAGTGGTAGAGTACTCAAGGTTTGTGAAGGACTGTACTACTCCAGTCAGGAAACTGGGAACCGCATTTTTGAAGACAGGGCATACCAAAAACTTCCCTGCCTATAGAAAACTAGGATGCAGGAAGTGGGCTGTCCCTGATCTGTTAGATTTTACCTTGCAGGGATTCCCCCCCCCCCCCCTTGTGTATATGTGGGAACAGGGAAATAGACTGTCCTCCACTGATGTTGTAAAGTCCATGCTGCCCTCTCAGAATGCTACTGCCTCATTCTCCGCCATGTGTAGACATGGCATCTGTGTCAATTGCGACCCTACTGGAAGAGAAGAATTTTTAACCGTGATGGGGAACTTGTTTTGCTTCTTGGTTCTGTTTTGGTTTTGTTTCTGGCAGCTTCGTGTCTCAAGGTTGGGATTAATTTCCAAGCGGTTCGAGGGAAGATTTGTGGTCAAAAGCTTTATTGTTGGTTAGTCTTGGCAGGAAGAGGGATGTGATGTCACACATTGTTTTGATCAGTTGCGTTGTCGCGTTCTGTTGCTACTAGCAAGACCGAAATTCATTTTTGCAACGTCTGCCTTTTTATTCTCCATGGCTAAATAAATAAGTTTTGAATGGCTGGCTCTGTGAAGTACAGCAGGCAAAGAGTCACATCTAATTTAAGAGATTTCGGCTCTAGCCATAGATTGAACCTTGGGACATCATAAGAATGCCTGTAAACTCTTCATCTCACACTATAAACATGCCTCCAAATATACATAATCATAAAGTTTGCAGTTATTTAGATGATTAATTACCCTGATGTGCCTTATTGCTTTGGTGCAGATTTAAATATAATGCTCGGCTATTGAAAATCCATTTGACTCCTATTACGGCTGCACGTCCAGCCCATAAAACGCCATAACTCATAGAGACATCCTCCTGGCCTGAACACAGCCCCCTCCTTCTCTTGTGCCCAAAGTGTCATCATGGGTACAAACAAAGGCAAATATTTTAAACCATATGCAAATATGGGGAGGGCCATGACTCAGTGGTCAAGCATCTGCTTGGCATGCCGAAAGTCCCGGGTTCGATACCCAGCCCCTTCAGTTAAAAGGTTTGGGCAGTAAATGGTGTGAAAGACCTCATTCTGAAACCCTGGAGCAGGGATGGGCCAGTATCATAATGCCCCTGTATAAATCAATGGTGCAACTTCATTTGGAGTACTGTGTACAGTTCTGGTCACCACACCTCAAAAAAGATATGATAGCATTGGGAAAAGTGCAGAAAAGGGCAACTAGAATAATAGAGTTGGAACACTTTCCCTATGATGAAAGGTTGAAGTGCTTGGGGCTCTCTAGCTTGGAGAAATGATAGCTGAGGGGTGACATGATCGAGGATTATAAGATTATGCATGGGATAGAGAAGACAGAGAAAGAAGTTCTTTTCTCCCTTTCTCACAATATAAGAACTCGTGGGCACTCCATGAAATTGCTGAGCAGTCGGGTGAGAACAGATAAAAGGAAGGACTTCTTCACCCAAAGAGCGATTCACATGGAATTCACTGCCACAGGAGGTGGTGGCGGCTACAAGCATGGGCGGCTTCAAGAGGAAATTAGATAAACATGTGGCGCAGAGGTCCATCAGTTACTGTTAGCCACAAGGTATAGATAGGAACTCTCAGTCTGGGGCAAGTGATGCTCTGTATTCTTGGTGCTTGGGGGAGGCAACAGTGGGAGGGCTTCTAGTGTCCTGGCCCCACTGGTGGACCTCCTGATGGCACCTGGTCTTTTGGGCCACTGTGTGACAGAGTGTTGGACTGGATGGGCCATTGGCCTGATCCAGCATTGGCTTTTCTTTTGTTCTTAACTGGGAAAATGTGATTTGGTTTGTGGTTTGTGACATGCCCCATTCATGAACTACGGATCATCACGAATCTTTAGCTGCCTTATGAACCAGTTCTGTTTGTAAGGTTTGTGGCCTGGTAGAGCGGCCCCCAGTGTGCTAGAGACACCAAACTCACAGGGGATTTCCTTCCTGCCATGTTTGGTGAGGATTGGATTTACGGGGTCTGAATAGCGGCCCTCCAAAGAAGGAGCCTCAGGAAAATGTAATAATAAATAATATATGTCTCCTTTCAAAAAACCTCAACTAAACTCAGCAGCAACTGCATAAATAATGCTGTTGTTGTTGTTGTTGAGTTGCACAGTCAAGTCCGACTCATCGCGACCCCATGGACCACATCACGCCAGGCCCTCCTGTCTTCCATCGCGCTCCGGAGTTTAATTTCATGTTCGTTGCATCGATAACACTGTCTAGCCATCCCATCCTTTGCCGTCCCCTTTTTCTTTGACCTCCAGTCTTTCCCAGCATCAGGGTCTTCTCCAGTGAGTGCTCCCTTCTCATTTGGTGGCCAAAGTATCTGAGCTTCAGCTTCAGGATCCGGCCTTCCAGGGAACAGTCAGGGTTGATTTCTTTTAGGACTGACTGATTTGATCTCCTTGCAGTCCAAGGGACTCTCAAGAGTCTTCTCCAGCACCATAGTTCAAAAGCATCGATTCTTCACTGCTCGGCCTTCCTTATAGTCCAACTCTCGCAGCCATAAATGATACAGACCCATAAAAGAGTAACAGTGGGAGTGACAGCACTGCAAAAAACAACAACAGGGAATCCTCAGCAAAACACAGTAAATCGTTGTAAAAACAGGTTGCTGTGACTGGCTCCTTTCCTCATTAGCATTTCATCATAGCAACATCTTGGACTGTTGCCAGCTGGCTAACAATTATTGTATCAAGTGGGCCTCTAGGGAAGTCCATTCCACAATCGTAGGGCCACCACTGAGAAGAATCTTTCCGAAGTTACCATCTCCGATGATCTGAAAGGTCCAAACAAACCTCATCCTCCCCATACCTATTTAATTCCTCAAACACGGTGTGCGAATTTGTCACATTGCCTGTTCTGCGCTCCTTTCTGGCAGCAGTGGCTGCTAAACGTTGTGTGTTTCCGGAACAAAGCATGATCGGGAGGAGAAGAAGGCCAAGACTGGGCTTCCACCTCTGATGGCCGCTTTCCTTTTGGCATCTCGTCTTGTCTTCGTCCCTGGGTTTCTCAGGTTGGCTGCCTGGCGGGAGGAGCACGAAGCCCGACACAAGAGCCTTTTAATTCCAGCATAATCTCCAGTGGTCCAAATTACCAGCAACATGTTCTCATTAATTCCTGTAAGGGATGCAGGAGCGCTGACCCTCCATTGTTCTCCTTATCGGGAAGTGGCTGAGTCATCGTATTAATAAGGCATCACTCACGTAAGCGGTCATTCACTGGCCGGGGCCATGGATAGATTCAGCCTTTTGAAGTAGAGGCAAAGGCAGTAAAGAACTCTGATGATTTCCATTATGAATGCTCATCCAGTTTGGAGGGGGAGGGGGGTTGGAATTATACAAAAAAAGCCTCCGTCTCTTCAAGTAATTCTCACACTGGTTTTTTTTAAAAAAATGTATGCATGTCTTGGGGTGGGGTGGGGTGGAAAACATCTTTGCAAAGGAGTAATTTATGCTGGGTATGGGGGGGGGGGGAAGGGAAGAAGCCCCTACCTCCAACCAATAAAATGGAACAGTTTTAAGGAAGGTTTTGGCTGTCTTATCCCTTCTGTTTCAACCCCCAAGTCCTTATTTGGAGTCTCTTTCCCCCCATGAGCAGATCAAAGGCATTCCAATAGAACTTGAATGTTCCTTGGACAGGGTAGCATGGTCATTTCGACCAACCTGTGAGCCACAATAGGGCAGTCCTTGACCCTGGCTGCCATTCAGTTAGGCAGCGGGATGGGGCTGGGGAGTGGGAACGAGGCAGAAATTGCCGGTTGGTATGACAGCATGATGTGACATCCAGGTCTGACCCAGTGCAGGGCTCTAGGACTCAGCAGAAACTCTATGATAAAACCATCGCTTGGCCTGGAAGTGGCATCATGGCATCAGCAAGACACTCTAGGATTCGTTGGTAAAACCAGGGCTCTTTTTGGGCAGGAACACACAGGAACGGAGTTCTGGATGGCTTCCGAGTTGACCACGCCTACAGCCTCCCCCCCCTCGGGTTCCCCATGTACCTTGCAAGCTGTGGGGTGCCTGGGGAAGCCAAGCCAATATAGGGAAAGACGGCAAGCCGCAGGGCACCTGGGGAAGCTGATCCTGGATGAGAGCTGTGCTGTCGGGTGGGTGGCCTAACATGCTAATGAGTTTCTGCTGGGTTTTTTTTCTACAAAAATAGCCCTGGGTAAAACCATAAATCCCACTTTCTGGAAACGTGCCTACACAAACCCATTGACAGGGCAGGCTGAGATCCACTCCAAGCCATCTGAAGGAGACTAGAGCAGGGATCCAGGGAAACAACAGGCCAGAAAACAGACATGGGGACAAGAAGGCTGAGTGGGAAGAGCTCAGACGGCCATGCAGGAAGACCAGAGGATAGGCAGGCTCACAAGTATGATGGGACAATTCACACACTACAAACAGGGATGCCAGCCTCCAGGTGGGATCTGGGAATTCCCAGGAAGTACAGCTCATCTCCAGACTCTACACTACTGGAGAAAATGGCTGCTTTGGAGGGTGGACTCTATGGCATTTTACCCCACTGAAGTCCCTGTCCTCCCCAGGCTCCACCCCCAAATCTCCATGAGTTACTCAGCCTGGATCTGGCGAGCCTACCTGACCCCATCCCCTGCTGGTGGCCGGGGCAACCTGGCAACCCGAACTACAAAGTCCATTTGAAATGAAAAACTGGAGCCAGGAGTGCAGGTGAAGTTTACGAGTCCAAACCAAAGCCAGAAAAGGAAAGGAAAGGGCTGGTGGGTTGCCAACCTGTCAGCATCATTGCAAAAATCAGTTAATTGGCCTGGAAAGGTATAAAGTTCCTAGTAAAGATGGGTCATCTGTCGCTAAGGTTGCCAGATCTCAGTTGGGAAATACCTGGAGACTTTGGGGGTAGATCCAGGAGAGGGCGGGGTTTGGGGAGGGAAGGGGAGGGGCCTCAGCAGGGTCCAATGCCATAGAGTCCACCCTTCAAAGCAGCCATTTTCTCCAGGGGAGCTGATCTCCGTCAGCTGGGGATCAGGTGTAAAAGTGGGAGATCTCCAGGCCCCACCTGGAGGGTGGCAACCTTATTTGCCACTAAAACTGAAACCTCTCTGTGCTGGTGCACTTTGCAGTGGACTTCTTGGAACTGTAGGGCAGAAGAAGATAGGGCAGTTTTCCAGCCAAGCCCTTCAAATCAAAACCATGGGGTTGCTAGGGTTGCCTACCTCCAGGCAGAGCCTGGAGATCTCCCAGAATTACAACTGATCTCCAGACGGCAGAGACCAGTATCCTTGCAGATGAAGACTGCTTCGGAAGATGGACCTGATGGCGTTATACCCTGCTGAGGTCCCTCTTTCCCCCAAACTCTGCCCTCCCCAGGCTCCACACCAATATCTCCAGGAATTTCCAAAACTGGACTTGGAAACCCTTGAATACTGTAAACGTTCTTGGTCTATAGTTAGGCCCAATCCTATCAAAGCAACCAGGTCCTAGGAGTGGGTCAAAATAACAAAAACCCTACTGGATAAGACCAACGTTCCATCTAATTCACCAGCATTGTGTTTTCCACGGTGTCCAGCCAGATGCCTTTGGAACACTGAGAAACCTACATGGTTGCCGCAGTAACTTTTGTGAACATATATTTTTTTAATTTATTTATTTGATTCAATTTCTAGGCCGCTCTCCCCGCACAGCAGGCTCAGAGGCATATAGACTGCCTCTGAACATGGGGTTTCCATTTAAAGATCATGGCTAATAGCTGTCAACGGGCCAACGCTCCAGGAATTTGTCTCACCTTTCAGAACTACCTAAACGAATGGCCCATCAGTGTATCCTGGGGCAGTGAGTTCCACAAGCCAAGTTTGTGTGGTATGAAGAAGTCTCTCCTTTTGTCCATCTTGGGTTCTCTACCCATCAGTTTCATTGGGACTGTGTGAGACAAAAAGTTCTCTTTATCTGCTTTCCATGCATAATTTTAGCCGCTTGAACACACGTAACCACATAAGGCTCCTTTATATAACATGAAACTACTAAGCACACCAAACCCTTGGTTCATCAAAGTCAGTATTGTCTACTCAGACACAGCAGCTCTCCAGGGTCTCAAGCCAAAGTCTTTCACATCACCTATTGCCAGATCCTTTAACTGGAGATACTAGGGATTGAATTTTGGATTTTCTGTATGCCAGGCAGATTAATTCTCTATGCCAGGCAGATTAAAATTAATGAGCAGTAAGCTTAGAAGAGATAAAAGCAAATCCTTCTTCACCCCAAGAGTAATTAACACGTGGAATTCACTGTCACAGGAAGTGGCGGTGGCTACAAGCATAGATAGCTTCAAGAGGTGACTGGAGAAACATATGGAGCAGAGGTCCATCAGTGGCTATTAGCCACAAGGTATAGACAGGAACTCTCAGTCTGGGGCAAGTGATGCTCTGTATTCTTGATGCTTGGGGGGGGAGGCAACAGTGGGAGGACTTCTGGCCCCACTGGTGGACCTCCTGATGGCACCTGGGTTTTTGGCCACTGTGAGACACAGAGTGTTGGACTGGATGGGCCACTGGCCTGATCCAACATGGCTTCTCTTGTGTTCCAGATGCTCTACCACTGAACCACAGCCCCTCCCCTCCTTACATCTATATCACATTCTTCATCAGCCATCTTTATTTCTAGACTGTTGAGAAGAGTAATGCTAGAACATGAGAGGACAATACGGTCCCATTTTCTCCCAGCCCACAGCCCCAAGAAGCTCTTTGCAAGGCATCAGGCCTTCCATTTACCCACCTGAGGAGGGGAACTGCCAGCCTCTAGCCACAATTTCCCACCCCAAAGGAACTGAGGAGCAGGAGAAAGAAATGGCATCCGCATAAGGATGCTCTGAGAATTTCTCTTAGTCTCTATAGTAAAGACCATGGAGAACAGGGAAGGCAGCCTAGAATGTCACCTGGAAGCAATGTTCCCTCTAACCTGTGGAGTCTTGGGAGCAAAAATTCTACTTTGTGAGCTACTGGCATTAAAGTTGTGAGCAAGCAATTTGGCTGCTGCATAAATTAGTTTGCTCTGGAGCCCTCCTTCCTGAGCTAAGACAAAAATGTGTGAGTCGGAGGCTAAAAAACTGTGAGCTAGCTCACACTCACTCAGCTTAGAGGGAACACTGCCTGGAAGTGACATCACATCCTCCCCAGACCCCACCCTTCACCAGGCGCTGCCCGACAAATCTCCTGGCCTTTGCAGGGGCAGTGTTGGGAACCCTAGCCGGCAAACTGAAAACTCTTTCAGCAAGTGATAGCTGACACACCGTTACGATGAACATACACCTGAAAGGTGTGTGCCGACTTCAACAAAAGAAACAATTTGGCAGCTGCGTTTGGGAATGTGTCTACCCTCTGAACATTCAATACTCACCCTCCAGTAGGGCTGAGGCATGACAAATGAGCCACAGAACACTCCTTACCCCCTCCGTTTGCATGAAGAAAGAGGCAAGGTGGGAAATGGATATGAAACGGAAGATGGACTTTGAATGGAACGCACACCGTATCCCTCGAGAACAGCGGTGAGGGGGTGGGAAAAAAAAGAAAAATGAAAGTGGCTGCTTAGTGGATTAAACCGGACGTTTTTGTTTGCGTGCACTCAAGTATGAGGCAGCTGTTCCGGGTAAGGTATGAAGGGGCTGCATGATGAATCCCCAAGCACCACGTGTTTGAACGCCATCCCATGCACGGGACAGTCCCTGAATCCTTGGAATGCACCTTCCCATCAGACACCCAGATGCTTTGGGGGCCCTCTGGCATGTCGAAGGCAGGCAGGGACGGACACGGTTTGGGTGCTTTAACTTCTGAGGGTTCCGTGCCAGCCAGTGCCAATTTTACCTTCCCATCAAGCCCCAGAGCAAACAATGCACTGGAAATATGGGAAAGCTTGGATTTGTTATCCGATCTCCAAGATGGATTAGTGTCCGGGTGCATTTTGAGCCAGGTGTGGCCTCCTCGAAGGGAGATTGTGTTCTTGCTTGGGAAGGGATCAATAAGGCAGAGCTTGTCACACCCAGTGAGGCATATTCAGGGATTTCTCATCCCTCCTGTCAGGGCTGTCGAGTTTGCTTGCCAGCTCTGAGTGGGGAAATACCTGGAGACTTTTTTTGGGGGGGGGGGGAGGGGGTGGAGCCTGGGGAGGAGGGGGGAGGGGCCACAGCCAGGCATAATTGTTGGGCTCTTTGGTTAATATAGCAGTTTGCCCAGTCATAGAAGCGTGATACAGAATTTATTTATTTATTAATTTCGATTTAGATCCCGCCTTGCCAGAGACCGGCTCTAGGCGGCTAACAACATATTTATAAATACAGAGTTAAAACATCATTATAAATACACAAAGTTAAAACACATACAATTTCGTTGAATCACGATTAAAAGCTAAGCACTCAGTTACAAATGGGAGCAAATGCAAAACCCCACATCAGCACCAGCTGCCTATGTTATTTCTCGCCAGGAGACTCCCACCTCAGATGTTCTGGTGGCATTTCACCTTGCCACCTACTAAGGGCCATTCCCTCCGGTGGCGGCCCCAAAGGCCTGGCGGAAGAGCTCCGCTTTGCAGGCCCTGCGGAACTGCAAAAGATCCCGCAGGACCCTGATGTTCTCTGAGAGCTCATTCCACCAGTAGGGGGCCGCCACCGAGAAGGCCCTGCTCCTTGTAGTTGTCAACCTGGCCTCCCTCAGGCCCGGGAGGGCCAGGCGATTTTGAGTGAGTGCAAAAATCTCCCAAGAAGTATATTGCAAAAAAAAAAAGGAAAAAGGAAAAACGTACATTTTATTCAAGTAGCTCCAGTTTACATTCAGGTTGCAGTCAAAAGGAGAGAGGGGAGTCTGATCTAAAGCGTACTTTCCCTATCAGAAATGGCCAGCTTGTGTAGTGGTTAGGAGAGCCACTTTAGGGGAGAGCCAGGTTGGAGTAGTGGTTAGGAGCGTAGACTCTCATCTGGGAGCCATTCTCGAAGGACAGGGCTGCGAACTCTGGGGAGGGAAATCCCTGGAGATTTGGAGATTGGTACTTGGGAAGGGGAGGGCTTGGGGAGGGGAAGGAGATCAGTGGGGATATAACACCATAAAGTCCACCCTTGAAAGCAGCCATTTCCTCCAGGGGAACTGATTTCTGCCATCTGGAGATCAGTTGGAATTCCAGGAGATCCCCAGGCACCACCTGGAGCGTGGCAACCCTATCATATTGAGTGGTTGAGTGCATGGACTCTAATCTGGGAGAACCGGGTTTGATTCCCCACTCCTCCACTTGCAGCTGCTGGATGACCTTAGTTCTGACAAGAGCTGTTCTCTCAAGGGCAGTTTTCTCAGGGCTCTCTCAGCCCCACTGACCTCAAAGGGTGTCTGTTGTGGGGAGGGGAAAGGGGAGGAGTTTCTAAGCCACTCTGAGACTTCCGAATGATGGGTGGGGTATAAATCCAATCTCCTCCTCCTCTTCTTCTTCCTCCTCCTCCTCCTCTTCTTCATCTTCTTCTTCTTCTTCTTTTTCTTCTTCCTGCAGTCTTAAGCATGTCTAAACACGGGGGAGCACATACAGAATGGCTTTTTTTTTTTTTAAATTGCACATGTGCACACATGCACATATGTGCACGTGCATGACTTTTGCCCGCTTTTGCAGTGCGCTCCGTGGCTGATGCACTACAATAATGTGGATGCTTTTCCATGGGATGTCTCCGTGGGCAACCCACAGCAAGGTTTGCTGTGTGGCTGATATGTCCCGCAACATTTTAGACTGGGTCAATTAGAGGCGGCACTATATCGCGGCAAGCTGCCAGCCTGTCCGCAGCGTCAGTTTGCTGGGCATGGTGAACTGGCTGTCTTCAACAGGGCCCAACATTTAGTTTCTGCAGTAATCTCATTGGTGGCCAATATCCTTCCCCCCCAGTGTATTTTCCGTGTGGGCCTAACGAGCACAAAGACCCAATGTAATCCACCAGGAGAACACAGCGTCTGGGTTTTCATTCATGTGTTCTGGAGGATTGTCACAGCCGGGGACAAAGGAATAATCTGATCGCGCCTCCAATGGCAAGAGCAGGTCGTGAGTGAAGGGTGCCTTCTCTTTAACGCCCCCCCCCTCCGGTCTTTGCAACGCCTATTGAGCCTCCCATCCGAGTCACCTCTGAGGGACACACTGGCGGCACAATGCGGCGGCAACCGCGGGCCATTCAAGGGCTAATTCAGTATCAAACGGCCAATATGGCCGGCCGGCAGATTACAACAATCACCAAGTTCGCCCAACCTGGGAGAGAATGAATAAATAAAAAGATTAAGCTGCCCAGCGATCCGGGGCGAGAGCCATCGGAAGTGAGGAGAGGGGGCGAGTCCGAATCCTGGTTTTGGTGAGTTCTGCTTCCTCTGTACAGCATTTAGAAAAAGAGAAGGGGGGAAATGTTGTTCCTGATGACGGAAGGATGTCGGATTCCATTCATTCCATTATATCCCGCCTCTCGACCCAGTGGGGATTCAAAGCTACTGACATCGTTTTCCTCTCCAGCATTTTACCCTCACAACAACCCTGTGGGATACATAAGAACATAAGAGAAGCCAAGGCTGGGTCAGGCCAGTGGCCCATCCAGTCCAACACTCTGTCACACGGTGGCCAGAAACACCAGGTGCCCTCAGGAGGTCCAGCAGTGGGGCCAGGACACTAGAAGCCCTCCCACTGTTGCTCCCCCTCAAGCACCAAGAATACAGAGCATCACTTGCCCCAGACTGAGAGTTCCTATCTATACTTTGTGGCTAATAGCCGCTGATGGACCTCTGCTCCATATGTTTATCTAATTCCCTCTTGAAGCCTTCCATGCTTGTAGCCGCCACCACCTCCTGTGGCAGTGAATTCCACGCGTTAATCACTCTTTGGGTGAAGAAGTACTTCCTTTTATCCATTCTAACCCAACTGCTCAGCAATTTCATCGAGTGCCATGCATAATCCCATGCATAATCTTAAAAAAAAAAACAACATTGATCGTATCACCCCATAGCCATCGTTTCTCCAAGCTAAAGAGCCCCAAGCACTTTAACCTTTCTGAGAGCAGGTGACAGGCTGTGGAGCCGTGTTCCCTCTAAGCTGAGTTAGTGTGAGCTAGCTCACAGTGTTTTAGCCTCCGACTCCCAGATGTCTTCGCTCAGGAAGGATGGCTCCAGAGCAAACTGATTTATGCCGTAGCCATGTTGCTGGCTCACAACTTTAATGGCAGTAGCTCACAAAGTGGAATTTTGGCTCACAAGACTCCGCAGCTTAGAGGGAGCACTGGCCCAGGGTCACCCAAGAAGCTTCCATGGCAGCGTGGGGATTCGAACTCGGGTCTCCCAGATCGCAGTCTGTCACTCTCACCACTCCACCACCCCAACAGGTGGCCAATGGACAAAAATACATTCGATTATATCACCCGGAAGGTTGAACTGGCAGTTTAGCTAGAGGTCCTTTCAATGTGTTGGGATCCTGCACAAAACAATACAAAACGCTAACAGGTGGAATGAGATACCAGAGGGAAAATACTACTGAAGGCCTGTTGGGTGCCAAAGCCTGCTCTCAGCTTCCAGCCAGCCTGCAAAACAAACTTTTATATGCTTGACCTCTGCCTGAAAAAATGTCTGTTTCTCCTTCTCACCCCCCCAACTCCCCCTTTGTACCCCGAGCCCTGTGCTATAAAATGAAAAACCAGTGCCCGGCGGTGAACGTTGGAGGTCTGCTCCTCACATTCATCTGGCCATTTGTACTTTTCGCAGGCATAATCAGGTTCCTGTTGCTATCAGCAGGGAACTGCAGCTTTGCTACTTTATGGTTTCAAAGTTAAAAAAAAACCTGGGTGTGTGTGTGTGCTCCCCCCTTTTCCAGCCCCGCCACCCCTTTCCGTGCCCCTGCTCCCAAGATTTGGAGAGACCTCAACTCGAAGTGTGTGTGTGTGTGGGGGGGGGGGGTGTTAAGATGAAACTGGTTTTATTTAGATTCCAGGGGGGTAGCCGTGTCGGTCTGAAGCAGCAGAACAAAGTTTGAGTCCAGTGTCATCTTTAAAGACCAACAAAGTTTTATCTGACGTATCTGATGCACACACACTTGGTATCGAATAAAACTTTGTCGGTCTTAAAGGTGCTTCTGGACTCAAACTCAGTTCCCTTGTTTGATTTAAGCACATACAAAAAAGGGCTTCTCTCTCTTTCTCTCTGTTTATATTTTCCATGCATCCATTCAGGGGCCGGTTTGAGAGGGGAGGAAAGAGACTTCATTTATATGTTAATATCAGCCCCTGCACCCGGACTCAACTGACAGAACTATTTCATGGGAAGCTGGCAATTTTTTTTTGTCCCCCTGGTCTTTCCTTTCTTGGGTCTCAATGGATGCAATAATCTTGATTAGAAAAACAATGGGGTCCCCCAGGGGTCCTTCGGTTTCAAAGCCCTGCCCCCCCTTCCTCTCAGGTTACAGTTTGCTAAGGCGATGAATCTAGAAAGTCTTCTGGAGCTTGGAAAACATGTATGTATTTGTATGCCTGAAAAGGAGCCAAATTTGGGTAAATGAAGGGGGACTCTTTGAGGCCTTGGACAATTAATTTGATGGACCGTGCCTCCACAGCCTTCCCATAACCACGGACTTAACAAGACCAGCCCGTTCCTTGGAAACTGGCGGAGTTAACAGGATAGGAGGGGGGAGAAAAAAAAAATCCCTCGAGTTCTGATGTGTGGGAATTTGTAGGAGGGCAAGAGATCATTATTGCTTGTTCGTCCTCAGAGAGCTCTGGCAAACTTTCCGCAGCCTCTCAGCTCAAAACTTCTGTGACATGACGAGCTGCCATTTCTACCGGCTCCTTCCATTGCTAATTAATTTCCAAAGGTTTAATTATGTGCTCGCTTACAGAGGCAGCGCGACTCACTCGCAAAGCCAAAATGGACTTATTTTCCATTTTACTGATGCTCTGTTTGCAAATATACGTTTGGAGGTTTACCCATCTATATTCATTACTTTCAAGGCAACAGTTTGATCTTTGCATCGCCTATCAACATTTTCCTTTTTTTTAAAAAAAACCCCTCGATTCTGTTAAGGTAAATTGAGACGTACAAGGTTTAGAAAACTGGTTGCCTGTTCATTGGGAAAACCGTCGCTGTATTTAAGTTTCCGTGAACTGAATGGGAAAGTAACGGGTGCTGAAAGCTCGCCCACGAAATCAATAGGACGCCGAAGTGTTTCATTCGTGGAGGGTGGTGCCTTACTTCTAAAAGATTTGTTTAAGTCAAATCAACAAGTTTCATTAAACGGGGCTGAAAATCCTGAAAAGGAGACAAGAATAAATGATATGAACCTTTGTGCGCGCACACCCACCCACACACACACACTTAAGAACATGCAGTATTCCCTCTAAGCTGAGTTAGTGTGAGATAGCTCACAGCTTTTGAGCCTCTGGCTCACAGATTTTTGTCTTGGCTCAAAAAGTATGGCTCCAGAGCAAACTAATCTATACAGTAGCTGAATCACTTGCTCACAACTTTAATGCCAGTAGCTCACAAAGTAGATTTTTTGCTCACAAGACTCCACAGCTTAGAGGGAGCATTGGAAAAGAGCCCTGCTGGATCAGACAGCATGCGGTTTCACGCAATGGCCTAGGAGTTGTCCTGGAGTGCCAACCAATCAGCATATAAGCTTTTGCTTGATGCTGCATCCTAACACTGGTGCTCGGAGGTTTGCTGCCTCTTGTACAGTTGCCAACACCATCTTGGGAAATTCCTGAAGATCTGGGGGCACTGCTTGTGGAAGGTGGAGTTTGGGGAGATGAAGGAACGAAGCATGGGTGTGATGTGATACAGCCTGCCCGCCAAAACTGCCCTTTATTCCAGGAGAAGTGGGAACTAATCTCCACAGTCTGGAGAATAGTTGCAAGCAATCCTGGATGGACTCCAAGTCCCAGCTGGAGGTTGGTAACCGTATGCTTCTGTATACAGAGGTCTCTTCAGTCACCATGGCTAGTAGCTATTGACGGACCTCTCCTCCATGGATCTGACTTTTTTCTAATCAACTGTGCCATATCTCTAAGTCGACTGGCATTGAGTTCCACAGTTTAATTACTGGTCAAGTAGAAAGTGATGGCAAACCTAGATGGCACAATAAAAAGTAGAGACATCACCCTGCCAACAAAAGTCCATGTAGTCAAAGCAATGGAATTCCCAGTAGTAATGTATGGCTGTGAGAGCTGGGCTGTAAAGAAGGCCGAGCGCTGAAGAATAGATGCTTTCAAATTGTGGGGCTGGAGAAAACTCTTGAGAGTCCCTTGGACTGCAAGGAGATCGAATCAGTCAATCCTAAAGGAAATCAACCCTGACTGTTCCCTGGAAGACCAGATATTGAAGCTGAAGCTCAAATACTTTGGCCACCAAATGAGAAGGGAGCACTCACTGGAGAAGACCCTGGTGCTGGGAAAGACTGAAGGTCAAAGAAGAAAGGATGGCAAAGGATGAGATGGTTAGACAGTGTCATCGATGCAACAAACATGAAATTGAGCAAACTCTGGAACACGACAGAAGACAGGAGGGCCTGGCGTGATGTGGTCCATGGAGTTGCAAAAAGTCGGACTCAACTGTGCGACTGGACAACAACAGTAACAACAACAACAACAAAAAGTTGTTTCTCTTGAAAGCAAGGACACAACTGGGTCAAGTGAAGTCCTTTTCAGTCCCACCAGGGTTCATCCAAAGGTGCCCTTCTTTAACCAAGAAGTCTTCCATTCATGGAGTCCTTCACAAGCAACAGGAGTCTTTCCAGAAAACATCTTCTGTGAACAGAAGGTCCCTGCACCAGGTTGTGGTACCCAACCATGTTGTGCTGGCATCAGCATTTTGGCCACTGTGTGACACAAAGTGTTTGACTAGATGGGCCACTGTGGCCTGATCCAACAGGGCTTCTCTCATTGTTCTCTTATGACCCCCTGAACCCACTCATGGAGAGAGTCATGGCATCCCCTATGAAATATTATTTATAACAATTAATTACATGTAGATAGAGCCAGGTAGTCAGCCGTGTTGGTCTGAAGCAGTAGAACGGATTTTGAGTCCAGTGTCACCTTTAAGACCAACACAGGTTTATTCAAGGTATGAGCTTTCATGTGCATGCATCCTTTTTCAGATACTGAAGAAGGGTGCATACACATGAAAGTGCATACCTTAAATAAACCTTTGTTGGTCTTAGGGTTGCCAACCACCAGCTGGTGGCTGGAAATCTCCCACTGTTACAAATGAGCTCCAGGCCAAAGAGTTCAGTTCACCTGGAGAAAATGGCCACTTTGGAAGGTGAACTCTCTGGCATTATACCCAGGGGTCCGTTGGAGCGGGAGCACACAGGAGCGCAGCTCCGGGAGTGAGGAGCCCAGGGGGCGGGCACATGACCAAGCCCCGCCCCCTCCTCCACTTCCCCGAGCAGTGCAGAGGCGCAGCGCCCCGGGGAAAGCCCTGCTAGGGTCTTTATTGTTTTTAATGTTTTGTTTTAATATTGATAATTTTATCATTGTTCCTTTTATGACTGTGTGCTGCTTTTCCAGAGACTTGCTCAAGGTGGCATATAAATTTTCTAAGTATACCATTTTTTATCTGGGCACATGGCCCATAAGTACTGGAGAAATTTCACCAACCCTTCAGCAGCTTCCACCCCATCAGTTTGGTGTAGTGGTCAGGAGTTGGACTCTAATCTGGGAGAACCGGGTTTGATTCCCCACTCCTCCACATGCAGCTGCTGGTGTGACCTTGGGCCAGTCACAAGTTCTCTCAGAGCTGTTCTCTCATGAGCAGTTCTCAAAAGACCTCTCTCAGCCCCACCTACCTCACAGGGTGTCTTGTTGTGGGGAGGGAAAGGGAAAGGGATGGGTGGTGCACACGTCCTGGGTATCTCAAGTCTCCTTGAAACTCCTGGGTATCTCAAGTCTCCTTGAAACTCCGGTATGTTAGGGGGTGTGGCATATGCAAATGACTTATGCTAAGGAGCTCCTGCACCTCTTTTTCTACGAAATGACCCCTGATTATACCCAACTGAAGTCCCTCCCCTCCCCTCCCCAAACCCTCCCCTCCTCAATTCCCATCAACCCCAGAAGAAAAATCAGACTAGAGAATACTCTGAAGAGACATTGACAAGGGGGGAAAAATCTGTAATTAATTGTTATAAATAATATTTCATAGGGGAGTCTGAAGGAGTGCTTGCGCACTTCTTCAGAGTGCTTGCGAGCGAGCGGGTGGGTGAGATGGGGAAGGTGGCAGTGGGCCCCATCAGACGCTCAGAGGCCATGGCCTCTGGCCCACATCGAGTTATGCTGACGCCAGCCCTATCTGGATATGGTGAATAAGTTGCTCTCTGGGACAGATCCCTTCCCAGGTTACTTGTTTTTCCTTTGCTTTTTTGCAATGTCCTAAAGACAAAGGTAGCTCAGGTGCCTGCTCTGCAGCAAAAGCAGTTCCTGATTGTTCCCGAAGGATCATAATGTCCATTTCCCTGTTGACCAAACGCGTGTGATTATATTTTTCTGTTTTTGTCGCCCTGCTTGTTTGGGAACGGTGCGTACCACAGCGAAGTTTACACTTCATTATTCTTTGCAGGCCCGTATGATTCAGAGCCATTCACCTTGATATTTGTGTTGCAAAGTTCAGCCGTTTTATGAAGAATAGTTTGTGTCATCGCTTTCAAAACGGGGGAGAAGAAAGATGTAACTTTGAGAATGATTAGTAAACACAGGTCGGCCTTTGCCCCTCTGGTTTGTTTAATATCGCCGTTTTATGTTTTCTCCCCTCCCTTCCGGCAAATTGGCTTGGAACTATTTGTTCTCTGAATTATTAATCAATAACGAAACATTGTCCTTGGTGTTGGTGGAGCAGAAGGGGTCTGGAATGCCACCAAACCGATTATCGTGCCTTTGAAATTGTGACTCGAATGATTTCCAGCCTCACAGTCAGAGCTTCTGGTTCATTGTTTGTCCCTGCAGAAACTTTATTTTGGAGGAGGCTGGTGGCCAATTCAAGACGGGGAAATCATCGCCTGCTTCTGTGGCTCATACGTTCTGAAGAGTTTCTAACAGGCAATGCTGCAGTCCTTGCAACGAGTGGGCTGTGAGCGGACCATCTCTGCAATGCTGCGTTTTTCTCCTGGTTCATTTGCCCAGACTGTCCAAACGGCTGGCTTGTTCACAGTTCAGAAAGAGCCAGGCTTTCAAGAGTATTCGCATTGATGCCACATTCATCACCCCAGGGGCAGCTACTCAGGAGCAATGGGATTGCTAGGATCTGTGGGAAATGTAGTTCCCCCTCCCATCTTTCTTTCAAGAACAGGTCCTGTGTTCCTGGGAACATCATTGCCATTACTCCTTCCAACAACATCTGGCCACCATAACGTTTGACTGGGTCACTGTTCCCACTTCTCAGCCCCACAGACATCCCTGCTCTCCACCCTGTATGTGTAGATCACAGATGGGCACCTGGACACCTGAGAACCACATCTGGGTGCCAGCATCATTTAATCTGACCTCCACAAGAGGTTGGAAGCAAAAGGGACAACTTGATATCTCACAGGAGTCCTTCCTGTTGGGAAATGAGATCCCTTAGTAAGGAGAAGCCTATTTTATGTTGGAAAGACGAAAAATGGAACAAAAGAACACGAGAAGAGCCCTGCTGGATCTGACCAGTGGTCATCTAGTCCAGCATCCTGTCTCACACAGTGGCCAACCAGTTCCTCTGGGTGGCCAGCAACAGGGCATAGAGGCTGAGGCCTTAATTAGAACATAAGAAGAGCCCTGCTGGATCAGACCAGTGGTCCATCTAGTCCAACATCCTGTCTCACACAGTGGCCGACCAGTTTCTATGGAGGTCCAACAACAGGGCCCAGAGGCCGAGGCCTTCTGTTGTTGCCTCCAGGCACTGATATTCAGAGGTTGAATGCCTCTAAACATGAAGGTTCCCTTTAGTCTCCATGGCTAGCAGCCACTGATGGACCCTAAAATACCCCTAAAATATGCTAATCTCCTTTTAAAGCCATCTACATCCTTTGGCAGCAAATTCCATATTTTAATCACTCATGTAAATAAGTATTTCCTTCTGTCCATCCTGAGTCCAGTGCCTATCAGCTTAATTGGATGCTCTGGAGTTCTAGCATTTGGTTAGAGGGAGACAGAGTTCTCTTTGTTAACCCTCTCCACCCCATGCATAAGGGCACCTCAGCCAGGTTCTTCTACATTGGTGGACCACATCTATCTAGTATATCCAGCCCATTGGAGCTTGCTGACCCTTGAACCCTTTAAGAGTTCGGTCAGAGAAACTGTGCACCCCACCCTATTCTGAAGGAATCACTCACGGGTACACTAAAGAGCAGATCTTCAAAACTTTGTCATTTGGTTGGTTGGTTTTTTCCTGTAAGATCTTCAGGCAATCTCGGGTGAGCATCAGAACTGCCAAAGAGATTTCGTTCATTGTCGTTACGGAGCTGGAACCTGTCTCTGCCTTCTAGACTTCTCACCCCTCTCCCATGTTATCACTGAGTACTCAGTGTTATCAATGTTAACATATTTTGCAACATATAAGATTTTTGTGCGGGGTTGTTGTTTTTTTGCAAACTTATGACCTTTTCAAATTCATAGAGAGGCATGAATTGAACCCTGAGTTGCTCAAGGCGAGTCATTCATTAATCATAAGCAAAACACATCTGGCATGGAGTACACATGAGTACATCATGCAAAAAGTCCAACGGTTGCACAAGCTTGTGAAATCCGGTATTAACTATATTACGTTTTTTTAAATGGGGATTTCAGAGAAATGAGATCCCCCCCCCCCAAAAAAAGGGTTTTTCAGCACTATTATCTATGAGCACCATTTTTTCAAAAAAGGAGGATTCTACAGGATCAGACTATTCTTTTGGAAGAAGTTAGGGTGTCTTTAAGAAAAACAACAACACTGTTTTTCCTTTGCATCATTTAGAAATGCAGTGAAGAGGACTTTAGAATAAAGGAATCCTGGAAGGTGCTTTTCTCCAAGTGCCAAAAATGCTTTGCGAACATTAGTTCCACGTGCTTTAAGAGTCCTTTCGTTCTCATGGGTGTAGCATCAACAGCGGACAGCAGCGCAATTGGACTACCATATTTGTGGGGCGTACCACCAATCACAGCCAGTTCAGCCCCCCCCCGGTATATCCAGCCAGTTGAGAAATTACCTAGAGATTCATGGATTTCAGATGATTTCAACATCTGGGAAGGTTACTTTGGAACCACAATGCAGAAGAAAGATTTTTGGCATATTTAATCAACATAACTCCTCCCCCCCCCCCCGGTGTCTATGGCCATTCTTACAATAGCCCTATAAGGTAGGACAGACATCCCTATCATGGTGCCATTGACCATCATGGCGCCCACCAGGAACCTTCCTGGTACCCACCAAGAGGTTTTTAGAATGTGGACCAAGCAAAGTGGGGCTGATCGGCCACGCAGATTAAAAGGCATCCTGTTAAACAGCACCTCTGCCTTAAAGTTGAAGAATTTCATGAGATAGATCAAGGTGGGTTGCCATGTTAGTCTGTCCGTAGCAGTAGAAAAGACCAAGAGTCCCATAGCACCTTAAAGACTAACAGAATCTGTGGCAAGGTCGGAGCTTTCATGCCGTATCTGAAGAAGTGAGCAGTGACTCATGAAAGCTCATACCTGGCTGGCCAATTTTGTTAGTCTTTAAGGGGCTACTGGACTCTGGCTCAAGCTGATGCCATGTAGGCCACTTTGAGCTAGGGAACAAGTACAAGATGGCCACCAAAAGACCATCATTCTTCTGTTCCTCAGATGTTCTGCTTACAGGAGGTATGGGAAATTGCAACACAAGTTGGGACCAATGTTCCCTCTAAGCTGTGGAGTCTTGTGAGCAAAAATTCTACTTTGTGAGCTACTGGCATTTAAATTGCGAGTGAGCAATTTGGCTGCTGCATGACTTAGTTGGCTCTGGAACCATCCTTCCTGAGCCAGGACAAAAACCTGTGAGCTGGAGGCTAAAAAACTGTGAGCCAGATCACCCTAACTCAGCTTAGAGGGAACATTGGTTGTGACATAGGTTCTGTTTAATAGACATGATCGAGGAGAGACATACCATTGAGTTCTGGCCAGAAAATTCATAGAAGTGGGGGGGGGGGGGGGGAAGAGAGAAAGAACAGTACTGTTTGGTAAGAGCCTGTATGTGACCTAAGCCGCTCCACTCTACCCCCTCTGTCCCTCTTTCTGTAGTTGCAGCAGGTGTTCCCCCTTTCCCACCTCCTTTGGAGAAGACTTACAAGTCCCAGAGGGCTGCTAGGATGTATATTCCCCCCACACGCAAACCAGCCCCCCCTCCAACCTCCCACCCGTTAATAATTAGCTCTCTAATCCGCGTGCCATATGATACACTCATCAAAAAGCAATGTTACCGCCATGTAGCACATACAAAACAATCCGAGGAGAGACTTAAAAAAGAAAAAAAAAACTGAAAAGAAAAGAACAGATAACCTCAAACATTAACAGGAGAAAAAATCCGCTCAAATCAAAGCATCACCCCTCCTCCCAGTTTTTTTTTTCATAATAGCCTTTCATTCTTTATGATTTTGTCTTTGAAAGCTCCTTCAGTAGATGACAGCTGATATTGTTCTTCTATCCTGTTGGAGACAGCATGGGGGGGGGGAAAGAGAGGCATTGTACAGATTCTCTGCTCTGCAACATGATTTTTTAAAATATAATTAATATATACAACTGTGCTGAGCAAGGTACGTTATAATGAAGAGCAATTAAGAGGTGTTTGTTCCTGTCCCATGCAGACAATGACTATAATTTCCTCGGCTGTTTAGAAGTCACTCGTTATCATTACGGTTCACGCTTCTCTTTCCCCCTTTTTTCAAAAAGAAATGGTGCACCTGATTTTGTTTATTTTCAATTAAAGCACCAAACAAACACACATTTAGGGGAGTAAAAGGGGGGGGGGGAGTCTGATATTTAGGTACCATCAACTTTTTAATTATAGCCCTTAGCTGTTGCAAAGCTAACATTTTTTGCTAACCTCATTCCATTTTTTTTTTTTTGCATCGGTTTGGATGGATCCACACCTGCCAATGGAGTAGATCTGGAATGCTTTTTTTTTTTTGTACTCATTGATATAGTCTGGGGTACCATTTAGCGAGGAGCAGGGGCATCAGCCTTGGCTTCATTTTGTACCACCAGTGGGTGTTCTGCGGGAACATTTGTGTTTCTGCCCAACTGACTGGCTCTATATGCTGAATGACTTGTTAAGAAAGATTGGTGAAATGGATCTGTAGAGCCAGTGTGCATATCAAAGGCACAAATTCCTTTTCATGCCTTTTATCTACATCAGGAGCATTCTGTATTTATCACGAACTAGAACAAATAATTAATACAAACACTTTTAAGATACAGTGGTTTTTTGTGAGTGTCTAATTTAGTCTTTTGTAGATGAATTTCCCTGACGTGGATGGCCCAGGCCAGTCTGATGTCATCAGATCTTGGAAGCTAAGCAGGGTCATCCCTGGTTAGCTTTTGGATGGGAGACCACCAAGGAAGTCCAGGGTTGCTACACAGAGGCAGGCAATGGCAAACCACCTTTGAATATATCTTGCTTTGAAAACCCTATGGGAGGGGTGTCAAACATGTGGCCTGGGGGCTGGATTAGGCCCCCAGAAGGCTTCTATGAGGTCTGCAGTGGAACTGGCTGTCTTCTGCTGCTTCTTCCAGTTCTGCTGCATCATCATAGGTTTGCAGCTTACAGGTACACACCTGAACAGCATACTCAAGATTGAAAAAGCACGAGTTAAACCGGGGGACTCGGCTTGCTGGCACAGCAGAGGAAAAACAAGCAAAGTGTGATTTTCTTCAAAACTGCAAGTTTAAACAAACTTTTGTAGACTTCATGAATTTTCCCCAAAAGTAAACAATGACTGACAGAGGGGGAAAAATGGCGACCAGAGTAAAACCCTCTCCAAAAACTACATCTTCAACACTTTTGGTCCCCAAACCAGAAGCTACCATAGACTTTCCCAACATGTTATCTTCAGCACTGCACCCCTGCTGGATCAGATGATGAATTTGAATCAAAACTTTGATGGGCTCCAGAAACAGATCAAAGAAACCAACATTAAAGTGAAGGAGGCAGTTAAATCAGCTAAATTGGTTGAAACAAAGACAAAAGTAATGGATCAAGGACTAAAAGTGGTGGAAAAAGAAAGAGCAACCGATAAGGACCAACTTTTAAGACTACAAATGGAAAGATCAGTGTATGTTCAAAAAGACTGAGAATCTCAAAGAAATCTTAAGTGAAGCATTAGCTCCAATGACAGGTTTACAAGTGGATTTTCTACAAAGCGAGATAGATATGATCTACAGGACATATCCTGATTTTTTAAAGAAGAAAAACCTGCCTGGAGAGATTGTGGTGAGATTCTCTAAGAGGTCTATAAGAGATATGGTGCTCAAGGCCACAAATGGGACAACCCTAAAAATAAAAGACATTGAAATCAGAGTCTTGAAAGACATTCAGTTTGAAATAAGGAGGGAAAAGAAAGCAGTATAAAAGCTTGACAAAATTTTCTGCAGAAAAACTCTACCCCTTATAGATGGATTTCTCCTGAAGGACTGGTATTCAACTACAGAGAGAACAAACAAAAGATTATCTCTCCTAAAAATGCAAAGAATTTTTTGGAATTGCAACAAAGATCTGCAGAAGAAAAGAAGACAGCAGAGGAAGAAGAAAAAGATGATGTTATTCATGACGGGGGAAAGTTTTGAGAGCACAATGAGTAGTTTTTCAGAGGACTCTGAATTTGAAAAAGGGGCAGCTGCCCCAAAGCATCTGGCAGTCAAATGGGATTTTGATAAATCGGAGCAAAGAGGAAAGAAGGGAAAATAATACTGTATCTAATTTGAAAGTTTGAGAAATTTAAACTAATACTTGCTTGATTTTACTTATGCAATACTAGCTTAAATAAGAAACCTTAATATCACGCTTCATTATATCTTTTTTAAAATAATAAGGGAACTTTGTTTAAACTATATAAAAAAGCAAATTTATGATCCTTGATTAGCTTTTTAGGAATAGTTTGTAGTGATTTTAGTTTTGTAGTGTGTAGAAAAGCAATATTTTTTTTAAAAAAAAGATTACAACAGCACAGACATTTTGATGCAGTAATTCAGAGCAAGAGGTGTCAGTTATCAGACACTGTTAAATAATCAAAATATTGCAAGAGTGCTAATGTTTCAAGCATGTTTTTATTTTAAGTTAAAAAAAAACCTTTGTGTTTGTGTCCTTTATAAAGTTTATATCTTCACTACCTGGCATTAAATTTTACGACACACATGGTCTCATTTATGTCAGATCTGGCCCTCATAACAAATGAGTTTGACACCCCTGCCCTTCGGGGTCGCCCTTATTTGGCTGCGACTAGACAGAATATGAATGAGTCAATCTAAACCTTGGTGAAATCTCCAACACCGCTAAAATCTGAAATGATATTCCTTTTTCTCTAAGAAGAAAATAAGCCCCTTCCCTATGAGACAGGTTACTATGCTCAGAGTTAAGTGAACGTGGTGAGAGCATTTCATGCAGGGTCATGTTGCCTTACCTTAACCCAGTCTTTCAGATTTGCCGAGCTGGAAAAGAATGCATCATGAGATACCCATTTGGATCCATGTTTGAACATGTGCATCTCGCCGAAAACAATGCAGTGCACTAGGGTGGTAGAATCCTGTCCCCTTTTGTTTCTTCTCAGGGACACTGTGTGCCTCTTCATTCTACTGATTATCATAGCTGATGTTCCCAGTTTCTATTTGGCATCCTATTTATGCCGTGTATGTGCCACTTCGTATGCAACTGAAGCAAAAATAAAATAAAATAAAAATTGCATATATGTACTGTGGTGGCTCAGTGGTTAAGACACTGCACTGCAGACCAGAAGAACTTGTTGGTCTTTCAGGAGCTACTGGACTCAAATTTTGCTCAACTGTTCTCAAGGGAATCCTAAATAAGTGCCCCACTGTGTGTCCCTCTAATGTCTGATGGAAAGTAGGGGTGCCCGTTAGGAAGAGGGCCTTTTCTTTACTGCCTTTACTTGCCTAGATCACGGATTTTTCTATCCACCTGAGAAATACTTAAGTTGCTTTACCAGGCCATGATGGCTCAGAGGTTAAGACACTGAGCTGCAGACCAGAAGGTTGGTAGCTCGGCAGTTCAAGACCCGAGTGCCGTGTAATGGAGTGAGCTCCCATCTCTGGTCCCAGCTCCTGCCAGCCTAGCAGTTCGAAAGCAAGAAATTACAAGTAGACAAATGGGTACTGCTTTGGTGGGAAGGTAACAGCGTTCCATGCACCTCGGCGTCTAGTCATGCCGGCCGGCCACATGATCATGGAAATGTCTTCAGACAGCACTGGCTTTTTGGCTAGGAAACGGAAACGAGCACCGCCCCCTAGAGTCAGATTCAACTGGCTTTCAAGCAAGGGAAACCTTTACCTTTACTTACCAGGTTATCTGTTGCTATTAGAATTCAGCAATGCTTGGTCCATGTGAAGAGACAGATATCCCTATGAAGAGTTTACTACAGTGTGCTTTATCAGGTTATAACCATGAACAGTAGGACGTGGATGGTTCATGCAGAAACATCAACCACGAGAGGAAAATTTAAATGCTCTCTGGGTTGAAAGGCAGGGTGCTCTTAGAGCATGCCTCCCCAATCGGTGCCTGATGTACATTTTGACTTGCTTCTCCCAGGCGAGGCTCAGAATCCCCACCCCTCAGCCCCCCACCCTGGCGCAACACAGCGGGGTGCCTCTTTAAAATAGGAGAGATTGGTATGTGGATAAAGGAAGGAGGAGACCACAATTATCCCCCATTTCAGTGACATGTCGGGAAGAGTCATGCCAGACAAAGAAGCCAAGAGCTGTATGAAGGTTGCCATCTCTCCCGTTTAGACAGCCCTAAAAATACCTGCCTGAACTGCAGGTTTGAAACTTTCCCTGTGTGCCGTTCGCCAAAGCTTTCCCGCTGGGTGCTCGAGACAGCGCTGAATCGTTTGTTGCACCTTGTCTAGAAAATGCCTGGTTATCAGCATGAGCAAAAGGACAACATGCTCCTCCAGAAAGAACCGGCCGATCCTTGTGAGAAAGCAAGAGGAAGGTGTGGGGCCTCAAAATGCTGCTCGGGAGGAGGGGTCGGAAGCTGTTAGGTTTCAGCTCGTGGGAGTTGTTGTCAGTTCACAAGAGTGTTGGGGGATGGGGAGACTGGGGGTCACCGATCCTGGGGGCAGCACCTGACCCAGTGGGGGGAGGGGACTTATCGGCAGTGGGAGAGAGTCCTAGGAGACCGCTACCGTTGCTGTCACTTTTAGCAAGCACCAGCAGTGATGTCATCACGTCACTAGCATCATAGGATGCTCTGGTAATTGGGCAAAAACTCTATGGTAGAAGCCATTTTTACCATAGAGTTTTTTCCTAAATACCAAAGCATTGCCAGTGAAGTGATGACATCATTTCCAATGAACATTGGAAGTGACATCATCATGTTTAGTAACAGTGGCCTAGGCCTCCCTGAGCTGCCAGTGAGTTGTCCCCCCCGGCCAGCTGATTGGCAGTTGAGGGCAGGGCTCAGGGATGGAGAATTGCCCCCAGTGGGATGCTGTCAACCCCAGCTAGGTAGAAGCACACCATATTAAATCCATTGAAGTTAATGGTCTTAGAAGTGCACAACTCTGCTTTGGCTTGCACAACAGAAAAAGAAGAAGAAGAGGAAGAGGAGGAGGAGGAGAACAGCTCCAAGAGAACTGTGACTGACCTAAGGTCACCCAGTGGGCTGCATGTAGAGGAGTGGAGAATCAAACCCAGTTCTCCCAGATTAGAGTCTGCGCACTTAAACTCTACACCAAACTGGCTCAGAGGAATGGGGAGGGAGACTCCATGCAGGATGGCAGCAGAGGGATTAGGAAACATCAAGGGATCTGAACCCATGGTTGGTTTATATGAACAGTCTGCAATGCAAAATGAACCTTAGCAACCCTCAAGGGTCCCCTGGAACTGCCTTCATCTCTTCTTATTTCTTCTGCTTATTTTTTCTCACCAGGAATGTGCCCACGGTGGCTTACAGAATAAAAACTGTTATAAAGTGTGACTCTGGTGACGTTGCCTTATTGTATTGTACAGTTATATTAATATTACTCCTTAAGGAAAAAGTCTTTGCTTTAGTTTCACTTTTCATTTGTTGGGATGGCTGATGGCTGGGGCTGGAAATGACCTATCAGGGTCCAGACCAGGCCTTGCCTATGCTCCAGTCGAGTTCTGGATGGTTTTGGTACCAGGTGATGTGGAATTATTGCACTAGGGTTGCCAAGTCCAGGTTGGAAAATACCTGGGGACTTTGGGGGTGGAGCCAGGAGAAGGCGGGGTTTGGGGAAGGGAGGGGCCTCAGCATGGTACAAAGCCATGGAGTCCACCCTCCAAAGCAGCCATTTTCTCCAGGGGAGCTGATCTTTGTCAGCTGGAGATCAGTTGTAAAAGCGGGAGCTCCCCAGGCCCCACCTGGAGGCTGGCAACCCTATATTACACACATAATAAAAAAAACAGAATATGAAAAGATATGAATTAAAATTGAGCATTTACAAACCAGCCCAGCATGAAAACATAGTCCTTAAAACAGACAACTCAAAATAGCAGTTTCAGAGTGAAAATAGTGTTAAAAAACCCAACCCTCTAATTAAAATCCTGGGTGAACAGAAATGTTTTGGTCAGACAGCTAAAAGAATGCAGTGTAGGTACCAAACTGTTGGAGGGAGCGACTCAGCATGGCTGGACATTGGGGGGGCTACATCACTCTAAGGGTGTCTAGGTGTTTTCTCCTTGAAGAGGATGCCTCTCTTTGTCTTAACCTGGGAGCTGCCCTCTGAACCCTCTCTCTCTCTTTGTCCTCTCGCTCTTTCTAGAAGAACCAGAGAAATATGGCTTTGGAGTTTGATGCCATGGATCTTTTTCTTTCTTTCACATTTCTAACTTTTATTTTTATCATTTTCCGTTCATCACACACACACAGCTAAAAGCGTCTCTCACTTATATGAGAATCTTCCAACATATAACCTGAGCACAAAACTTGGGGCATAACATGGAGTGATGGTCAAGGGTTTGGAAGACTAATAGAAGAATCACTAGAGCCACGGCATATAAGGAGGACATTTATAAAATGTTCTACAGGTGGCATATCTCCAGACAGATTGGTCAAATGTTACCCCAGTTTAACAAACACCTGTCGGAAGTGTAAACAAAATGTTGGGACGTACTTCCACTTGCGGTTGGTTTGGAGTAAAGCAAAAAAAAATATCGGCTGATGATTCATACGATGCTACAGGAAATAATAGAAATAAAGGTGCCTCAAGCCAGAACAATTTTTACTTAATATAATTCCTGATATTTATAAGAGAACGGACAGATATCTGACTCTCCATGCTGTAACGATGGCTAGAATATTAGGCGCTAGGTATTGGAAATCAGATAAGATATCAGGTAGGTGCAGAATGTGTGCAGAAGTTACTTGAAGCAGCCAAAATAGACAAGTTAACAATGATGTTACAAGGGAAAGGGGAAGAAGTATTTGAAAATCGGTGGACAAAAGTGTATAAATGGATTGATGAAATTACTAAAAAGTGTAAGTAAGTTCATTTTGATTTAAGTTGTGTGGCCTGGTGCGTGGATCTTCTTGACAGTTTTTTTTTTTAAAAAAAACAACAACAACAGCGCAACAACTGATGGGTTAAAGGAGAAGGGGAAATCTGCTAGCCTTCAGACACTGAATTATTCACTTTAATTGATGCAAATTTGTAATGCATAACCAAAGGATAACATGAGCTACCGAACAGGTGTATTTGATGAATGCCAACTTGAGAAGGCTGGATTCCGGCCTCGTGCCGATGGAAGAGGGACCGCCAACTTCTTTCCTCACTTAAGAGAAGTGGTTGCACCTTCGAGGGAACAACGGCCAAAAAACAACAAGTGTAACCGAAGAGTGTTAGACGATATGTCCCCTTACCTCATCATTCCTCCGCCCCCATGACCTGGGATCTTCTGGGTTCAAATGTTACCGGCGTGGTGTGGAAAGCGATGACACAGAAGCCTTATAATGTAACACCCGGCCCGGGCAAGAATTATGCAAGAGCAAGCCTGGGTTTTGCGCATTATGCAAGGCCAAATCGGAGTTGGCCATGGAGCTCCGAGGGGAGCAGTGCCCAGTCACTCCACAAGGGGAGTACCCATGATGTTTGCAAATGTGACTGTCCCATTTGTCATACATTTTCAGGTGTGCATCTCAAAAGATATAGGGTTTGTGGAGCCGGTGAGAGCATTTTTATGTGGTGCCGACCACTCTAGGGTGAGGTCAGCTTTATCCCGAACTATATCTTGGTGGATTACATCTGCCATTAGACTAGCTTATCAGTCTGCAGGCATTCCATGTCCCCTGCAACTGAAGGCGCACTCTACACATTCTCTCTCAACATCTGTTGCTTTCCTAAAGGAGGTGCTGATGCAGGAAATTTGCAAGGCGGCCTCTTGATCATCGCCTGGCACTTTTGTAAAACACTATTGCGTTGAGTCGCAAGTGCGTAACGGTGTTTCTTTTGGTTCAGCAGTGCTACAATCTGTGGTTTATGTTTAGTAATCTCATCCCGTAAGAATAAAGGAGGTTTTCTGTCGAATTGTTGTTGTTGTTGTTGTTGTTATTATGTTTTATCTTCTTTTCTGCTGACTCATTCCTCCTCCGGCTGCAGTCAGCTTTGAAATCTCCCATGCGGCTTTAGTGTCCAGGGAGATAGCAGAACTCCTCAGATTGATGTATAGCTTGAGTGGTGGAGTGCAACTGGGAACAGAGGATAAGTGCCTGTGCACTAAGCTGAGGTAGTGTGAGCTAGCGCACAGTTTTTTAGCCTCCAGCTCACACATTTTTGTCCTAGCTCAGGCAGGATGGCTCCAGAGCAAACTAATTTATGCAGCAGCCAAATGGCTCGCTCACAACTTTAATGCCAGTGGCTCACACAGTAGAATGTTTGCTCACAAGACTCCACAGCTTAAAGGGAGCATTGCTGTGCACATCCTGCATGAGTCCCCTCAGCTCTTTCCTGGCTTTACCATATGATTACGGCCTGATGAAGGGTCAAAATGGAGATTTGTCTGGGACATCCGTTCACCTGACTAATATTATGGGGTTAACCTCATGTTTTATGGTTGAGCTTCATATGTTTAAATTCAGCTTCTACTTGTACTACATCTTTCAAGAAAAGTTAATTAGGCTGCAGTCACACACACTAAATAATCCACTTTCAGTCCATGTTCAATGCACTTTCCATCTGGATTTTGCCAGTTCACACAGTAAAAATCCAACTTGAAAGTGGATTGAAAGTGTATTATTTAGTGTGTGTGACTGCAGCCCAAGAGGGTTTTTTTTTGTAATTTCAAATAGAATTTGACCAATTTCCCACAAGAAGCTGTGCTGCCCTCGCTCTTCTGTTTGCCCCAGTTGCATTGGTCAATTTCACACTCTTTGTTGTGTGGCCGCACTTTGACCCACATCTTCCTCTGATTTCCCCCGCGTCTTCTCGATATCAAAAAACAAGGATCGAGAAGATGCGGGGGAAATCAGAGGAAGATGTGGCTCAAAGTGCAGCCACGCAGCGAAGAGTGTGAAATTGACCAATGCAACCGTGGCAAGCAGAAGAGCGAGGGCAACACAGCTGCTTGTGGGAAATTGGTCAGAGTGTGTATTCCTTATTACAGTGTTTTTCAGATTTCGTACAACCCCCAAGGGCTAGCTGGATATTTGGGATTGCAACAGATTTTCAGGCAACAGAGATCAGTTCACCCAGAGAAAATGGCCACTTTGGAAGATGGATTCTGGTGGACTCTATATCATTATACCCCATTGATGTTTTTTGCCTCCTCAAACCGCACCTTTCTCAGGCCCCTACCCTCACCCCCAAATTTTCAGGAATTTCCCAACAGAAAGGATGCAAAAAAAATCACAAAAAGGTGTTTTCAGATACAATGCATGGTATATGTCTCATTTGCAATTAACTCTCTTTCTATTCAGCATTTACAAATTTTCAAAATCTGTTAAAAATGTATGAGGATCCAAAGGGAGGGAAAAGGCCAGGAAAAGTTTGCACGGCTTTTTTACAAAACCATGCATGTGCAAAATCGCTGCTGATCCAAATAGGTTCGGAATACAAAGGGAAGGTACACAGTACAAAACTCCACAAAATAGTAAACTGTATAATGCAAATCTTGAAACAATCACAAACACTTAGGAAGAGCTGAAAATATAGAGTTTCAGGGTGATTGCCAAAGCGTCGCCCCGGCAACGTGCCCAGCGTGATGACGACGTCTTCCTGGTGATGTCATCACGCTGCGCAGTCGCCCCCGGAGGGAGAGAGAGGGAGGGAGGGAGGAGTGGGTGGGGAGAGGTGTGCGGGGGAGCCAGGCGGGGGAGGAGAGGCTCTTGCTGCAGCAGCGGCAGAGGTGGGGACATCATCCCAGCACGCACGCGAGGGAATCAAAACACAAAGGTAAGATTTGATGACCCTACTCTCTCTCTCTCTCTCTGTCTCTCTCTCATTTTTCCCCTCCCCCTCCCTCCCCCCTGGCCCAGCCCCTCCCCCGAATATTGGAAAGTCTACCCCCTTCGCTGTTACCTTCCCACCAAAGCGGTACCTCTTTATCTACTTGCGATTTCTTGCTCTCGAACTGCTAGGTTGGCAGGAGCTGGGGCCAGAGACAGGAGCTCACTCCGTCACGCGGCACTCGGCTCTCGAACTGCCGAGCTACAGATCTTCCAGTCTGCAACTCAGCGCCTTAACCTCTGAGCCTCTGAGCCCCTTCCCCCTCACATAAGTATGCCTCATTGTTCATCGCTTGGCAGCCAGGCAATCGAGAACTTAACCCAGAAAAAGCCCTCCCTGCATCCGTTTACTGTGTGCCTGTTTTGATTCATGCGGCCCTCTGGCTGAGGCAGACCCTGGCTATCTTTTGGAAGGTTGGCAAGGTGAAGAAACTCCACGGGGAGACTTCAGAGAATGTTGCCAAGCTCGGCCAGATGGCGATCCTCCCTGAGATGAGTCGAGGCTGTTTCACCTGGGCCTTGCAACAGAAGCCACACCGAGTCGAAACACCTGTTTTGTGAAGGGGAGTGGCTGGAAATGGTGCGCTCCCGAAACAGAAGCTTGAGGAGGGGCAGCGGAGAAGCAGAAGCCGGGACACAGCCATCCCCCTGACCTCATCGTCACCCAGCAGAGGTGCCAACGTTACAGAGTTCCTTTCAGGATAAACCTTGGTGTTTCCTCAAAGCAAATCTAGAGACAATCCTCCGTACAAAATATGACTCAGTACAAAATATGACAGCTGGAAGGGCAGCCAGGTCCCTCCTGGCCACTGGTGGGGGTGGGGGTGGGTAGGCTTGCCAGCGCCAGGTTGGGAAACTCCTGGAGATTTGGGGGTGGAGCCTGGGGAGGACAGGGACCCCCATTGGGGCACAATGCCATAGAGTCCGCCCCTGAAAACATCCATTGTCTCCAGGGGAACCGATCTCTAGTCTGGAGATCAGCTGTAATTCCAAGAGACCTCCAGGCCCCACCTGGAGGTTGGCAACCCCACCTGACTCATGTCACCTGCCTCGGGCCTTTTGGCCCTTAGAGACATGACTCTGAAGAGAGAGAACCCTTGTGATTCTCTTGGTATTTTTTTTCCAACACTGCCCCTGCCTAAGAGAAAAGCCTGGAACAAATGAAATAGGGCAGCCAGGACAACCTCAGTCTGCCACGATGCCACGCAGGGCTGCCACCTCTGGGCTGAGAAATACCTGGAGATTTGGGGGGTGGAGCCTGGGGACGGCAGGGTTTGGGGAGGGGAGGGGCTTCAGTGGGGTCTCATGCCATAGAGACCTCCCTCCAAAGCAGCCGTTTTCTCCGGGGCTGATTCTGCATTGGCTTTTCCCTCTGTTGTTTTACCAAACCCACGTTAGAACCGAAATTCCTCTCTGCGTTGCAGGCTGCTTTCACTTTCTTTGATCATCGGGTTTTATGGTACCTTCTGCATAGTTTTAGCAGGGGTATTTTGGGGCAGCAGGAACACACAGGAACAGAGTTCCAGCTGGCTTCCGAGTTGGCCACGCCACAGTCTCCCCCCTGCCCAGGTTCTCCAGGTGCCTCACAAGCTGCGGGGCACCTGGGCAAGCCAAGCTGATCCAGGGAGGGAAGGCAGTTTAAACTGCCTCCCTTCCTCGAGTTCCCCAGGGGCGCCTGGGGAAGCCGATCCAGAAACTGCCTTCCTTCCCTCGGGTTCCCAGTTAGGGCTGCCAAGTCCAACTTGGGAAATATCTGGGGACTTTGGGGGTGGAGCCAGGAGACTTTGGGGGTGGAGCCAGGAGAAAGGAAGTGACATCATTCTGTGATGTCACATCCTGTGATGTTGCTTCCACATGCTGACATATGAACTCATGAAGCTTCCTAATACTGAATCAGGCCATTGGTCCATCAAGGTCAGTATTGACTACTCAGACTGGTAGTGGCTCTCCAGGATCTCAGGCTGAGATCTTTAATGTCACCTATTACCTGATCCTTTTTTAGCTGAAGAGGCTGATACCTCCTGCATGTCAAGCAGATGCTCTATCACTGAGCAACAGCCCTACTGAATCTTTCCTCATCTCGGCAGAATATGAAGCACTAAGTGCTACACAAGTGCTTAATATGATTTTCATATCATAAGAACAGGAGAGAAGCCACAGTGGATCGGCCCATCCAGTACAGCCCATCCAGTACAACACTCTGTGTCACAACAGTGGCCAAAAATACCAGGTGCCCTCAGGAGGTCCAGCAGCGGGGCCAGAACTCCAGAAGCCCTCCCACTGTTGCCCCCCAAGCACCAAGAATGCAGAGCATCACTGCCCCAGACAAAGGGCTCCATTTAGACCTTGTGGCTCATAATAGCCACTGATAGACCTCTGCTGGATGGGGACACAGAGAGAGAGAGACAGACAGACAGACAGACAGACAGAAAAAAGAAAGAAAGGGGGAGGGGGAGAGAGAGAGAAGGAAAAGAGCTGGCAGACCCCAGCAGCTTACTCCAGCAGCAATTTTGCAAGCCACATGCAAAAGCACGCCCTTCAGCAGAAAGAGCCTAGTCCCTCCTTAATCTCTGGGCGGGGCTCTCTTGCTCTCTCTTAAAGGGGAAATGTCTGTTGAGGCTTTTTACTGCAGGGCAGGCTCTCTGCAGACATTTCCCTTTTAAGAGGCCAGGGCAGGCTCCGACGTTCCGTGCTGGCAGCGACTGCCTCCCCCGGTGGCCAATTTTGAAAAAGCGCAGGTAAGCTTTAAAAATCGGTGTTTCCCCCGCCCTACCGAGGGACTTGGCAGCCCTATTCCCAATGCACCCCGCAACCTGCAGGACACCTGGGGAGGCCGATCCTGGGAGCTGTGCTGTCAGGGGTGTGGCCTAATATGCTAATGAGTTTCCTGCTGGGCTTTTTCTTAAAAAAAGCCCTGGATTTATGGCCATTCAGGCGTGACTTAGCCGTCAGTACGGCGTTGTGCCAGGGTGTCTGAATGTGGTACTGAGCTGGACTTTTCCCTCCCAATTGAGAAAATGTGAAGTGTGAAAGAATATGTTGAAAAATATTGGGACATGAAAAACTACATTTATACATGGTTATAATAGCATAAAGGAATAGAAATTGAGTATATGAATGTACTAAGGATAATTAGATAATGAACTTGTTTTTTAGAATTATATAAGAATATAGAAAATAAGAATTGGTATATAAGTATTTTAAAGATATATAACCGTTACCAGAAATGTAAACATAGAGATAAGTATTACTATTTTGGATAAAGTGGAAAATGTGTTATGCTTCAGATGTGGTGGGAAACCACCAATTCAAGATAAAAGCAAGACTATACAAATAGAACAAAATGTTATATAATATGGAAAAAAGGATTTGTATAAAACAAATGTATTAATTTTAATGTTTTGAAAAATAAAAACTTTTTTACAAAAAAAGAAAAAGAAAATGTGAAGTGAATGCTAGGTGCAGAATTGCCCCAGGGGAACGGATCTCTGTGGTCTGGAGATCAGTCATAACCCCAGGAGATCATCTGGAGGTTGGCAACCCTAGTGCAACATCTCCCTCACAGCTGACGCTCTGAGTCAATAGGCCACACCAGCTAACAGCCAGGACCGAGGGGGGTAGTAGCCACCCTTTGGAGCCTCTCACCACTGGCGAAAAGGCCAGACCAGAGGCCCAGAAGAAGACAGTTAAGCACTGCCTGTATTTACCCACTTCATTTAGTACATGCATTAAATTAAGCTGCAGATGTTTCTGCCTGTCAGCACAAGCCACGGAGCCTCGGCGAGCGCCTTCCTGATGGAAGCATTTTATGCACTCTAAATAAACAAACACCATCTCGTTAATTAGTTAATGAATTTTTTTTTAAATGCTCCATTAGCCTCTTTATATCCCGAGCTACTTTCGTTCCTATTTTTAATAAATAGAGACCCCCGTCGTAGCATGCAGAGCGTTTGAGCATGCATCTAATGAAGGACTAATTATCACCACTACCCTAGAGTTTAATATGATTAGATGTTGCCTGTAGTATTTCTGGTTCTGACAATGAGAATACCAGGAGCCCTCTAAAGCGCGGGGGGAGGGGGGGGAGACAATCCCGACAATGATCTGAACATCCCCGTTTCAGAATTCCAACACAATCTTTTCCCCGGGGTCAACTAGGCTCCCTGATTGGCTAATTAGAGCAATTAGCGCACAGTGCTGGGTCACTGCCTATCTCGCCAGGAAATGAACCTGGTGCCTTTGTCTACACTGTCAAGATTTGTTTTGGGGGAGGGGCTGTGGCTCAGTGGTAGAGCACCTGCTTTGCATGCAGAAGGCCCCCGGTTCAATCCCTGGAACCTCGAGAATCATCGAATCGCAGAGTTGGAAGGGGCCAGACAGGCCATCTAGTCCCACCCCCTGCTCAATGCGGGATCAGCCTAGAGCATCCCTGACAAGGGTTTGTCCAGCTGCTCCTTTAAGGCTGCCAGTGAGGGGGAGCTCACCACCTCCCCAGTCAGCTGATTCTACTGCTGCACAATTTTTCACTGTAAAAAAGTTTTTCCTGATATCCAGGCGGTACCTTCCCGCCCTTAATTTAAACCCATGATTGCGAGTCCTCGCCTCTGCAGCCAACAGGAACAGCTCCCTGCCTTCCTCTGACAGCCCTTCAAAGTCTTCAGGAGAGCAATCCTGCCCCCCCTCAACCTCCTCTTCTCCAGACTAAACATTCCCAGGTCCCTCAGCCTTTCCTCCTAGGGCTTGGTCTCCAGGCCCCCAATCATCCTCGTCACTCTCCTCTGCACCCGCTCCATCCAAGTGAGGCCTCCAGAACTGCACACAGGGGTCATTTCATAGAAAAAGAGGTGCAGGAGCTCATTACCATAACTCATTAGCATAACTCATTTGCATATGCCACTCCCCCTAACAAAGCGGAAGTGTGTCAGAAGGCAACACCCACCCCTCAGGCTCCACTCCACAGGTGAGTGAAACTGACCTGCTCTTCCTCCATTCCCTTCCCCATCCAATACTTTGTGCAATAAAAATAAGCGTAAAGAAAACACCCTCATTCTCTTCCTGCTCCCTTGAAACCACCAGGTTTCCAGTAGACTTGAGATACCCAGGACATGTGCACCACCCATCCCTTTCCCTTCCCCTCCCCACAACAAGACACCTGTGAGGTAGGTGGGGCTGAGAGAGGTCTTTTGAGAACTGCTCATGAGAGAACAGCTCTGAGAGAACTTGTGACTGGCCCAAGGTCACACCAGCAGCTGCATGTGGAGGAGTGGGGACTCAAACCCGGTTCTCCCAGATTAGAGTCCAACTCCTGACCACTACACCAAACTGACGGGGTGGAAGCTGCTGAAGGTTTGTGAAATTTCTCCAGTACTTACGTGCCATGTGCCCAGATAAAAAATGGTATACTTAGAAAATTTATATGCCACCTTGAGCAAGTCTCTGGAAAAGCAGCACACAGTCATAAAAGGAACAATGATAAAATTATCAATATTAAAACAAAACATTAAAAACAATAAAGACCCTAGCAGGGCTTTCCCCGGGGCACTGTGGCTCTGCACTGCTCAGGGAAGCCAAGGAGGGGATGGGGCTTGGTCATGTGCCCGCCCCCTGGGCTCCTCACTCCCGAAGCTGCGCTCCTGTGCGCTCCCACTCCAATGGACCCCTGACTGCACACAATACTCTAGGTGCAACCTGACCATTGCAGTCTATAGCGGGACTATGACATCTTGTGATTTGATTTACGGTCCACATTTACGGTCCACATTTAACTTATGCTCCAGGCAGGAGGTGATTTGGAAGACCCCTACGTGAGACCCTGGAGAGCCACAGCCAATCTGAGTAGACAGTACTGACTTTGATGGATCAGAAGTCCAATTCAGTAGAAGGCAGCTTCATGCGTTTAATAGTGATGAAGTCTCTGGGCTTGATTGGCTGAGCTGCTGTGATGTCACAGAGGGCAGGCAGAAGGCCTCTGGTTGCTGGTGGCTGAGCTTCTCTGTTCTTCTGACATCGCCAATCTGTTCCTTTCTGATCCCAGAAAACAGTGGGAAAGGAGATCCAGCTTGAGATGGATTGACTCTCGATAGAGAAAGCCATGTCCTTCAGCTTGCAAGACCTCAGCAAGGGGGTTAATGATAGGATATTTTAGATGTCATCATCATCATTTATTTATTTATTTAGCCGTCAAGTCACCGTTGACTGATGGCAACTCCTAGTGGGATTTCCCAGGTGAGAGACATTCAGAGATGGTTTGCCATCACCTGCCTCTGTGTAGTGACCCTGGACTTCCTTGGTGGTCTCCCATCCAAATGCTAATCGGGGCCAACCCTGCTTAGCTTCCAAGATTTGGCAAGATTGGGCTAACCTGGACTGAAAAATTTGTATAAGTGCGACATTAACACTGCAGAGACAGCCCACTGCAAAACAGCAATAATCGAAGCACAGAACAGAGTTGGCAACTCTGGACTGGAAAATGCCTGGAGATTTGGGGGTGAAGGGCAGGGACTTCAGCAGGGTATAGTACCACAGGGTGCCCCCTCCAAAGCAGCCCTTTTCTCCAGGGGAACTGATCTCTGTTGCCTAGAGAGCCGTTGCGATTCCAGAAAATGTGCAGGCTTCACCTGGGCATTGGCAGTCCTATGGCTGGCCAGTGAGTCAAGTAGCCCCATGCAAAGTTAATCACCCTGCAATGCAGCAAAAAAACAGACGGTGAACTGCTGAAATCCTTCCAGATGTGGCTTAGGGATGCCAGGCTCCAGGTGAGACCTGGGGATCCCCCAGAATTACAGCTCTATCTCCAGACTACAGAGATCAGTTCCCCTGGAGAAAATGGAGGCTTGGGAGGGGGGCTCTGTGGCATTGTACCCCGCTGAGGTTTCTGACCGTTTCTGCAGCACATCCTTACCACTCTGAAGCTCCACTGGAAAGTCTGTTTTAACGCTGTGAATCTGCGGCACTACTTCCACAGTAGAGGCTTTCTTGTGGCGTTTCCTTTGCTTGTTGTGAGTCCCCACATGTTCTCAGTTTGGTGTAGTGGTTAGGAGCACAGACTGCAATCTGGTATAGTTTTTTTAAAATTTTTCAAATTTTTCTGGAGACCTGGAGAATCCCCCAACTGTGCAGGAAAATCTCTCTGCCCCCCAAGTGTCCCCGATGTGCGGATTTAGATATCTGCAAACACAGGGGACACTTGGCTATTAGTATATAGATTCTGGGACATCTCCAGCCACCACCTGGAGACTGGCAACTCTGAATGAGTGGGAGACCTGGGAGCCTTCATGTAATGAGGATCCCCATCTTCCAAATCAGTTGGAAGAAGCAGCCAGGTAGGAATGACAGCCTCTATCCCTGCACACTCCCACGCCTGGAAGCAGATAGTGTATCGACCATGTTCTGCTGCTCATTCTACAACAACATCTGATCTCAGTACAAAGACCCAATCCAACCAACTCTGTCAGGAAGATCTGAACAACTTTACATCTCCTTCCTTGCCTATTCCTCCCAGGAGATGGAAGAAGAAGAAGAAGAAGAAGAAGGAGACTGGATTTATACCCCGCCCTTCACTTGTAGTCTCAGAGCGGCCTGCAATCTGCTTCCCTTCCTCTACCCACAACAGACAACCTGTGAGGGAGGTGGGGCTGTGAGAGCTCTATTGAGAACTGCCCTTGAGAGAACAGCTCTGAGACAACTTGTGACTCTTTCTTTCTTTCTTTCTTTCTTTCTTTCTTTCTTTCTTTCTTTCTTTCTTTCTTTCTTCCTCCCTCCCTCCCTCCCTCCCTCCCTTTCCTTTCCTTTCCTTTCCTTTCCTTTCCTTTCCTTTCCTTTCCTTTCTAAAAAATCTTTATCCTTATTATTACTTGAAACTTGACTAGAAGCAGAAATAGCCCGGAGCTACTAGGATATCACTGCACTTGAAAAGACCTGAAATTTGTTTTGTTTTTTTGGTCCCCCCCGGCCCTGATTTGGGGAAAACTCTTGGGGAACTTTAAGAAGCCCGGAGCGAAAGCGGTGCCAGTATGTACGACCGAAACACAAGTGTATGACTGTGTTTGTTTATGCCATTAAACTTAGTTCTAGCCATCAAACGGACCAGAAGAGAGTGTCTGCGCACAAGCTGAGAAAACAAGATTATGAACGATTTAAAATAACTCCCCCCACCCCCCCCCACCCACAGACCCATGCTTAATCCCAAATCTGTGGCTCTTGGAGGTTTTCCTCCTTTCTCTCCAGTTCTCCCTTCTGGAGAGAGGTAAACTTTCAAAAGCTTCAACAGAAGTGTTCTTTAAAATGTTACTGACAGCCTAGTTTGTTGATGCTAGACTTTGAAGTGATTGTAATATTCGGAAGTTTCAGTTTGAAAGCAGCATTTCCATAGGGTTTTAAATGACAACATTAAATTACAAAGACATACATTTATGTTGGTAATCCCAACTCTCTGAGAGAACTCTTAGTATGCTATGAGAAGTGAAATTGCTGAACATCTTTGTGAACCCAAAGGTTCTGCCTTCCTACATACATATAGACACAGAGGCCTGCTATGTATCTTAAAGATAGGGTTGCTAACTCTGGGTTGGGAAATTCCTGGAAATTTGGGGGTAGATCTTTTTGGCATTGGAGGACTTTACACTGTCTCCTGTCTTAGACTTCAGAGATGGTACCAAAGAGTCCAGACAGAGAGGTCAGGACACCTAGCACATCCTTTCCTTCCTGCTGTCCGAGCCCCTCCTTTGAAGTAGAATGCTACTCTTTGGGGCAATTTTCTCTGTCTCCGCTTTCACACTTCTCTCTTGCACCCACACAAAAGAAAGGTGCACATTGCTTTCAAGTTGCACCATGGAGGTTGGACACGCGTCCAGCATCCAGCACCATTTGTTAGCTAGATGCTCCTCTCTTCTTTCCCCCCTCCTGTGCAAGGGTGGGGCTGCAGGCAGTGAGGGCCCCCAAGCACTGTGCCCAGGACAGCTGCCCATTGGCTAAGACCACCCATTGGCTAAGTTTCCCCACTCCTCACATGCAGCCAGCTGGGTGACCTTGGGTCAGTGACAAATTCTTTCAGAACTGTTCTCTCAAAGGCAGTTTTCTCGGAGCTCTCTCAGCCCCACCTGCCTCACTGGCAGTCTGTTGTGAAGAGAGGAAGGGAAGGCGATTGTAAGCTGCTCTGAGACTGAGTGAAGGGCAGGGTATGTATAAATCCAACTACTAATCTTGGGTTCTAGGCACCAGGGCAAGCATTCTTATTCATGCAGGCTTTCGGCTGATTTATATATTAGCCCACCCTCCCTTCCTCCCTCCCTCCCTTCCTTCTTTCCTTCCTTCCTGGTGCTACAGGACTCAAATCTCACTGTTCTACTGCAGACCAACACAGCTACTCACTGAAACATTATTTCTGGTGGTTAGGGCTGATTCAAAGGGAGGTACATCCACCCCCTCCTGAGCTATAGAGTTGCCAAATTCCAGGTAGGGCCTGGAAAGCTCCTGGAATTACCATTGATCTCCAGACAACAGAGAACAATTCCCCTGAAGGAAATGTCTCTTCATGGACTTTATGTTCCTATATGCCACTGTGGTCCTTCCAGTCCCGAAAACCTGCCTTCCCCAGGCCCCGCCCACAAATCTCCAGGAACGTCAGATCCCAGAGTTGCCAAGCCTGTATCTCTGGGCAGGTTCAAGTCAGCTTGGCTGGAGAAGCAGATCTGGGTTCATAAGCAAGTTTTGCATTTGAGGAAGGGGGAACAGTAAAGATTGTTTGGATCAGTGTGAAAAAAGCATCTGGGTACCCCGTGAGAAGTGAATCCTCTGAAATGATTCTCTATTGTGTTTAAAGGAAAAGAAAAAGAAAAATGATCGATATTCTACATGGATTTTTTTCTTCTTCTTCTCAAAGCAGCACAGGTGGGAGAGGCATGATCAGTTAGGAAAATGTCACTGTGTGGGAGTTATTTCCCACCTTTCACCTGGTTCCAATCCACCCTGGTCCACTTTTTGCAGCTAGAATACCCATCGGGGATCCATTCAAAGACTCCCAAAGTGGCGTGGCCACTGGTCCTTATAGCCATTAAAAATATTTTTTTCCCCTAGTAACCTCTTAAATGTGAAATGTGCTTTATTTTAATTCACAAAGGGACCTATCTCAGGTAGGAGAGTTTGAGACACACAAGGATACACACTCCCTATAATTTAAGGGACGATCGAGGGAAGGGAAAATCAAATTTCTTTGAAGCTTTGTTCTGCGGATGTTTAAGAATCTAAAGAGAGAGAGAGAGACATCCAACCTTTTATGCCTCAATGAACAAATTGTTAGCTGCGAGAGAAACAGACCCACTTAGAAACAGTTACAGATTTGACCTCCTAAAATTAGGGAAAGAAAGGGGGGGAAACCCCTCGTAGAACAAAATATAAACTTCTTAAATCTTTCTCGTTCTAGGGGGAAAAAATATGAAAATGGCCTAGCTGGGGAAAGAAAGTGGAAAAGAGCATTCTGAAAAGAAACACAAAACATACTTTGAAGAAACTTTAGACATGGATAAAATTACTTTGGAAGAGAGCGCAAGAGAGAGAGAGAGCGCAGAAAAAAGGGGGAAGGGGGGGGCAACCCACACAAATTAGGCTGGGTTTGAGGCAGAGCCCACTGTTTGCTCTACTTGGCTTTTATTTATTAGTTCTTAAGGTATTTAAAACGCTCACATTAAAACTGTGGAATGATTTGCAAATGAATGCCGTTGCAGTTGTGAAAATATAACTCACAGCTGAATGTGGGTTATTCAGACAAACGGCCGCTTTGTTCGGCGAGGGGAAGTGAAGTTCTGTGTTAATTTATTACAAACTGCAGCATTTCTACCCCAATGTCCAGGCAACACTGTTTTTTAGTTCGAGTAATTTATAAGTACTTCCCATAGCACTTAACAGGGATGTCTTTGGCTGCTTCGCCATGGAATCAGAGTGGATATGTATTTACTGTGGGAATTTGTTTTTAATAAAACTGTTGTGAGGCGTTTTTATTCCCTCTCTTTGTTACATTAAAAACATTTGCTGCATAAGTAATGGGTTTTATTCCTCCTTGAAAGGCAGGAATTATGCCTAACACTGTATTTTGCTCCAGCAAAATAATGACAGGGTAAGGGATGTCTGCAATTTCTTTCTTTCTTTCTTTCTTTCTTTCTTTCTTTCTTTCTTTCTTTCTTTCTTTCTTTCTTTCTTTCTTTCTTTCTTTCTTTCTTTCTTTCCCTTTTTTCCTTCTTTTTTTCCTTCCTTCCTTCCTTCCTTCCTTCCTTCTCAGCCCCAACTACCTCACAAGGTGCCTGTTGTGGATGTGATCTCCCAACTGCGGGTCAAATTCCTCCGGAGGAAATAGCTGTCAGTAAGAGGGGATGATTGGGGGTGGGGAGCACCCAAAACCAGGAGACTTTCACCCGCACCAGGGGGTCGGACAACCCTACGTGAATCTATTTCATTTTTTCAAACAACCATCCCTTGCCAAAGCTGGTGGCCAATGTCACATCCTGCAGTAGTGAATGCCAAAAGTTAATTCCATATTTTGCAAAGTGTTCCCTTTAGTTAGTCCTGAATTTACTGCGTATCATTTTCCTTAGCCGAGTGCTCCTATTATAGGAGAGAGATACAATTTTGCAGTTACCTGACCCTTCACCACACTGCTCTTCTGGGGATGAAACTACCTGTGATGCTAGAATTCCAAATTTGGAGCTCGGGACAGGTAATCTAACCCCTCCCCAGCACCCATGGAGGTGCTAATATGGACTGAGGCCATGGAGTTGACGAAGGAAAGAGGTTAAATGCTTTCCCTCTGCCAATCTCCAGATCAAAATTCTTCTGCCACTGGGTACTGCAAATTCCAGTAAAGGGGGTGGGGGGAGTCAAGGACAGTGTGAATACAGAGGAATGCCCCATAATGTAAATGACAGAGAGACGAGTTAAACCCACATCTTTCTCAGTGCTGGATGCATAATCTGCATCAGCTCCCCTATGCTCCTTTTAGGATCGGATTACTCCTCTAGGTTTCCAGTTGTGGACCACAAGAGTCTACCTTCCAAAGCGTCAAATTTTATCCAGGGGAATTGATCTCTGTAGTCTGGAGATGAGCTGTAGTTCGGGGGGGGGGGGGGGTTCCCCAGGTCCTTTCTGGAGGCTGGCATCCCTAGACTGGAGAGGTCAGTTCCCCTGGAGAAAATGGCTTCTTTGGGAGGTGCACTCCATGGCATTATACCTCACTGAAATGTCTCCCCTCCCCAAACCCTGCCCTCCCCAGGCCAGGCTCCCCCTCCAAATCTCCAGGAAATTCTCAATTTGAAGTTGGCAATAGAGTTGCCAGGTCTGGGTTGGAAAATACCTGGAGGCTTTTGGAGGTGGACTTGGGAAAGGGCAGGATTTAGGGAGGGGAGGGGCCTCAGCATGGTGCAAGGCCACAGAGTCCACCCTTCAACGAAGCCATTGTCTCCAGGGGAGCTGATCTCTGTCAGCTGGAGATCAATTGTAAAGCAGGAGATCTCCAGTCCTCACCTGGAGACTGGCAACCCTATGCTCCCACAAACCAGCTACATTCTTCAGAGACCTCTCTCCTCATGGTTCCCTCCCTCAGGGCTGTCTGTACAAAAATAGATGGCTCGCAGGCATTTTCATTGGTGGGCCTAGTTCTTTGGAATGGCCAGCTAAAGTGGGTGCGGAGGGTGGCATGTATGAGTTTTATTCCAGAGAGCAGAATGGTGGAGGGTAGACCGTCTTGGCTTGTTTGGTGGCATTCTTTTCAATTCTCTGTGTTCTCCTTTCTGCATTTTTTAAAAATTCTGCGTCTAAAAATTGATGTGATTCTATTTACGTTCATCTTTAAATTCTGTGCACTCTTCAATCTAGAAAAAAGTAAGAGTCCGGTAGCACCTTAAAGGCTGCGATCACGCAGACTGATAATAATCCACTTTTAACCCATTTTCAGTGAACTTTCCAATTGGATTTTACTGTGCGAACTGGCAACATCCAGTTGGGAAATGAACATAAGAACATAAGAGAAGCCAATGTTGGATCAGGCCAGTGGCCCATCCAGTCCAACACTCTGTCACCCAGTGGCCAAAAACACCAGGTGCCCTCAGGAGGTCCACCAGTGGGGCCAGGACACTAGAAGCCCTCCCACTGTTACCCCCCCCCCCCCAAGCACCAAGAATACAGAGCATCACTTGCCCCAGACTGAGAGCTCCTCTCTATACTTTGTGGCTAAGTGCATTAAAAGTGATTGAAAGTGGGTTATTTAGTGTGTGATCGCAGCCAAAGACTGACAAAATCCGTGGCAGGGTGTGAGCTTTTGTGAGTCACTGCTCACTTCTTAAATCTGTAACCTGTACTTTTAATTCAATGTGCTTGGGGTTTTTAAGAAAAATCTGTGTTTTTCTTTTAAAATTATTAATCTGAGTATTCATCGGACTGTTATGTTTTGTGTCCTCACCACTGGCTGTTGTCACTGTGGGTATGAAGGAGATAAGGCCAGATAGAAAAGTTTTAAAGAAATAAATGTATGGATACTCTAAGCTGTTGACTAGGGGGGGAAATGTGGCATATATGCACTGGTATATCGAAAGCTATATTTACCCCATGATTTCTTTCCATTTTCTGAAATGATAACTTGGTTTGAAAAACAGGCACATGTTCCCTGGAAAGAAATTGTTTGATTATTGGGGCAATTGGTTCACAGATTGGGAGCTCCTAGGCTTGCAAAAATACAACTCCTAACGACCCTCTCATTTGAAAAGGTCTTGCCCTCCGGATGCTTTCTGTGTTTTCCCAACTTATTTTTGCAGCTGCGGGAAAAACAACACGAGCAGTCCGAAAATTTCGTCTCCTCGCCCGGGATGGTTTTGCAAGGACGCCGTGTCAGTGCCGTGTCGTGCAATATTTGGGGGAACAATAATAATTTTAATAATATGAACATCTCCTGTCACCGGTGAGAAACTTATGCATAAGGAGAGAACTGAAGAAAGGAACTCCCTCTCGAGATCATTTGCGTGACACTCTGCCAATTCTTAGGTACCCACAGCAGTGTGGGAACGGCTTCCCTGTGGTGCGACCCACACTGCTGTGGGAATGTGTTGGAAGGAACGATGTTGTGGTTCTTTCCCATGTATGGGCAATGTTTACTATTTTATAGGTCTTGCCCATGTGGTTTCCTTGTACACCCTTGCCCAGAGTGCTGAGGATATGGGTGAGAATGAATTTTGCAACTTTGCGAGTTCTGTTCCAATGTCACGAAGCAGAAATGAAAAGCATCACAATGGCAAACAGGATGGAGCCAGAGCAAGTATTTCACATTGCTCTGGTAGGGCTGCCAACATTGGGCCAGGGAATTCCTGGAGATCCGGGGGAGTCGGACCTGGGAAGAATGGGGTTTGGGGAGGGGAGGAACCTCATAGGAGTAATGTTTTTTCCCACCATAGAGAACAATGGAGGGGACGAGGCAACCTGTTTTGGGGCCTGTAGAATTGGACCCTGTGGCCCAATCTCCTTGAAACTTGGTGGGTATTTCGGGAAGAGGCCCCAGCAGCTACCCTACAAGTTTGGAGCCTCTCCCTTCAACCCCCTCTCCTCCAGCCCCTCATGTACCCTATGAGTTTTTGCCATTGATTTCAATGGCCCATAGGGTATAATGGGGCTGAAATTAAAATTCGGCTGGGGGAATGATTCCAGAATCCGCTTGCATTGCTGGAACTGACATGTGGGGGTCATTCAGCAGCCAGAACAGATGCGGCCTGATTTGGCCCAATCTGAATCGGGGCCCCCAAAATTTATTTGCGCACCCCTGGTGGGAACAAATGTCAGTGGTGGGAAGCCCCTCCTCCAGCTCCCAGCGGGCCTGTGGAGGAAGCGAAGTGAGAAGGGGTTTAAAGTTTGAAAGAGTTTAAATGGCAGCAGTGGCGCGATTTTTCCATTGTATTCTATGGGGTCCTTCTCACTTCGCTCCCCCACGGCTCGCCTTGGCAGGCCAGCTGGGGAAGTGAAGGGGAGGCTTTTGAAGATGCCCCCCCCCGCTTCCCTTTCTGACACACTTCCGGTGATGTCAGGGGGTGTGGCATATGCTAATGAGTTATGCTAACAGGTATGCTAATGAGCTCCTGCACCTCTTTTTCTAGGAAATGACCCCTGCCTTCTGAGTACTGAGCCAACCAAGTCAGGGCAATGGGTGAATGCCCTTGGCTGGAAAAGAAGCAGACAGAACTGTATTTGATAGGCCAGAGTGGAGAATACTGTTTGGCCCAATACCTTGGCAGGAGGGATCCACTCACTTGAAGCCAAAACTCTTGAGGGATCCAGGTAGGGGAAGGGGGCAAGTGGAACACTGAAAGCTGTATCTCTACAAAGGTAAGCGAACAATTTTCCTGTGGATGTTTCTAAATTTCTAAGTCACCAGATTCCCCATTTCAGTTTCGTGTCTCCTTTCTGCAAACAACACCCATGTTTTTGTTTTTGTTTAATGATTGTGTCGTTTTCTGTTTCTGTGCCATGAAATCTGTTTTTTCCCATACAAATGTGTGCATTTTCAATACAGCACCTCAATAAATCAAGTTTATAGTATATTATACGTATAAATGGCATGGGTTTTGTGTGTATAAATATAGTATAAATTGTGTATACAGATCCATAGAATGTATGTACACAACGCAAATGCATCTCCAAAACCAACATCGGGAAGCAGAGGAATGGAACCATAGAGAAAAATAGAAATGGAACGAAAAAGAGAAACAAAATAAGGAACATCTGCTCATCTTTAGTCAGTGGTTCCACTGGAAAGGGAGAAAGAGAACCAAGAACAGACAAGAAGGTCTTAGAATGTGTGAACCAAAATTTTCTATGGCTTTGGTGCGTAATCAGTTAGGCAGCGAAAGCCCACTTCTCTGGTCTGCATCGTTTACAAGGTCATTCATTCCCTTCTAGTCACCAGGGCCATAATTTTTTCAGTGGCCCATCTTTCATGTTGCTGAAGGTCTCTAATATTCTCCTGATTCGCCATACTGTTCTCCATAACGGTATCTAGGGCCTGAGACATATTTTGAACTGAATTTTGTAAGCTCGCTATCTGATCTGCCACAGGTTTTAAAAGATTATTCATAGTGGCCATCATTTCGGCTTTGAAGTTTGTGAAGGAATCTAGCCAGTCCTGTTTAGAAATGTTGGAGTTAGAAGCAGTAGGGCCTACCGGTTCAGTCGCCATTTTGAGGCCTCGGGAGCCGTTAGTCTTCTCCTTGTTACCGGAACTTTCAGTTGAGAAGTACTGTGAAACGGGTTTTTTTGTTTTATGTCCGTTTGGTCTGCCCATTACCTTTTATCGCTTTTTAACCAGTTTTTGGGGCTTGAGAGACGCTTGCTGCCCAGGAGGGAGGGAATCAGGTTAGGAGCTTCACTACACAGCGTCCACCATTATGCCCTCCGACGCCCCGCCCCCCAGGGCGCCCGCCCTTCTAGTCACAGAGGGCTGAGTTATAATCATGCCTTCTCTGTCCCATAGAAAGGCACCTCTAGAACCCTTTTGCTAAAGGGGCACAGGGACTTCATCGAGCTGACTGCCAGCACCCAAGAGCTATTGGCTTTCTAAATGTGAGATATTTCACCTGACCTTTAAAAAGGAAATGCAAAATGGCTTGGGGGGGCTGGCCGATTTCCTGTTACCGTTGAAGGTGGACACCAACTGGGTGAATAGATTGGCCTCCTGTGTTGCTAGACAAATCCCCCAGCAGAATGTGGGCCACCTTACAAACCTGAATGGGACTAACATTTCAAAGGACCTGTGATCTAGACAAGAACCTCCAAATCCCTTCAAGAGAAGGTGGTAGGGTGGGGGAAGCACTGCCCCCAAGAGCGACCACTCGGCTTCCTCCCCACCTCTTCCCAACAACGCTTAAAGACATCCTTTAGACGCTGCTGGGGAGAGGGGGGGGCTGCACACCTTCACTCTAAGCCCTGGATTCGGGGCTCAGAGTGCAGGCACGTGCGGCCTCCCCCCTGTTGGCAATGTGTGAGTTGCAAGGTCCAGATTCCAGCCATTATAGAGTTAACTTGTTTATCTCCTGTACCATTCTTTAGACTGACCTGGAAAGAAACCTGGCAGGCAGCCAATGCAAGAATAGCCCACGAAAGTAAACGGTATGGATTGGTTAATGTATTCAGGTGATTTCTTTCTAGGGGTCAAGGAGGAGGAGGGTTCTCCAGTGCTGAGTTACCATGTGTTTGCAGCAGTAGCATGTAAAGATGTAGCTCTAGATATCTCTTGTTATTTTGTAGGTTTCCTGTGTCCCTTAGAAATAAAGATTTTAAACAAAAAGAAATGTCTTCTCTTCAGTGAAGCAAAGATCCATTGCTAACTCTGAGCATTTAAGTACCTTTGACTATTTCCCCCAACACCCCCCACCTCTCCCCAGCGTGCTGATGTCACTTCTGTGAGATGTTATCATGCTGGGGACTCCCCTCCCCTCCAGTAACGCCCACCAAAGTGGGGGACTTTGAGGAACCTCATAACCCTGGAAGATGGGTCAGTGAGAAGATGTCACTGGCCACGCCCTTTACTATCCCACCATTTCAGAATCCCTCCGTCTATACAGAAAGTTGTTGAAATTCTGTTTGAAGGCATAAAAAAGGGTAAAGGTTTCCCTTGCTCAAAAGCCAGTTGACTCTGACTCTAGGGGGCAGGGCTCATCTCTGTTTCCGAGCTGAAGAGCCAGCGCTGTCCAAAGATGTTTCCGTGGTCATATAGCCAGCTTGACTAGACGCCAATGCTGTTAGACCAATTTCCCACAAACGCTGCCCCAGCATCTTTCTTCCCTTTGCCCCGATTGCCTGCTTGAATTTCCCACTATTTGCCACGGGGCACATTTTGACCCACAGCTCCTACCGATTTCCTCCGATTTCCTCTGCGGCTTCAGTGAGCCTCAAAAAAACAGGATCACGGAAGCTGTGGGGGAAATCGCATGAAGCTGTGGGTCAAAATGCGCCCCACAGCAAATAGTGGGAAATTCAAGCAGGCGATCGGGGCAAAGGGAAGAATGATGCGGGGGCAGCGCTTGTGGGAAATCATTCTCTCTTTCCCACTGAGGCGGTACCTATTTATCTACTTGCAATTTCTTGCACTCAAACTGCAAGGTTGGCAGGAGCTGGGACCAGAGACAGGAGCTCACTCCGTCACCCGGCACTCGGGTCTTGAACTGCTGAATTACTGATTTTCCGGTCTGCAGTTCAGCGTCTCAACCACTGAGCCACAGCCTCTTTCAGATTAGCTGCTCTCTCTGTAAAGAGGCACAGAAGTTTGATTTTGGTATCAGAAACGTAACAGACAAATGATGTTACCCTTGACTTTGAGGGAAACAAGTTCTGTGACTACAGAGGAAATGGAAGTGTTGAGGGGGCGGGAGAATATATTTGGAGAATGAAAGAAATACCAGTGGGCAGCATCTTGAGAAAAGAACAAAAGATGCCGCAGAGAGACCAGATTTATGGATTTGTTTTCTTTAATGAAAATTGTCGCTTGGAGAACAAAGCCCAAGCGTGATTGTTTTTGTAAAATTATCCTACTTTTACAAATTAGAGTTGCCTCAAATGCTTTCTCAGGCAGAAAGCATAATGGGGTTTTCGGTTGGGATTCTCACCACAACACTGTGAGGTAAGAAAAGCTGAATGATACTGAGCCGACTTGACCAAGACCTCCTAGGAAACTTGGAGAGCCAGTTTGGTGTAGAGGTTAAAAGTGTGGACTCTAATCTGGGAGAACCGGGGAAGGGGATTGTAAACTGCTTTGAGACTCCTTCAGGTAGTGAAGGGTGGGGGTATAAATCCAATATCTCCCCCCCCCCTCCTCCTCCTCCTCTTCTTCTAGGAAAGATGGAACCCAGATCTTTTTTCCTACCTACCAGACTACAAATCATTGACACTGACCAGGTCAGAAAAAATGGTGAAGACAGGAAATGGAACTCCTTGTATTTCCTGTTCCACTATTACCACAAAGTGTGAAAGCACCATCAACATGTGGACCCTACACAAGAAAGGACCCCATGCTACAAATATCGGGCAATGGCCGCTCTCTCTCCATTTTACCTGCTTGTTTGAAAGCAAGCTCAACTGAAGTTTGAGCCAAGAAAGGGCTGAATCCCCATCACCTATCTTAAGGCTTAGTTTGAGAATTTATGACTGGCCAAAGGTCAACCCAACAGATCTCCATGATGAAGCAGGGATTCAACCTGGAGTCTCCCAGAGTGTAGTCCAAAACTCTAATCACTACACCACACCAACTCTCTGCTTGTGAAGCAAAATTCTGGGAAGCAAGCATGCTATTTCAGCATTCAGTTGTGAGAAGAGAAAGCAAAGAAATCCCAGAGGAGAACAGAAGTGGCAAAATTTGCAGGAAGAAGGAGGAGGAGGAGATTGGATTTATATCCTGCCCTTTACTACCCAAAGGAGTCTCAGAGCATCTTACAATCTCCTTTCCCTCCCCCTCCCCACAACAGACACCTGTGAGGTAGCTGGGGCCGAGAGAGCTCCTTCGAGAACTGCTCCTTCGAGAACAGCTCTGAGAGAACTGTGACTGACCCAAGGTCACACCAGCAACTGCATGTGGAAGAGTGGGGAATCAAACCTGGTTCTCCCAGATTGGAGTCCCCGCTCCTAATCACTACACCAAACTGGCTCTCAGTTCCCCTTAGACAGGACCTGAGCTGGTGAGGGGGAAATGGATACATTTTAACATGACCCAGGGACTTAGCTGGGGAAGGGGGCGAGCCCAGTACCATGACAAGGACGATGTCTGACATTTCAGAAATTATGTAGGTTTTTAAAGAAAAAAACCCCTCAGGATAACATATATGTGATGAACTGTGTAGGAGAGCAAAGTTAGAAGCCTAGGACTGGGCCCAAAGAAGTTCTGCTTGGATCCTGCTCATATTTATATTCAAAATTAAATTGCAAAAAAAGAGGGAAGGGAGTATATTTTAAAAACCAGTCATACATTGTTTTTATAGTAACCAGATATGTAAAGGGCTTCTCTGCAATGACTAATATGCTCTGAAACATGTGGTGTAAATAACCATTCTTGATTCCCCCTAAAGGTGCAGCTGCTGTGAAAAATTCAGTTCTTACATCGGGTAATCTTAACCTGTCACCAGATTTATGTCTTTAGGGGTTGGAAGAGGGGCAGAGTTGAGCACCCGAAGTTTCTGAATTAGAGATTATGCTTCCAGTAGCCGCAAGAATCCCTGCCCATACCTGCTCCTGGCTTCTAGATTGCGCTTTCAAAAACTCCTGAAAGTTGCAGGGAAAGTTTTCGGTCTATCTCCAACACCCTTTATTTTAAAAGGGGGAATCTACATATTTAAACCAAGCTAAATGATCAAGATCCGATAGCATATTGGATTCTCCCCCCCACACACACACACAAAATCCACCGGTTTTAAAAAATGGAGGAAAATAAATGCCTATAGGAGCAATGGACATTAACTATGCTTGGTTTGTGATCCCCCCCCCCCCTTTTTGCTGGTCGAGATTTGAATGACTTTTTCCCCCCTCTGTTTTTTTTTCCTTTTAAATTCTCAGTGCATCTAAAAAGGAGAACCTATGCACAGAGGAGAAGGAGGAAGGGAGAAAGAGAGAGAGAGAGAGAGGGAAAGAAAAGAAGAAATCCACACAAACCTCCTTATGCCAAAGGGGTATAAAATATGGAGGCCTAACATTGTCTGAGTGCAGTGCATTGGAATAACATTGGTTAAATTATGGATAGTTTTGAATAGTGTCACTCCTCCCTAGCCCCCCCCCCCCCCCGCTTCCCTCCACTGCAGATGGTTGTTCACACAAGAAGCCGGGGCCTGCATAATTGTATCACTAATAAGCAGCGAGGCAATTAGTTGCGTGTGTGTGCTATAATCATTCCAACAGAAGAGACAAAAAAGGGGAGGGGGGCACCCCAAAATGTCTTTTTCTCAATTCATCAACTGACAGCCATAATTAGATATATATAATTGAAAATTCCACAGTAGGGGGGCCGCTTATACAAATGATTTTTTTCCCTCTGGATCCCCCCCCTCTTTTTATTTTTTGCTTCTCTTATGAACCCCCCCCCTCCCCTTTCCCATTTTGCTCAAACATCTCCGAAAATTTGTCATTCTGAGGAAACATGGGCAGAAGGGGACGGCGGGTCGTTTGCTTGGAGCCCCCTCGGAATAATTTTCCAAGGGCAGAACGGGGAGTCTTTGAAGTAGATTTTTTATGAGGTGGTCTTTAGTCGACAGCTTCAAAAAAAAAAAAACCTACCAAAAAACTTCACCCCCTCTACCTGTCCTCCCCCTCAAATTGCCATCATTTAAATGATCTATATATCAGGTTTCCAAACATGGAAATGGAAAACTCAATTAAACTGCTTTCCTCCTCTTCACTGTCCTTCATTGACATGGGAAGAACTTGAAGTTTTGGGGAGGGGGGTTGTGCGAGGGGGGAGCTGTGAGTTCTAATAGGGGATGACATCACCAAGTATTATGGGAAGTTGAGGGATTTCTTTGGAGCAAAGCCTGATTATCAAAAGGCTATAATTAAATTTGGGTTTTTTTAAAAAAAAAATACTGAAGTGCTTATGACTTTGTGGAAACTCTGCACAGAACGGCTTTTCACTGAATTAATCAGCCCGCAAGATTTCATTATAACGAAGCGTCTCTTTTTAAACTGTAAGACCACAATCAAACCCCTCTCCCTCTGTCTGTCTTCTCCTAAAATTTAATTGGACAAACCTTATTTGATTTTTTTTTAGAGAGAGGACTCCGTGAGATGGGAGCTTGTTAATTAAATTCTTTAAATGCCCCCAGCTGCGCAATACATTTTTCCCCCTCAACACACAACTGCATATTTATTTTTAACATTTACTCTCTTTTTTCCAATTGCCAGCTATTTTTGAAAACCAAAAACAACAAAAAAAAAAAGAAAAAAAATGCTGGCACAGAATGCCAATGTGTTAGTTTAAATTTTAAAAATGGGATATTTGAGGGATGCCTCTTGAGAGACAAACTGAGCAAAGTTTCTCGTGGTCTGCAGGGAAATGCTCTCTGAAATAATTTGCTAATTGGTCTGAAATCTAAGAAACCCATATATTGATGCTCTGTTTCACTTTTACTTTGCAGTTTTTCAGGCTGCAAGCCTGCGTTCGATAAGGAAAGGAGGGTGCAAAATGATCTAGAAGAAAAAGAGGAGGAGGAGGAGGAGGAGGAGGAAAGGGGGGGAGGAGGAGGTGGTGGTGGTGGTGGAGATTTGATTTATACCCCACCCTTCACTTGGAGTCTCATATGTTAAAGCCACTGTACAGTGCAATCCTAAGCAGCGTTACACCCTTCTAAGTCCATGGAACTCAATGAACCCAGAAAACCTTAACTCTGCTTTGGACTGCACTCCTGTCCTATCATGTCATCTCTGCGCTTCATGAAATGCTCTTATACCACCATGAGGCCCCATGGCAGGCCCATCTCAGGAAACAGAAGTCCTTCATAGGGTTCCCAGACCCCCACTAGGTGGAGGAGGATCCATGGTGCCGACCAATTGGCCGGCAGAGGGACTAATGGGCCACAAAGAGAGACCCAGGCCAGTGTTACCACAACACAGTGAAGTCACTGCCAGTATATACCAGAAGTGACATCATCATGTTACTGGCGATGTAGGGACACTCTGATATTTGGGGGAAAAAACTCTATGGTAAAAATTACAAAAATTAAAAAATAATTAGAAAAACTTCTACCATTGTGTATTTGCCCAAATACCAGAGTATCACAGCACTGGCAGCAACATGATGACATCACTTCTGATGTGCACCGGAAGTGATGTCGCCGTGTCTCCATCAATGCCGGCCTAGGCCTCTATTGGCAACCACCCCCCACGGATCACCAGGAGATTCTGGGCAGCCGAATTCCCACACCTGAAGATAAAGGTGGCAGGCCAATTCTAAAACCATAGAGTTTCTGGCAATTCCTAGAGCTACCCATTGTCGTGTCCAGGTTGTCCTTGGAAGTGAAGTACCACCAAAGAGCATGTCAGCTTCTTAAAAAAAAAAAAATCCAACCGTCACTACTTGGAGTGGCAGTGGGCAATGTTGGTGATCAATGGGAGGCCTCCTGCCATAATGGGAAGGCTGGCAACCATGCCTGAACGTTTTGCTTTCACTCAGGCTGCCATTATCTTTTAAAGGCCAAATAGTGGATCTGAGTGTGGGACAACATTCAGGCTTGGGATCTTCTTGCCTGTTTCCAAAAATTACTGTCCCGAGAATTGCACCATGTGGGTTCCCTGACCCATCTCCAAGGAGAGTTGCAACCTCTGGGTTGAAAAGTTCCTGGAGGTTTAGTAGGGTTGCCAGCCTCCAGGTGGGGCCTGGGGATCTCCCGCTTTTACAACTGATCTCCAGCTGACAGAGATCAGCTCCCCTGGAGAAAATGGCTGCTTTGAAGGGTGGGTGCTATGGCACTGTACCATGCTGAAGCCTCTCCCCTCCCCAAACCCCGACTTCTCCTGGATCTACCCCCAAAGTCTCCAGGTATTTTCCGACCCAGACCTGGCAACCCTAAGGTTTAGGGGTGGAGCCCGGGAAGGGCAGGGTTTGGGGAAGGGATGGAGCTCAGTAGGGTATAATGCCATACAGCCCACTCTCCAAAAGAGTCCTTTTCTCCAGGGAAATGGTACTCTATAGTTTGGAGGTCAGTGGCAATCAGAGGAGACCTCCAGGCCTGACCTGGAGGCTGTCAATCCTATTACCAATGGATGATCTTTTCTAATAAGAAGAAAATTCCCTCACCCCTCAGATTTCATGTGATGCCCTGCAAGTTGAGAGTGAATTGCCTGGCAACGTTGCCTTGGGCTACACAAAAATTGCACAAATCTTAGTGTAATGTACCATGCTTTAGTATACAATGTCACCTGCCATGTGCTCCTGTAATGGCAGCCACCATGTGGCTTGAGCACATGGTCAGGCAGCGACCTGAGCTTCGGTCTGGGGGAACAATAGACACCTGCAGGGCTCATTTCATAGAAAAAGAGGTGCAGGAGCTCATTAGCATAACTCATTAGCATATGCCACGCCCCCTGTTTTCACCAGCTGAATGTCAGTTTCAGCCCCATTATACCCTATGGGCCATTGAAGTCAATGGCAAAAACTCATAGGGTATATGAGGGGCTGGAGGGGAGGGGGTTTGAGGGAGAGGCTCCAAACTTGCAGGGTAGCTGCTGGGGCCTCTCCCCGAAATACCCACCAAGTCTCAAGAAGATTGGACCATGGGGTCCAATTTTATGCGCCCCCAAACAGATTGCCCCATACCCTCCATTGTTCTCTATGGTGGGAAAAAAAGTTACTTTTTTCCCACCATAGAGAACAATGGAGGGAATGGGGACAACCTGTTTGGGGGCCCGTAGAATTGGACCCCCTGGTCCAAACTTCTTGAGACTTGGTGGGTATTTGGGGGAGAGGCTTCGGCAGCTACCCTGCAAGTTTGGAGTCTCTCCCTCAAACCCCCTCCCCTCCAGCCACTTTTTAAGCCGCCACCGAATTTTGGTGGCAATTCGGCAGTGGGCCGAATCAGATCAGAGAATCTGATTTGGCCTGTGGCTGCCCTAGTGCCCACTCCTGGGCTGGCAGAGCTGCGCTCTGCCTAGCTCCGGCCCCAAATGACCCCTGGACACCTGGATCCTTAGTGACCACCAATAAGGAACCTAGGTTCTCCCTGGGGGACCTATGACAATTCATGTAAATGTAAGACCCTATCAAGTCATTTGGGTGCGGCTGGAGGTGTGGTTCCGACCAGCATAAAAGCAGGGCTTGAAGCCCCATATGCATGCCTCATCTGACCACGAAATAAACCTTGCTATGCTGAAATCACTACCACCAGTCTCCCGACTCCAGTACTTTCCACTTAGATATGTGTTCCACATTCAGATCTCCTTCCCGTTAAAACATCTCAACTCCATCCATGTTCATCAGGAAAACTGATCTCTGTCATCTCAACATCAGTCATAATTCTGGGAGAACTCCATGCTCTACTTGTCGGCTGGCAACCCTATTTGGCACCTTAAAGAGGGAAAAAAACCCCATAGTTTGGGTGCCACAACAGAAAGCTGCAGCTCTGGGGTTGTTCATCTAGAGAAGCGCCTTAAGTTCCCAACCTAAGCCAACTAACCAACTAACAATGGGAAATTCTAGTTGTTTCCAGAGTACCCAATAGCATTGTTTTTAAACTGTCCCTACTTTGAGATCTTTGCCTCCACAAAGACTTGTCCCAAGCCATACCTCAGTGCTCTACAATGGGCAATGATAAATTTCCCCTCCACTTAAATTAGTAAAGGTAGACATGCAAGGAATCATCTCAGTTTCCTCCCTTCCTCAACAGCTGTGATATTTCATGCTTACAGTATCAACTGGGGTGGGGGGGGGGGAGATGTAAAGGGCCCTTAACGAATCAAACTTTTGTTCACAGGAAAAAATATTTCGGGCTTTGGTGCTCTGAACTTTGCCTTCTTCATTTGTGCGCCGCGATTCAAATAAAGCGATCATCTTTCATCTCTGACAATGCTGATCAGATAGGGACAAAGACCCAAGACTTATTCTGGAGACGTTCTTTAACAACAAATAATCCATTTCTGCCTTTTTGTCAGAGCGGCTGTCTCAGGTGTTGTTCCCTTTGCCGACGTAACAAACAGATCAGATGGTCCACCAACTACATTCATAAATGGCAGTAATATCCCCACCCCCTCTCTCTTCTCTTTTTTAAATTTAAGAATGAGCGCTTTTATTTGATTGCATTTTATAGGACGATTCTTGGCTGCATTTCCCAGGCGCATAATGACACATTTGCTCTTTTGTGTTTCTAACTAAGTAATGGCATAGTTCCTCTAAACCATGAAAAATGGTGTGTTTGATCAAATAAGAAAGGACGAACTTCTGGGAAATTCCATTCACGAGAGGTTGAATTAGACCAAGAGCGATTCTTTTCCTCGACACCCTCTGCCAAACCTGGCTATAAGTCCACTGCCTCCTCATCGCTGCCCGTTTTATAAATTCATTGAGTACAGTTCTACCCACCACACAAACTGCGCCTGGCTACTGAAGACTTGATTCTCAAACATATGGATAGGTTGAAAATTAAATTGCGGGGTTTATTTGAATTTATAGATAGCTCCGTGACTTTTTTCTTCTTCTCCCCCTTCTGGAGATACAGTCCCCGTCAAGGAGATGGATGTCATCTGCCACAAGTAACTTGATTGTATGATGTTAAAACAGCATATTCTCTTTGTCGGTAATTCTATTCAATCACATGTTACAAAGATTTCAGTAATGAAGACTTGAATATCTCAGGTTGTCGGAGAAGGCTTCTCTTCCCCCACACCTTTCCTTTCCTTAAAACCTGGCTCGGGGAGATTATTCTATTAAATGGGGGGGGGGGGGATATGGCCCACACACTTTCATTTTTAGATGCTGTGGTTGAGTCTGTACCGTCATAGTCCAAGAAAGGCCTTTGGAAAATGGAGGGGGGTAGGCTTGCCAACCCCCAAGAGGTGGCTAGAGACCTCCTGGGCTTGCAACTGATCTCCAGGCAACAGAGACCAGAAAATGGCTGCTTCGGAAAATGGACTTTATGGAATAATAGCCCATTGAAATCCCTCCTCTCAGGCTCCACCCCCCAAATCTCCAGGTATTTCCCAACCCCGACCTGGCAGCCCTGAGTAGGGGAGAGGTATGTAGCTTTAATGCCCATCCAAAGCAGTTTTTCAAAGGACCCCTTGGGTGCCACAAGGAAGGAGGAGGAGGAGGAGGAGGAGGAGGAGGAGGAGATTGGATTTATACCCCACCCTTCACTCAAATTCTCAGAGCAGCTTCCAATCTCCTTCCCTTCCTCTCCCCACAGCGGACACCCTGTGAAGTAGGTGGGGCTGAGAGAGTTCTTTCAAGAACTGCTTGTGAGATAACAGCTATGAAAGAACTTGTGACTGACCCAAAGTCACACCAGTAGCTGCATGTGGAGGAGCGGGGAATCAAACCTGGTTCTCCCAAATTAGACCAATTCCACACAAGCAGCTGTGCTGCCTTTGCTCTTCTGTTTTCCCCGGTTGTATCGATCCAGTTCACACTCTTCCCTGCACGGCCACACTTTGACCCACATCTTCCCCCAGTTTCCCCCACATCTTCTCAAACTAAAAAAACAACAACACAAGGATTGAGAAGATGTGGGGGAAATCGGGGGGGAGATGCAGGGCACAATGCAGCCACACAGCGAAGAGTGTGAAATTGACCAATGCAACCAGGGGAAACAGAAGACCGAGGGTGGCACAGCTGCTTGTGGGGAGTCGGTCTTAGAGTCCACCACTCTTAACCACTACACCAAACGGGCTTTTGATCAGGACCTGGTGCCTATTACTTGCACCCCAGGTATTCCAAGCCAGGTTACACAACCACATGGACCCAAACATTACTGCCAAGCAGTTTAGCGGTGGCATTGGAAAGTGCTGTCAAGTCACAGATTACTTACGGCAACCTTGTGGGGTTTTCAAGACAAGAGACATTCAGAGGTGGTTTGCCATTGCCTGCCTTCATGTCACGACCCTGGTATTCCTTAGCGGTCTCCCATCCAAATACTAGCCAGGGCCAACCCTGCTTAGCTTCCGAGCTCTAACAAGATCAGGCTAGCCTGCCAGCAGTAGTTTTCTGCAATACCCATCAGCACTACAAAAAACTTCCAGAAAGATGGATTTTGTCCATCTGGGTAGTATTTGATGCACTTTCTCTTGCAGGCCGTCCCAAACTCTGGGGAACCACAAAAAAATCCTGTTTCTTTCTAAACTGACCTCATGGTACTCAAAATGCCATATTTGAATTAGCCAATTAATAGCCTTACACATGAGGAGAATATGTGCGTCGGGACCATCTGGAGAGTCTTTGCTACAAGCTGGCAAAGTTCCGTGAAATTAATTTACTGAGGGTGTCTTTTAAATGCGGCGTATCTATCAAAAGATGAGCTGGTTTTGGGTTGGTTGGTTACAAAGGATCTAAGATTCCCTCTCGTCTATTCGGTGTGAAATCCCAGTCAAAGAACACCATTTTTGCATGCAGCCCTGGCACCCTTGTGATATATTGTTTTAACAGGTTAGTGTTTAAGAAGAGAGCAGAAAACCAACAACAGCAAATTAACAGCCTGGAAAGGAAACTGAGGAGAAAGCAGAGATTGAGTAATGACACCCTTCCCCGGTTTGAAACAGAGATCCTTTCCCAATAGTTTCAAGGCATCAGAGGCTCTCAACAAGTTTGCAGGGGTTCAGCAGGAACTCATTTCTTAATTAAAGCACAGGAAATGGTGTGGGGCACTATCCTATCTGGACGTATAGGAACAGGAAATATGATATGTCCACAGGCTGACAGGAAGTTTTCTCCCCTTCCCCCCCCCCCCCCCCCATTAGAATTATTTTATTACCCCATCTCTTTGAAAGCCCTGTACGGTATCCTTGATGTTTTTAGAACAAAGAATTTATCGTCTTCTGAGGTGTAACACACCTTCTTTTGTTTGCTGAAATATATCATCATTTGGTGCCTTCTTGTAGAAAAAAGTAATTTAGAGGGAACTGCCAAAAGGACATACAGACCACTAAATCTCCCCATTAATATATTTGTGGCGTTATAAACATGGGGATTTGGGGGTGACAAAAGCTAAAATCAACTCATTTGAGTGCGTTGTTAGATCTAGTAACACATTTGGTCTTATACCCTGACCCGAGATACATTGAAGAGATGTCCACTCCCAGTGCTGGAAATGGAACACTCTCCCTCATGAGGTAACTAGAGTATGGATCACATTATATCAAAAAATGGTCGCAGATCTACCGGAAGATGGAAGTTTACTTGTTTATGGCCATTTAGATATTTCTAAATGGCTGGACAGACAACACAGTTAATCTTTAGAAATTTTTGATTTCTCTAAGGAACCTCCAAATTCAGAGGCACTAAGCCACTGAATCCCAGAGCCTCGGCCTCTATGCCTTGTTGTTGGCCCTCCAGAGCAACTGCTGGCCACCGTGTGAGACAGGATGATGGACTAGATGGACCATTGGTCTGATCCAGCAGGGCTCTTCTTATGTTCTTATGAAGGCCTCGGCCTCTATGCCCTGTTGTTGGCCCTCCAGAGGAACTGGTTGGCCACTGTGTGAGACAGGATGTTAGACTAGATGGACCACTGGTGTGATCCAGCAGGGCTCTTCTGTTCTTGTGCCTTATTCTTGTGTTCTTATATCTCCATTAGAAATAGCTGGCATCTCCAGTTAAGAAGAAACAGGTAATGGTTGGGGTGAATAATGTTCAAAAAATGTATACCAGTTTTATTCGCCGTAACTGTCATGGCTTCCCCCAAATAATCCTAGACCCTGTACTTTCGTGAAATAAGCAACCTTGTCTTTGTTGCTTTCATATAACTATATCTGGAGATCAATTGTAATTAGGGTTGCCAGCTCCAGGTTGGGAAATACCTGGAGATTTGGAGGGGTGGAGCCTGAGGAGGGCGGGGCCTGGGGAGGGGAGGGACTTCAATAGAGTACAATGCCATACAGTCCACCTTCCAAAGTGGCCATTTTCTCCAAGAGAACTGCTCTCTGTCATCTGGAGATCAGTTGTAATTCTCAGAGATTGCCAGACCCTACCTGGAGGTTGGCAATACTGCAACAGTGGGAACATATCCCATGTGATGAGATCAGTAAAGGATGCCCATCATAATTTTGACAGCCCCTTCCCAGATAAAATAACTCTTTCAGCCAGGGGTCCATTGGAGCAGGAGCGCACAGGAGCGCAGCTCCGGGAGTGAGGAGCCCAGGGGGCAGGCACATGACCAAGCCCCGCCCCCTCATCGGCTTCCCCGAGCAGTGCAGAGGCGCAGCGCCCCGGGGAAAGCCCTGCTAGGGTCTTTATTGTTTTTAATGTTTTGTTTTAATATTGATAATGTTATCATTGTTCCTTTTATGACTGTGTGCTGCTTTTCCAGAGACTTGCTCAAGGTGGCATATAAATTTTCTAAGTATACCATTTTTTATCTGGGCACATGGCACATAAGAACTGGAGAAATTTCACAAACCTTTCAGCAGCTTCCACCCCATCAGTTTGGTGTAGTGGTCAGGAGTTGGACTCTAATCTGGGAGAACCGGGTTTGATTCCCCACTCCTCCACGTGCAGCTGCTGGTGTGACCTTGGGCCAGTCACAAGTTCTCTCAGAGCTGTTCTCTCATGAGCAGTTCTCAAAAGACCTCTCTCAGCCCCACCTACCTCACAGGGTGTCCTGTGGGGAGGGGAAGGGGAAGGGATGGGTGGTGCACATGTCCTGGGTATCTCAAGTCAAGGGAGCAGGAAGAGAATGAGGGTGTGTTCTTGACGCTTATTTTTATTGCACAAAGTATTGGATGGGGAAGGGAATGGAGGAAGAGCAGGTCAGTTTCACTCACCTGTGGAGTGGAGCCTGAGGGGTGGGTGTTGCCTTCTGACACACTTCCGGTATGTTAGGGGGTGTGGCATATGCAAATGAGTTATGCAAATGAGTTATGGTAATGAGCTCCTGCACCCCTTTTTCTACAAAATGACCCCTGCTTTCAGCACTGCTACTTATCTCCATTGAATATCACATACTGAGCAATAAAAATTCTACGTTACGTGCTGCAGGGAAACCTGCAGAATAATGTACTCTTTTTTTTTTTCCCAAAAACAGGTAATTTTGTTTCTCATTATGCTGTTTTATTTGAGTGCTGTCTGATTTTGTAATACAATTTCATTGCGCTGTTTACTGTACATATTATACAGGCTTCCATTGCGTTGTTTTCTAATTCTGTAAACGGCCGTGAGACTTAACGGTGTTGGGCGATAAATGAAGCAAGTAAGGAAATAAATACATGTTGTCATCTCATGCTCAACCTATGGACCTTGGGCAAAACCACCACTGAGAACGCCATACGGGGAGATTAATTGTGTCACTGGCCTGCTTTACAAGATTGTTTTTATAGGTTACATCGTCCACTTTTAGAGTTCCCTGTGTTGGCAAATGCCACAAGATTTGGGGGGGGGGGGCAGTGTGTGGACAGAGTGGAGTTTGGGGAGATTATGATGTCACTTCTGGTTGATTCTGTCGACTGACTCCCCAAGTTTCTATGGTCTTTACCATACAGACTGTGAGAATTTCCTAGAGAGTCACTATGTTAAGGCCATTCCCCCCCCCCCCCCAGTTCCTTGGGGATGGGAAATTGGGTCCGGGGACTGGTAATTCCCTCCCTCAGGTGGGCAGATGAGAGATCTATACAATCCCTTGCCTAAGGCATGATTCCCTGAGCAGGAAGCATTCCCATTTTTGAAAACTTCCCAAAGGAAAGAGATTCTGCAGTCTAGTTAGACAGTTGTTCCCAAGAGAATCTTTGGGTTCCTTCCCCATTACTATTACACCTGCATAGTGATAACAAATGCTTTACTCGAATGCAAAATTAATTATGCAATCCAAATTATGCAATGCACAAGCTCTGCTGATGAATAACACTGCTGCTCTGATACACTTCTATCACCACTAATTAATTTTGACACACACATGTCAACAAAAAACAGGAAGTCATCTCTTTTCACTCTAAACTGACATCTGGGGATAATGCCATCACGTTAAAAAAAAGAAAAGGCCTAGAAAACCCAGTTCCAGTGTCACAGTAGAATTGGCTTCTGTTTTATGCAAAGCACGGTGGCTCAGTGGTTAAGACACTGAACTACAGACTGGGAGGTCGGTAGTTTGGCAGTTCGAGACCCGAATGCTGCATGACGGAGTGAGCTCCCATCTCTGGCCCCAGCTCCTGCCAACCTAGCAGTTTGAAAACAAAAAAAATCAAGTAGGTAAATAGGTACCGCTTTGGTGGGAAGGTAACAGCGTTCTCGGTGTCTAGTCATTCCGGCCACATGATCACGGAAACATCTTTGGACAGCGCTGGCTCTTTGGCTTGGAAAGGGAGATTAGCACCGTTCCGTAGAGTTGGATTCAACTGGCTTTTGAGCAAGGGAAACTTTTTACCTTTACCTTACCATTACTCAGAAGCCCATGCTCTGCCTTAACTTTGCTTCGGAGATGAACTGGGCTCTGTCCCCATGCACAAATAGAGAATGAGGCTCTGGAGGAGGGGCCTTATGTCCCTGGCCTATGGGTGAGAGGCAGGGATCAGCAATATAAGGACTCTCCTGCTTTTGCAGTCCAGAAGACTCTAGGGCCAGGAGGGTGGGACTCCATGTTATGCAACATCAGCCGAGCTGATCTCCATTTTGCCCATCCACCCTCAGCATTCGCTATTATTTCCGCAAGGGTCAGTAAATTCGGAATAACTTATAATGCCCCTCCCCCACATTCCATACTTGCAGTCCTCCCCCCCCCCCCGGTTCCCAGTTGCCGTTGAGTGTCACTGAAATTTCATTCCTGCGTTTGCAACGTGAACACACAATTCATTCTCTCTTCTCTAAGACGTCCTCTCCTCCAACAATGCGACTGGATTATTTTTGGGGGGGGGGGGGGGAGTTCTGCCAACTTCAAGCACTAAGCTCATTAGAATTCCGGTCTTTCTATCAAACCTGACAGTGGTCCCTTTTCATCATTTCTTTAATTAGTACTGTCATTTTTCATACGGCTAAGAAGAAAAGAATGGGCCTTTTTCTCTCTCTCTCCCCCCCCCCCCCCGGGCTTGCTTTCTGTTTCTCAATAACAGGGCTCAAAGTTTTAAAATGTGAACTCGTTTGCGACTAGGGTTGCCAAGTCCGGGTTGGAAAATACCGGGGGACTTTGGGGGTGGAGCCAGGAGAAGGTGGGGTTTGGGGAGGGGAGAGGCCTCAGCATGGTACAATGCCATAGAGTCCACCCTTCAAAGCAGCCATTTTCTCCAGGGGAGCTGATCTCTGCCAGCTGGGGATCAGTTGTAAAAGCGGGAGATCCCCAGGCCCCACCTGGAGGCTGGCAACCCTATTTGCGATGTTGGGGGGGCAGGGAAGGCCCCTTTGGCTTTTTGGTCAACACAAGAGCGGGACCTGTCGGATCGGATCAGTAGGGTCTGTTCTGTAGCCGCGATATGCCACATGCTGTCTCTCTCTGTGTGTGTTTTTAAAGATATGTCAGATTGTTAAATGCCTTAGCTGTAGAAATTCCTGGTAATCCAATCCCTTGGATTTGCCTGAGTGTCTTAAAGTGTTTCGAGTGGAAACACTGGAGGGGACCCAGCCACCCGGGTCCTTCTCCTCCTTTAACTCTTCTTATGGTTTCCATTCGGCTGTGTGGCCCGAGATGGGTCAAAAGGTTTTGGCACAGCAGTAGAATTCTAGAAATAATCACCTTATAGACCCACTAAATCAATCATAATTAATGCACTCGGCAACTTCTGTCAAGGAACCGCTGCTAGGGGCAAAATAAAGCAGCCTTCTCTAATACAATTTGAAAAGAGATCAAATCTGTCATTTCCTCTAATAATTGAGCCAAATGAGAAAAAAAGGAGACAGGTCAGAGGTCAGCCAGTGACCTTATGTAAAACCCAATAATACATAATTCATTTTCATTTTATGGAATTTATAAGATGCTGTAAACTGTCAGGGACAGAAACCCATCTGCCTTTTTTGCTTCCAACAGCCGTCCCGCAGGCCAGCTCACTGCTGACGGGAAAACGGCAGAAACTTTTTTTTCAAAAAAAAAGAGGTACATTTCTTCCGGAGGGAAGATTTCATGGGGACTAGTATTTAATTCATTCTTCCAAGCGTGCGAAGTTAATAACCGCAGCTCTTTGGGAATGATATAAAACCTGTAATTTATTTATTGAGTGTTACAAATACAGTTAAAACATGTTTTCACGCAAAATGGATTTCCTTCTCTTCTTCAGCATTGCCAAAATAAAGGGAAGATAATGGAGGATTTGGGGTGGGGGTGGGGAAATCACTTTATAAAAAAATGTAGGAGGCAAATACATGTGTGTGTGTGGGGGGGGGGGGGGTAGTAGAACCATGGTTTATATTTGGACTGCGTGCTGTTTAAAAGGCAATGTGCAAACTTCCAAGCTACGCTAGATTCTTATTCATGCTGGTTGAATTGAATACCACATGAACTATTGTGGAGAAAAATGACCCAGATCCTAGAATCATGAACTTGAAATAGACTTCAGAGCTCTCCTCTGTAACAGATTCATGGAATAGTCTTAGGCAGGTTTTTTAAAAAAAATCTTGGTTCTAAAATATGTCACCTTCCTTAAGAGTTTTCACTTGGACAAAAACCAAGATAATAAAGTGATTTATTTTAAACACGTGAATTGCATGAATAAAGAACTGCCCGTACATCTTTCCTTTATATCTGTTCTCCCAGCTGGATTCTGAAATGCCCACAACCTCTGAATTCATCATATCATTTTTTAAGTTTGACCTCTGACATCAAAGGTCATGGCACCCACAAGCGTCATCCCCACAATTGATTGCCACATTCTATAATTTGGGAATTAGCTAGCATAGATCGAGTTGATCTCATACATCACCGGGGCAAGATGAGGGAAACCCCAAAGCTCATCAGATGCCTACAGGTGATTAGGAAGTTAGATAGGTGCACAGAGACATTAAACAAACAAACGCACCAATCGAGGAAGGAAAGCAAAAGGCCAGCTGGTCTGACAGATGGAACAGATGGAACAAAGACCACTGGAACAACCTTTGGGCACCATTTCACAAAGCCTGACTACATCGTTTTGTTCTATAGAAATAAAAAGCTCATCCAGTTGAAATGGGAAGCACTTACATCTTCCTGAATGCTATTTTTACTGTGAAATGATCGGGTATTGTATGTACCTTTGAGGAAGTATATTCATTTCATGGCTTTGACAAAAGTCTAATGCTACTATGTACGAACAGAGTCAGACTATTGGTCCATCTAACTCAGTACTGTGTTTTCTCATGGTCAGAAGCTTTCTGGGGCCTTTCTCACTACCTGAGAATGAGATAGTTTTTTTTTTTTTTTTAATAAATTTTTTATTGATTTTTCTCTATGACTACAACTATAACGCTACAATCTAAGCTACATATACCTTATACAGAGAGTACTTTATCATTTGCTTAATACTACCTTGTTACATAAAATAATTATGAAGCATTTAAAACCTTGGATAAATTTCAATTACTTGTTACTGCTACTATAAAAGTTATCAAAACTATTTGGCAGGCACGCCCACCTAGAGAAATACGGTTAATTAAACCATTTATAATACATAAGTGCAATGCTTAATAAAACAGTTTAATCACTATTTCTTCTTTCGTCCTCTTCTTGTCTTAACAGTCTCAACTATTTTTGGAGCTGCAGCTCCCTTTTCCGAGTCAGACACTTCTTCTTCACTCTTTGAGCTATCAAATCCATACATGCTTTCTTGTGAGGCCAGTGAACCATCTGAGTCTCTCTCAGTTTTCTGCTCTTTGCTTTTTCCAGAAATTTTTTCGCTTGTTGAACAGAGTCAATCTTATACTTCTTATCTTTGATGCTGAAGCATAGTCCTTCTGGAGTATTCCAACGATAGATGATAGACTCAGACTGGAGCCAAGATGTCAGTTTTCCATAGGCTTTCCTTCTTTTCCTTATTTCAAATGGGATATCCTTCATCACTTTTACTTCTTCTCCCAGGATCTTCAGAACTGCTTTGTTTGTGGTCCTAAGCACCACGTCTCTTGTAGATTTTTTGGAGAACCTTATCATAATTTCACCAGGCAGGCTTTTCTTTTTAGTGTAATCTGGATAGGTTCTGTAAACCATATCCATATCGCTTTTTATATCCGCTGCTTTCATGCCTGTCACTGGTTCAAGTGCTTCACTTAGCAAATTTTTAAGGTCTTCTCCTGTGTTTTCTGGCACATTCTGAAGTCTTAGGAAAAAATTCGATCTATCCATTTGTAATTTCAAAAGCTGATCGTGGTGGAAGGCCTTTTCCTTCTCTGCCTTTTGTAGTCTTGCGTCTTGGTTTTTTACTGAAGTTTTTACTTCCAGAAGTTCTCGCTGCAGCTTCTCTGTGGATTTATTCGACTCTTTTAGTTCTAGCTGCATTTTGTCCATTTTAACGTTGAGAGCTGTCATTTGGTCCACTAGAGGTCGCAATAACGAGGAGAACACCGCACTCATCTCCGTGGTATCAACCTTTGAACTCGGAGCTGTACTTCCTAGTTTGGGGGAAGGTTTCGGTTTCCCCGTCATTGTTGAGACTACGCTCTTTGTTTATAGATAGATAAGATGAACGAAAGGAGCAAATTTTCAAACAGCACTTATGTCCTTCTAAAGTTTATATCTCCAAGTGAGCGATGCTGCCATCTAGCAAGGCGGATGGGCTTTTATTCCTGCAGTAACGCCACGTAAAGAGTCTCGTAAGTACGCTAGTCCCGGAGAGGGGGGTGGGTGGGTTTCACTCCTCCCGCCGTCTTCCCGCTGTGTTCTGCTTTTCTTACTTCAGACTCACGTTTTCTCCATGCGTAACTGTCAGTTCCAGCCTCATTGCTTCGCACTCTCTGCTGCTTCTCGGATTTGCGCTTTCAGCCATACGGCTCCCACGGCGGGGGAACCTATGGGGGTGATGAAAAGGGATCTCTATCCCTCGGTCGCCACCGTAGGGAGAGATCCCCTTCGGGCCACCCCAGGCAGAGCCCCCTCACTGGGGTCTCTGGGGGCTCGGCACCAGTCCAGAGCCTCTTCTTCCCGCCGGGTACGGATCGCGCTCCCCGCAGATGCGGAGGAGCACGTCCGCCATGCTCGCAAGTCTTGCCGGAAGTCTCGAGAATGAGATAGTTGAACTGAGATGATAGGGACTGAAGCTGTGTTTCTGTGTGCAAAGAATGTGTTACACCACCACTGAGCCCCTCACCCTTCCCAGACATTAAGCTTGTTTGCTTTCCAGGGGCTTCAAGGCTCTCATTTTCTCTGTTTGAGAGAGATGAGGCCAAATTTCACAAGCTTGCTGATTTGATTTATGGGAGGGGGCATGACTCAGCAGTACAGGATATGCTTTGATTCCAGGTGCAGTCCCTGACAACCTCTTTAAAAGGCACAGGTAATAGGTGACAGGCTTTGCCATTTGCCCACCCATAGTGCACCAACCCCACTCTCAGCCCCAATCCCCTGCCCTCAAGACATCGAGGAGCTAGAGAAAAAAAATGACCAGAAAATATCCTCCATAGTGACAATTTCAGAGTGTCTCTATGGTCTTTACCATTGATATTAGGGAAGATTCCTAGAGTGTCACCCAGAAGAGCCATCACATCCTCCCCAAGCTCCACCCTCTCCAGGAACCTCAGAATCTCCTGGCATTTGCCAAGGCAGTGTCGGCGACCCTAGACGTGAAAGACCTCCAAACTGAGATCCAGTAGAGCTGCCAGGCAGGCAACGTTGTACTTGATAAGCCAACCTTTATCCTAGAGGGAAACAAATCCGTAAGTCATTAGTTTTGCTCAATGTTCTGTTCCCTTGAACCAAATGCTAATACCAAACTTCACGGTCCCCGTGTTGATGGTGCCGGGTCGACCATATAACAGCGTCACCCATCAACAAGGTAGGAGTCCCTGCGTATTTGGAGAATTCTTGAGGAACACACACAAAAAAAATCCTGTAAATTAACCAAAAGAAAAAAAGAAACCAAATTAAAATGGCCTGAAAAGGACAGCAGTGGCCTCCATGAACCCTGGTGCCTCCCTTCACTTCTCAGCCTCATGGGATATGAGACAAATTGGTTTATTTGTAAGCGCCATCTGAAATTGAAACTGTTCGAGATTCTTTGCATTGCTTTGACTAACTGTTTTTAATTGTAGAATAGAGCAAGAGTCCAGTAGCACCTTGAAGACTCTAAACACCGGGTTTGATTCCCCACTCCTCCACTTGCACCTGCTGGATGACCTTGGGAAGCCGTAGTTCTGTCAGAGCAGTTCTTGAAAAAGAGCAATTTCTTTCAGAGCTCTCTCAGCCCCACCTACCTCACAGGGTGTCTGTTGTGGGGAGGGGAAGGAAAAGGAGTTTGTAAGCCACTCTGAGACTCCTTCAGGTAGTGAAGGGCGGGGTATAAATCTAATATCCTCCTCTTCCTCCTCCTCCTCCTCCTCTTTTTCTTCTTCTTCAACATAATATTGGCAGGGGAGGAGGGTCCGTGAGTCACTGCTCACTTCTTCAGATACATTTTTAATTGACTTATGAATGTATCTCCTGGAACTGTTAAATGACTTTTAGTTGACTATGATTTCTTGAATTATTGTCCACCGCCCTGAGCCCTGTGCACAGGGGAAGGGCCGTCTAAAGGTTGAATTTATAAATAAATTAATCTTTTAAAAATATGATCCAGGAACAATGGGATATGAAGAGCTATTTAAAGGGAGGGGGGAGATCAGGCTTCTGACCCCTTACAGAATTACAGAGGAGGGATTTGGGGAGGGGATTCCAGATTCCAACCTCCCCCAAGTAATTCTCCACAGGTTCAGCTTGTTCCTACCAGATTTTCATCCCAAAGTATGTGTGTGTGTGTGTGTGTGTGTATATATAAAATAGTCTGATGGTCTCCACTCCTATATCCCCGAGACTGCCTACTGAGCAGTTGAGGCTGGCTCTATGCACGCAGACACATTTCCTCTGCAACACTGAAACCAACGGCACAAAATAAATAATAATTATGATTTATTTAAAGCCCTGATCCTGTTTCAAGAAATAAAATCAATTAGAGCAAAGAATTTATAGTTCTATATGCTTTGGAGAAGGACACTGTTATGACTGCAATAAATAAAGTATATGGTTAAGTATAAGTTCAAAAAACTATCATGACTTAACCATTTCCTCACTGCTTCATTTGGGTGTTGCGACGGTTTTTTTGCTGGGGGGGGGGGGAAACATCTCTCGGGAAGAAGGCGAAAGATGAGTCAACTTACATGGATGAATTTGTTTCCTTCCATCTCGTTTGTTGTTGTTTTTTTGCCGTCAAGTCACAGCTGACTTCTGGCAACCCCAGTGGGGTGTTCAAGGCAAGAGACGTTCAGAGGTGGTTTGCCATTGCCTGCCTCTGCGTCCCACGACCCTGGTATTTCTTGGAGGTCTCCCATTCAAATACTAGCCAGGCTTGACCCTGCTTAGCTTCTGCGATCTGATAAGATCAGGCTAGTTTGGATATCCACGTCGGGGTCCCTCTTGTTAACAATGCTGGAAATATTATGGAAAGCGATCACAAGCTGTATAATGTCATACCAGTGATATTCATATCCTTATGGCACATGGAACATATATGTAGGTGTAACTTCAGCTCGTGGGTTCTGTGGAACAGAACTCTAGGGCTACCAGGTCCCCCACAGTACCTGGATCGGACCAGCGTGATGACATCACCCTGGATGCTAGAGCGTCCACTGGCGACATGCCTAGCGTGATGATGTCACTTCTGGGTAATATCATTGCAGCGCACGCACTATGTGCTTGTGCAAATGTCCCAGACTGGGACTTACTTCCCCCGCCGCAACAGGTAATCGACCTGGCAACTCTACAGAACTTGGAATGGATCTTGCAACGATTTAAAAGAAATAAAACATTTTTACTTTTCACTTAACATCCTGTAACGAAAGCACAGATCTTAGTAACGCAAGAGAACAGTGATCTCTTACAGTCCAAACAATTACCTTTGTGTCGGGCTTCCAAGATGAAGGTCCCAAACGAACGCCCCACTAGACAACGAGAATTCTAAAATCTACAATTTAGAACAAAAGTTAGAACTTAGCAGTTTCCGTCCATAAACCATAGTTACCTTAAACAAGGTGTTAGGAGCTCATGATTACGGTTCAAGGTCCCCAGCAGGGCAGTCTGGCTTCCCTCCTTTGCTTTCCACACATTTTGTACCCTTCTGCAGCTAGAGGCTCCACCCCTTCCTGGCTCATTCCATTCCTAGCTAGAGGTTACATAGGCAGTAAGACTTTCTCTTATCTAGGTTGCTGTGAGGGTAGATAATTTAGCAGATTTTTTTATCCCATCTTCTTTCAAGGAGTTCTTCTTTCGTCTATGTTTTCTTTACAACAACCCTGTGGGGTAGTTCAGGCTGATAGAGGGTGACTAGAACAAGTTTCCCCAGTGAGCTAAAAGGCTAAGTGGGAGTGGGGGATCCCCGATACTCAAAGTGGTGGAGAGGAAAAAAATTAAAATGGCTGTTGGGCCAATGGTGTGATGTCACTTCTGGGGAAAACCCGGAAGTAATGTCAGTCCTCTCTAAGAATCCTTAGAATCTCTACAGGAAAACCATAGAGTTTCCAGTGATGCCTAGACATTGCCGCTGGGCTCTGAAGAACCCTACACAATAGCTGGGGCTGGTGGCCATGTTGAGTGCGTTTGTGGATCCGCACAGAGGTTTACCTTCAGCTATTAGATACAAGGATGAGCACCATCCTCTATCCATGTAGCCCCACCCCTTCATTTGCATAGCCCCACCCTGGGCTTACTTTCTAAGAATGCTCTAAAAACTGGACACAGCCCCGGAACGTGGCTTGATAAGGATTTCATGAGGCCGATAGAAAAAGGAAAGGAAATCCTATGCAGCATCTTCAGTCGGTAAAGTATGGAAGATCCAAATACGTTATCCAAATATGTCGTCTCCCATCTGCAGGGCTGGTTCCAGATTTCATTGGGCCCTGGGCAGAGAGTATCCCGGGCCCCTTTGCCTTCTCTGCTTGCCATCACTCACACTGGGGTTGCCAGTTTCCCCCTGACCACTGGCAGGGCAGGTTGGGTGGGGTAGGGTTTCCACGTTCAGGTTGGTAAATTCCTGTAGCTTCGGGGATGGAGCCTGGGGAGGACAGGGACCTCAGTGGGGTATAATGCCATAGAGTCCACCCTCCAAAGCATCCATTGTCTCCCGGGGAACTGATCTCTGTAGTCTGGACATGTCATGATTCCGGGAAATCCCCAGGTCCCACATGGAGGCTGGCATCCCTATCTCCTCCCTGTCCACCTTAGGCTTGCCAGTTTCCAGGTGGTGGCTGGAGATCTCCCAGAGTTACAGCTGGTTTCCAGGTTACAGAGATCTGTCCCTCTAGGAGGAAAAAAAAAAGCCTGCTCTGGAGGGCAATGCTCCCTCTAAGCCGTGGAGTCTTGTGAGCAAAAATTCTATTTTTTTTTTTTTTGTAAAAAAATTTTATTTTTCAAAACATTAAAATTAATACATTTATCTTATACAAATCCTTTTTTCCATATTATATAACATTTTGTTCTATTTGTATAATCTTATTTTTATCTTGTATTGGCGGTTTCCCACCACATCTGAAGCATAACACATTTTCCACTTTATCCAAAATAGTAATACTTATATCTATGTTTACATTTCTGGTAACGGTCATATATCTTAAAAATACTTATATACTAATTCTTACTTTCTATATTCTTATATAATTCTAAAAATAACAAACAACTTCATTATCTAATTATCCTTAATACATTCATATACTCTAATTCTATTGCTTTATGTTATTATAACCATGTATAAATGTAATTTTTCATGTCCCAGTATTTTTCAACATATTCTTTCAAATCTTTCCAATCTTCTAAAAAGGTCTCTGAGTACAGGTCATTCAACTTTCTAGTCCATTTATCCATTTCAGCCATATATAACAATTTTTTCAACCATTCCCACACATCTGGTATTTTTTCATTTTTCCAATTTTGTGCATACACCATTCTTGCTGTTGTTCAAAAATTCTACTTTGTGAGCAACTGGCATTAAAGTTGTGAGTGAGCGATTTGGCTGCTGCATAGATTGGTTCGCTCTGGAGCCACCCTTCCTGAGCTAAGTCAAAAACGTGTGAGTCGGAGGCTAAAAAATGGCAAGCTAGCTCACACTAACTCAGCTTAGAGGGAACATTGCCAGTGGAGGGTAAACTCTACAGCATTACACCCCACTGAGGTTCCTGTCCTCCCCCGGCTCTGTCCCCAGATCTCCAGGAAATTCCCAACCCTGAGCTGGCAACCCTGGCACCTGCCTGCAGCCTCCTCCCCTACAACCCCGCCATCTGCCCTTCCCCTCTCCACTTGCTCATTTTCCAGTCCTCCCAGTGCTTGCCCACCCTTCCCTGACGATGTTGGGCATTGAGTGCAGCTAGGAATGAGGGTGGCGGGAGGGCTCACGACAAGTAGATATGAAGCTGGGGAGTTAAGTGGGGGGGTGGCAGCAGACCCCACCAGAAGACCAGGGCCTTAGCAGATGCCCCACCTAATACCAGTCCTGCCAATCTGTACGTCAGACTGGTGTCAAGAACGCTTGCAAAGCCTTTCAGGTATATTTCACCATCTTGGCCGGAGACTCATTAAATCTTTCGCTACGCACTCAAGGAATTGAACCGCTCAATCAGAATTTATACCATAGCTGTCGATGGCCTGACCGCAAGTCCTTAAAATTATGTATCCTTGATTATATTCATATTTAACCCTGTGTACAGAGGCCTCGTTTCATTATCCCGAATAAGAGCCCGAATCAAAGGAAAAGAGAGCGAGCGAGCGAGCGAGAGTTTAATTCCAAGAACGTCAATGGCTGGGTTCTTTTCCCCTCCTCCTTTCTGTTGCTAATCATGAGTTTAATTTTTAATGGAAAAGCATTGCTGGCACAATTAGCACTCAATTTACATGTGCATCCAAAGACCCAATTAATTAAATTTTATTGATGCCCTCGTTGCTCTTTAAAATGTTTTCCAAATGGTTCCAAACTGATTTGAAATTGTTAATAGCGGGAGCTGGTGTGTACTTTTCCTGGAGTAACATCAACTGTGTTGGGGTTGACATGTCCCAGAGCTTTGGGGCTCTGGTTCTAGCTGCCCTGAGATGTTCCCCAAGATAAAAATCTTTCCCTAACTTGGCATGGCAGGAAACGCCAGAATTAAGACTACGCATTTACTTACTGTCAAGTTGCCACTGACTTACTGGAACCCCAGCAAGGGGCTTGCAGGTAGGGTTACCAACCTCCAGGGGGTGGCTGGAGATCATTTGATATAACAACTGGTTTCCAAGTTTGCTTGGAGGAAAGGACTGCACTGGAAGGTGGCCTCTTATCCCACTGAAGTCCCTCCCTTCCCCAAACCCTGTCCTCCTCCTGATCCACCCTTCAAATCTCCAGGTATTTTCCCAACCCAGAGCTGGGAATCCTACTTTCAAGGCAAGTGAGAAGCACAGGTGATTTGGCATTGCCTTTCTTTGCAGAGCCCGTCTTTCTGATGAGTATTTGTGCGTGTGCCTGGAAGTCATGGTTGACTTCTGGTGACCCCTGGTGGGGCTTGGATATTTCAGAGCGGTGGCTTGCAACTGCCTGCCTCCGCCTCCCTGGTAGTCCTTGGAGGTCTCCCATCCAAGTACTTTCCAGGGTCGGCCCTGCTTAGCTTCCAGTTTGGTGTAGTGGTTAAGTGCGCAGACTCTAATCTGGGAGAGCCGGGTTCGATTCCCCACTCCTCCAGTTGCACCTGCTAGATGACCTTGGGCAAGCCATAGCTCTGGCACAGCCGTTCTTGAAAAAGAGCAGCTTCTGTCAGAGCTCTCTCCGCCCCACCTACCTCACAGGGTGTCTTTTTGTGTGGAGGGGAAGGGAAAGGCGATTGTAAGCCGCTCTGAGACTCCAGTCTTGGGTAGTGAAGGGAGGGGTATAAATCCAATCTCTTCTCCTCCTCCTCCTCCTTCTCTTCTTCTTCTTCCAAGATCTGATGAGATTGGGCTTGCCTGGGCTAGCCAGGTCAGGGCTCCGCAGAGTCTGTCTCGATGGTCTCCCATCCAAGTACCAACCCTGCTTAGCTTCCAAGATTTCATGAGATCCGGCTATACTCTGCTGCTTTCCCTCCCATAGGTAAGACTATCTGTGGTCAATAAACTGCCTTCAAACCATGCTTTCATATGCTGGTTGGAGGGAGATCAACTAACTGTAGTGAGTTGAATGTCCACATTTCAGAGCTAGGCTTGCCACCTCCAGGAGATTTGGGGGGGAAGGGTGGACCCTGGGGAGGGCAGAGTTTGGGGAGGAACAGGACCTCAGCAGGGCATAATGTTAGACAAAGGAATTGGGTCCCCCAGGGCAATGGATCTCTGTTGGCTGGAAACCAGCTGTAATCCCAACAGATCTCCAGGTCCCACCGAAAACAGGCATTCCCAACCTTTTTGAGTCTGGGGGCCCCTTTGGGATTCTGACCCCGGGTGGTGGGTGCAACCGCAAAATGGCTGCCTCAGGAGGCGGAGTCCACCAACAAAGGTCAGGGAGCGAGCGGATATGTAGCTCTAGGCGTCACTCTTCAGCATTCCAAGCAGAAGCCTTTTGAACAGGGTATCTTTTAAAATGGATATCCTGTTTTAAAATATTTTTTCACATACACCCAGCGTAACTTGTGCTTTGGCGGTGGCAGCGGCTGCAGAAGCAGCATTTTAAAAGCAAAAGCCCTGCTAGGCCTAAGCCCCACTGGGTCCCACTCACTTTCTAAAAACACTCGGCGGGCACCAGGAAAGGTGCCCACGGGTACCACGGGGCCCATGGGCACCACGTTGGAGAGCCCTGATCAGAGGATGGGAAGCCCAGTTCAGGCAGTTGGTGCCCTCAAACCATGGCTTTGCTATAGGGTGTCTAGGTCTTAGCTGGCTGCCGGCAGCGGTGCTCTTGTCCAGCCCTGGGATTTTCTGGTGCCGCACTTTGCACGTGCGCCAAAATGATGACATCTGGAAGTGATGTCATCACACTGGGCATGTTGTGCCGAGGACACTCTAGCATTTAGGCAAAAGAACCCCTCTATGGTGACCGTAGAGTTTTGTAGCAGCACAGTGTGCCTGGTGTGATGATGTCATCTCATTTGGCCAGCTGGCCTTCGGCAGATTGGAAACGCCAAAAGTGGGGGAACCCCCAGCCCCATCGGGGGAACGGCAACCCTACTTTGCATGTCTGAACAGGGCCTTTCTTTTGTAAGTTCACAAGATGTGTGGAACCCCAGGCAAGGACACAGCCTTCTTTCCTTTCCAGGGTGCACCAACCATTCTATACTGTTTCAACATTGTTTTTTGAACCCTCTTAAACCACGGCAACCCTGAGGAGCAAGACTGGTCCCTGCAAAGTGCCTCGACAGCTCGGGCGCCCCCCTTCTCCCCCCCCGCGGATAACATTTGATGCAGCCGAGTTCGATATGAATTAAACTGTTACTGCTTCTGCAGTTTATTGTTTACAAATTTGCCTTTAAATAGAGATTTATTGGACGTTTCTGTGCCATGCTGACAGAGCGATATTAATGTTCACACAACGGTGTGTGAGTTGAAGCAATCTCTCGGCAGGGCTGAGAGAATATCTGTAACTGTCACTCAGGGGAACTTCCTTTCTTCCCTCAGCCCCCTCCCTTTGAATTGATCTCCTTCTCATCATATTGCTTATCCAACAATGATAGTCAGACAGAAGAGGGGACTCAGCTGGCTTGTGGTATCTCATTTTACTCAAGGGGTAAGCAGTGTCAGTGACCTGAAGGAAGATGGATGCTCTTCAAGTCAATTTCCTCCTGGAATGGATTCTTCTTCTTCTCCTCCACCTTTCTTCTTTCTTCTTCCTCCTTCCTTCTTCCTCCTTCCTTCTTCCTCCTTTCTTCTTCCTCCTTCCTTCTTCTACTTCTTCCACTTCATCTGCTTCTTCTGTGCAGGCACGGCGGTCTCACTTGCTCCTGAGAACCCCAGGGCACCTCCCCACAAGATCCCCTCTAGGCACCTCTCACACCTTCCAGACCTAACTCAAACATGCATGCATGACTTGCTTGATTCAGACTGTGGGTCATTCAGTGTCAGGATTGTCTATTCTGACCAGTAACAACTCTACAGGGCAAGGTTCCCCAATGTGGTGAGGGGCCACGGTGCCCGCCAGTACTTGCTTGGCACCTGATGAGCTTTTCAGAAGGCAGATGGGGCCATTGCAAAGCAGGCCTTGCTTTCGGCTGCCCTTATTCAAATGAAAGGGTTTACCACTGGAGGACTGCTAAGTACATGGGTTTCCCTTAGTCGGTATGTGGCTCTCTTTCCCCTTTGGGCTTTCCTTCTCACCAGCAGTTGTGAGGAGGGAGGTGTTCATTCAAAGGCTCCTGTGCCAGCCATTTTGTGTTTGGCTCCACCTCCTCTGGTGGTCATTTTGGGGTGGTTACCACTCCCTCTCAAAATTCCAAATGTTTAAAAAAAGTTGAAGACCCCTGCTTAGGGTCTCAGGCAGAAGTCTACTACTACCTGATATTTTTTTTACCTGGAGATGCCAGGGATCGAACCTGGGACCTTCTGCATGCAAAACAGATGTTTTCCTACTCAGCCAAGGCCCCTCTCACCACTCCTTCTTCCCCTGCCCAGCCCGGAGGCAAATTGAGGCTGTATGTGCCTGCGGCTTGCATTTTATTTTATTTTTTTTAATCTTTTATTTATATTTTTCCCCAAATATAAAACTCATGCTGTTGTTTTACACAATCGAAAGCATCCTCAAAAACAAACTTAACAAGAACCAAAAAAGAAAGGTCATAGAGAACGGTGAACCAATATAAGATTAAACAAACGTTCATGAACTCATATTTAACCAACTGTACAACTTGGACCATGAAGAATTTAGAAACTCATCTTTTTTATCCTTTAAAATCAAAGTAAGTTTGTCCATCTCTGCTACATCCAATAGCTTCTGCACAAATTCATTTCTGTCAGGTACCTTATCAGTTTTCCAGTATTTGGCATATATAATTCTTGCTGCAGTGCAGGCATGCAGAATCAATTTCCTGTCGTCTTTATTACGTATCTCTGGTAATATATTTAGAAGAAAGATTTCAGGTTCAAAAGGTAAGTTTACACTGGTTATCTCAAAGAGCAGTTTCTGTATCATTTTCCAATATTTACGTGCTTTCCTACAACGCCACCACATGTGGAAATATGTACCAAGATTTTGTTTACATTTCCAACAAGAATTACTCGAGGATTGAGAAAACTTTGCTAACTTTACTGGTGTTAGATGCCATTTATAAAACATTTTATAAAGGTTCTCTTTGTAGGAGTAGGATCTTGTTATTTTTATATTAGTCATCCATATTCTATGCCAATCTTCCAATTCTATATTATGGCCCATGTCTCTGGCCCACGACACCATTGTAGGTTTAACAGTTTCTTCCACCATCTTATATTCCAAAAAAAATTTGTAAAGTTTCTTGATACATTTTACATCTGAATTCAACCAAACTTTGTCAAAACCTGTATAGTCTTTCTCAAATCCTTTTGTCTTGTCTATGTTAAACCTGGACTGTAATTGGTTCCTTTCCCACCAAGTCAGTGAAATACCTTGATTGGCTAAAGTTTGGTAGGATTTTAGGTTGTTATCCTTATCTAGTAACTCTTGGTAGGTGATTTTCTTTCCCTCTACTAGTAGGATGGGCATAATAAAAGCTTCCATGGGTGAAATCCAACGTGGAGTTCTGGCATAAACGGTAGGTTTTACTTCATCCCAAATCTTCATAAGGGAGCCTCTGATAGTATGATGTTTAAAATAATTTCTTTCTTGGCCATACCAAACAAAGGAGTGCCATCCTAGTGCTAAGTCATGACCTTCTATTATTAATAATCTCCTGTCATTTAAATTTGCCCAGTCTTTCAACCACACCATAACAGAGGCTTTGTAGTATAAATACCAGTCTGGCTTGCATTTTGTAGGCAAAATGAGATCCACAGTCTTCATCCAGGGACATCGCGTGGGGACATTCTGGTATTGGGACAAACTCTATGGTTTTGAGGCCAAAAAAGCCATAGAGTTTGACTAAATACCAGAGCGTCCCCCATCTGATGTCCCCAGCATGATGATGTCACTTCCGGGTGATGTCAGCACATCCAGGATGTCATGTGACATCTCCGCCCAGCCTGGAACGCCCCACCCCACCCAAGTCCCCTACTCCAGGCAATGTAAGACCAGGCAATCCTAAATAGAAATGCTTTAATAAATACATACATAAATAAAAGATGGAGGGGGTAGCTAAAGACAACTGAGATCACTGAATGAATGAACCTTCTTTAAAGGCCTCTCAAAGGTGCTGGGAAAGCTAACATTTTAGGTTCAGGTCCCCTCTGTGGTTCAGCACCACAAAAGGTTTCTCTCTGTGTGCGTCCTGAAAGCATTTTTCTTTGTTAAGTTACAGATCTTGGAGGCAGACAGTTGTTAAGGCAAACCATCCCCACAGATTTGGATTGAAACTTTAAAAAAAAAGAGAGGGAGAAAAGAATAATAATAACAATAAAATCTTTCTCGGTGGGGAAGCTGTCCCTTCCAGCTCCCCTCTCCGTCATCGGCCCTCGTAGACTTATTTCATAAAAATGTCGGCTATTAAGTTAACATTATTCAAAGGCCTATGGGTTGTAGTTCCTGAATGCAACCTAAGCTATAGCCATAAAGGGCTGACATTGATCCTGGGTTGTATAAAACATGATACAGACAGGCCCTAAATAAATTATCTGTATACCGCTTCCAAAGCATCTCTATTTATCACTGCAGTAATGATAAGGATCTGATTTAAAATGAACCCGAGTGAGGGTCAAATCCTCACACAAACCGTAATACGATCAGCAAGAGAGTGCTGATAACCTGAAACAATATGAAGAAATCCTGTCAGATAAATAAAACAAACTGGTTGTCCATTAAAGGCAGAGAGAGAGGGAGGGAGGGAGGGAGGGAGGGAGGGAGGGAGAAAGGCTGGCAATCTCAAACCAGGTCTAGAAGCAAAGACATTTGGGATGCACCTGAAATGCAACCTGCATTAATGTTATGCAAACACCCCCCCCCCCACACACACACACAGGAGAGAAGACAAAAAAAAAATCTGTTCTAAATAGCTTTGCCAGATCCAGGCTGGGAAACTCCTGGAGATTTGGGGACGGAACCTGGGGAGGACAGGGACCTGGGAACAATGCCATAGAGAGGAAGAGGAAGGAGGAGGAGGAAATTGGATTTATATCCCGCCCTTCACTACCTAAAGGAGTCTCAGAGCAGTTTACAATCTCCTTTTCCTTCCCCTTCCCAGAACAGGCACTCTGTGAGGCCGGTGGGGCTGAGAGAGCTCTTTTGAGAACTGCCCTTGAGAGAACAGGTTTGAGAGGACTTGTGACTGACCCAAGGTCACACCAATAGCTGCATGTGGAGGAGTGGGGAATCAAACCCGGTTCTCCCAGATTAGAGTCCGCGCTCCTAACCACTACCCCAAGCTGGCTCTCACCAGTCCACCCTTTTCTCCAGGGGAACTGATATCTGTAGTCTGGAGATAAACCTTAATTCCAGGGGATCCCCAGGTCCCACCTGCAGGCCAGCATCCCTAGTTTTAAAGAGATGCAAAACCCCTCTGAGAGATTGTACTGATCTTCTAAAGCCTCTGTTTAGCTGCTCTTGCAGTTTCCTCAGAGGAGGGATCCCCACCCTCCCAAATGCATTTTGACTTTTGCTAGAGCTTTATTTATTTACTTACTTCATTCGGACCCCACCTTTGGCTTACACCATTCTCCTCTCCTCCATTTCAGTTCTCACAACAACCCTGTGAGGGAGATTAGGCTGAGAGAGCGTGGCTGGCCCAAGGTCACCCAGCGGGCTTCCATGGTGCAAGTGCGGATTTGAACCCAGTCTCCCAGATACTAACCCAGCACTCTTAACCACTACATCAGACTGGCTCTGAAATTTAAGGGCAAAGCTATTCCCCATTCTCACGGTCGTCCGCGTCCAAGCCGAATGGTTCCTTTGGCACTGCCAGTATCTCAGAGGGAGTTCTACTTGCTGCAGCAACATTTTGACATTCCAGTCCTTCACTGCTAGTTTTATTGGCATTCTTCTCGCTTCCACTGGAATTCCTCAGAGGTTTGGCTTGAGGAGGAACCCCTGGAATTGCAGCTGGCCAGGAGCTGATTTTGGTGCATGCTCAGAACTTACTCGAATGCTCTCAAAGTCATATATTCCCCCACTAAATCAGGGGCAGGTAGGGTTGCCAGCCTCCAGGTGGGGCCTGGAGATCTCTTGGGATTGCAGCTGATCAGTTCCCCGGGGGGAGAAAAATGTGAGACCGATTTCCCACAGCCGCTGCTCCACCCCTGCTCCTCCCTTTGTCCCGATTCTGTCAATTTCCCACTATTTGCCACGCGGCTGCATTTTGCCCCGGAGCTTTGCCCGATTTCCACCGCATCTACTCGATCCTGTTTTTTTGAGGATCAGTTCCCCTGGAAAAAATGGCTACTTTTGAGGAGGGAATCTACGGCATTGTACCCTGCTGAGGCCCCTCCCCTCTGCAAACCTCGCCCTCCCCAGACTCCACTCTCAAAATCGTCACGAATTCTCCAACCCAGAGTTCGCAACCCTAATATGTGCCTTGCACCCAATTTCAAAGGGGCAGAGTGAGTATACATTTATGCAAACCAGGTATCACAGAATGTAATAATATTTTGAAGTCTCAATGAAAAGTGAGCATTTTTTCGAGTGTTCGGGGGAAAAAATTGCAGTCCAGTTTGAGCGTTGCACACATCCCGGCGCTAAGAATAGAACCAGAGACTTTCCGATTCATGGAGCACGCTCTCAGCCAATCGGTTACTGTGATTTCAAGACCAGCATCCAAGGCTGTTCTTTCAAAATGCACCCCCTCCCCCTAAAAGCAAACCTGTGGCATTAGATCAGAATGCAGAATGGAATAGAGGAGAACCTTTGGAAGAAAGTAACAGGAAGCAAGTAATAAAGGAAGGATTATCGGAACAATAAGGTGTGAGCCACAAAGGCCATTAGGAGGTTAAAGTAGCATCAGCGCTAAGTCAATTAGCAGAAGTTTAGGCAGGAGGCAAAGTATGGTCGAATATCAATCATGGTTTCAAACAGGATTACAATCCATGGATACTATGGGAAGCGGCAAAGGTGTTGAACGGTACAACTACTCTTCTGTACACTCCCCGAACGCACAAGCTTTTTAAAAAAGGGTGTCCAATTGGCCAATGGACATTAAACCAACAAATATGTATGGCATTTATGCCAATAAAGGCTGACTTGACCTGACTTGACCTGAATATGTATGGCATTTTGGGGTTGCCAACTTCCAGGTGGGGCTTGGAGATCAGTTTATCTACTGATGACAGAAATCCATTCCCCTGGAGAAAATGGCTGCTTTCAGAGGTGGACATATACCCTGTTCAGGCGCCTTCTCTCCCCAAATCTCCCCCTCCCCAGGCTCCACTACCAAATCTCCCAGCCCGACCCTGGCTTTTTTGTAGAAAAAGCCCAGCAGGAACTCGTTAGCATAATAGGCCACACCCAACAGCAGAAACTCATTAGCATATTAGGCCACACCACTGACAGCACAGCTTATTAGCATATTAGGCCACACCCCCATGTTACCAGAAGAGTGGTCATCCAGCCACACCCACCTTTTGCTTCTTATTCTGTTTACCTTGTTTGTTAAAACCCTGGGCTTTTTTTGTAGCAGGAATTAATTTGCATGTTAGGCCACATACCCCTAATGTAGCCAATCCTAATGAGTTCCTGCTGTTGGGTGTGGCCTATTATGCTAATGAGTTCCTGCTGGGTGTGGCTAACTCAGGAGCCAGCCGGAACTCCGTTCCTGTGCGTTCCTGCCCAAAAATAGCCCTGGATTTTGTATGGTCTAAGTGTTAGACTGTCGGGTGACCCATAAACAAAGCTTCCCCTATTAAAACAAAGGTCAAGCAGCCACAAAAAGAGTGTCTGTGGGGCAGAATCAGGTGAAGAGAGCAGTGAGGAGTACAGAGTTTGTTTTCCCCTTTGTCATGTCTCCAGTCTCAATTGTCCCCCACAACGTGGGTTGCCAACCTCCAGGTGGTGGCTGGCAATCAGCTGGGATTACAACTGATCTCCAGATGACAGAGATCGGTTTACTGGGAGAAAATGCCCAGTTTAGTAGGTGGGTTCTCTGGCATGATACCCCACCGAAGTCCCTCCTCTACCGAAACCCTGCCCTTTTCAGACTCCACCCCCCAAATCTTCACAACTCTTATTTGCTCCACTGGGATAAACATACAGGTTCCATGGGAGTACAGGTATGTTTTCCCATTCAGATTGCCAACCTCCAGGTGGGGCCTGGAGATCTCCCCGAATTACAACTGATCTCCAGACAACAGAGGTCAGCTGTCCCGGAGAAAACAGCTCGTTTGGAGGTTGGACTCGGTGACAAAATATCGTGAGGAGGTTCCTCCCCTCCCTAAATACCATCCTCCCCGAATCTCCAGGAATTTCCCAACCCAGAGCTGGCTATCCTATTTCCCCTGCATACGGTTGCCAGCTTCCAGGTGGGGCCTGGAGATCTCCCACTTTTGCAACTGATCTCCAGCTGACAGAGATCAGCTCCCCTGGAGAAAATGGCTGCTCTGAAGGGTGGACTCTGTGGCGTCGTACCATGCTGAGACCCCTCCCCAAACCTCTCCTTCTCCTGGATCCACCCACAAAGTCTCCAGGTATTTTCCAACCCAGGCCTGGCAACTCATCCCCTGCTTGGCAAATGGCTACTTCAGGGAAGATACTTCTGGTCATAAAACTGTCGTAGGGGAACACCTCTGGCCTTCCCCACTGCTTTCCCAAACTAATTCCAGTTCCCTGGTGGCTGCTGTGAACTTACCGAGCATCCCTTAGTCTTACAGTCCAGACACACAAGGGAATGGGGGAAATGCTTTGACCCAAGTGGTGAGTTGTGAGTAGGTATTTATATCCTCTTGGGGAATTAGGGCTGCCAAGTCAGCCCGGGGGGGCGGGGGAACCCCACCCCCAAAGTCATCCAGCCAGGATGACTTCCCCAACGTAATGACGTCACCTGGAAGTGATGTCATTACGTTGGGGGCATTGCCAGGGCGACGCTCTGGCAATCGCCCCAAAACTCTATGATACCATAGAGTTTTGGGGCGATTGCCAGAGCGTCGCCCTGGCAACGCCCCCAACATGCTGATGTCACTTCTGGGTGATGACAGCGGGTGCACGTGCTTTGCATGTGCGCCGGGGAAGCTCCCGGACGATGGACGACTCCCCCCTGCCGGTAAGTAAAGAAGACTTGGCAACCCTATGGGGAATAGGGTTGCCAAGTCTTACCTTAAAAAAAGCGGGGGAGTTCCCGGTCCCTCTCCAGGAGTCCGGTGCGCATGCAAAGTGTACGCGCACCACGATGACATCACCCGGAAGTGACATCATCATGCTGGGCACGTTGCTGGGGCAATGCTCTGGTAATCACTCTAACTCTATGGTACCATAGAGTTTTCAGGGCAATTGCTAGAGCATCGCCCTGGCAATGTGCCCAGCGTGATGACGTCACATCCGGGTGATGTCACCATGCCGGGCACGTCGGCCTGATCAGGCCACTTCGGGGGTGGGGTTCCCCCCACTGGCCGGATCTGGACTGGCGGATAGGGGACTCGTTTAGTGGGGGAATCCCCGCGCCCCCGAGGGGACTTGGCAGCCCTACTGGGGAGTTAGCTGGTTTCCAGTTGCTGAGACAGAGGCAGCACAGCAACCCAGTGGCCCTTCATTGACTGAGCCTACAAAACGTGACAGGAGAAGAAGAGGTGGTTTTATACCCCACTTTTCTTTACTTTAAGGAGTCTCAGAGTGAATTACAATCGTCTTCCCTTCCTCTCCCTACAACAGGCACCTTGTGAGGTAGGTCGGGCTGAGGGAGTCCTGAGAGAGAAACGGTGACTGGTCCAAGCCCACCCAGCAGGCCTCATGTGTCTCAAAGTGGTTTACAATTCCCTTCCCTTCCTTTCCTCACAACAGGGCCCTTGTGAAGCCGGTGGGGCTGAGAGAGCCCTGACTCTGAGAGAGAAACTGTGACTGGCCCAGGGTCACCCAGCTGGCCTCCTGTGTCTCAAAGCGGCTTACAATCGCCTTCTCTTCCTCTCCCCACAACAAGCACCTTGTGAGGTAGATGGGGCTGAGAGAGTCCTGACTCAGAGAGAAACTGTGACAGGCCCAAGGTCATCCAGCTGGCTTCATGTGGAGGAAGAGTGAGGAATCAAACCCGGTACACTGCTATACATCACGCTGGCCAATCAAAATGCTGAAAGTATCTTCGGATGCTTCAGAAACATCCCATTTTTTTATTATTTTAGGGGTTAGTGTCCGTCCACAAACGGTCTTGTTCCCAAGCGGTTTCTAATCCATCATTAAAATGCAACAAGCAAAGCCAACAAAGCCCAATCACAATTTTTTTTCCAAAAAAAAATCATCCTCATAATAAACAGAGCCCCAACATTAAAATCATTCTGAGCCACTTAAAAATATTAACCTCTAAAAAAACAACCAGCCACCCAAAGAGGAAATGGGAATAACGCTGATCAGAAAAACAAACTACCCTATCGACATCTGGGGCCATCCAAGATTCTTATTAGGGTAGAGACCTTTCTTATTGCGTTTCAGCTGCCTTGAGTTTATTTCATTTATTTAGAAAATTTCTATGCCACCGCTCCAGAGAGCCTGCTCGAGTGGATTATGACACAATAAAAAAATAAGAAAGCCTTATAAGGACATAAATGGTAAAAGTTTGTCTCAAAAACCCAGAGAGGACATAGAAACAGCATCGATGGCATCTAAAAAGAAATCTGTGTACTCTACGGGGTCCGTGGATGGTGTCGTCATTGTTCTTGTAACGATCAACAGGTACAAATCTGGTCTGTCTAAGCACCTTTCCCCGAAAGCTATTTTTTGCCCTGGAATCCCAGGCATTCATTACTCTCGAAAAGTAAGTCAGAAGTGGATTAGCTCCCATCTGGCCATTTAATTCATTTAACAAACAGAGATGAGATCGAGATACTTAGGTGGCATTGAGAGGCAATGGGGGGGGGGGCAGAGAACATCCATAACAACAAAAACTGGGGCATATTTCCAGCTCTGGGCTAGGGTTGCCAGCTCCAAATCAGGAAAACCCCGGAGATTTGGGGTGGAATCCGGGGAGGACAGGGTTTGAGGGAAGGGGGGACTTTGGTGGGGCATCATGCCACCGAGCCCACCCTCCAAGGCAGCCATTTTCCTCAGGGAAACTGATCTCCGGAGACTGAGGATCAGTTGTGCTTCCAGAAGATCTCCAGGCCCCACCTTGAGGATGGCAACCTTAGATCCTGCCCTGTGCCTTTTCATCACACTGTGGCCTCATGCAGCCCAAAGCATCACCTGGTGTATTTTACATACCAAAGAGTGATCAAATCCCAGAAACACAAGGATCCATTTTTCTTCCAGTCAGTTGATTAACCCTACAGTTTGGTGTAGTAGTTAAGTGCGCGGACTCTAATCTGGGAGAACTGGGTTTGATTCCCCACTCTTCTACTTGCAGCTGCTGGGTGACCTTGGGTTAGTCAAAAGTCCTTTCAAGAGCTGTTCTCTCAAGGACAGTTCTCTCAGAGCTCTCTCAGCCCTGCCTACCTCACAGGGTGCCTGTTGTGGGGAGGGGAAGGGAAAGGAGTTTGTAAGCCGCTCTGAGACCCAGAGTGAAGGGCGGGGTATAAATCCAATCTCTTCTTCTTCTTCTTCAACTGCTCAACAGTTTATCTCCAGACTACAGAGATCAGTTCTCCTGGAGAAAAGGGTGGACTGGTGAGAGCCAGCTTGGTGTAGTGGTTAGGAGCGCGGACCAGGGCTGCCAAGTACCGGCGACGTACCGGTGGGGGGGGAGTTGTTCTCCCCCCGGGAGCTCTTCTGGCATGTGCGCTTTGCGTGCGCGCCACGGCGATGTAATGACGTCACCTCCGGGTGACGTCATTACATGGGGGAAGTCGTCCTCACCGGACGACTTCTGGGGCGGGGTTCCCCCCGCTGGCCAAATGCCGGCCGGCGGATCGGGAACCCCTATAGCGGGGGATCCCCCGCCCCCCGGGCTGACTTGGCAGCCCTAGCGCGGACTCTAATCTGGGAGAACCGGGTTTGATTCCCCACTCCTCCATATGCAGCTATTGGTGTGACCTTGGGTCAGTCACAAGTTCTCTCAGACCTGTTCTCTCAAGGACAGCTTGGGAAAGAGCTCTCTCAGCCCCACCTACCTCACAGGGTGTCTGTTATGGGGAGGAGAAGGGAAAGGGAAAGGAGTTTGTAAGCCGCTCTGAGACCCTGAGTGAAGGGTGGGGTATGAATCCAATCTCCTCCTCCTCCTCCTCTTCTTCTTTTTCTTCTTCTGGAGGACATCTCTCTCTCTCTCTCTCTTCTTTTATGGCGGCCAGCCCAGCAGTCTTGTTTAGATGGCTGGGTGACAGAAATTTAAAGGACAACAACCACTGTTTATTGGCCATTGCCCTGAATGCCCTTCCTGTAATTAAGCTTCCCTTCTCAGACACTTCTCTGAGCTCCCCAGGCCTCTCAAAAGCAGGAGCTCCATTTCTGTTATTGTTCGGGGGAGATGAGTCACTGGAGGAGAGCGCTTATCGCCAGCCAGATTTTTGTACCCATCTTTTGTCTGTGTGAGATATTAGTCACTGGTACCTCTGAGATGACAAGAAAGCTGGGGTTGGGGGGGGGGTCGCTTCCTCTCTCCCTCCCTCCCCCCTTCCTTTTCAGGCTTTCAGGATGCACAGAGAAGAGAATCAAAGTGGAGGGGGAAAAACACATGATCTCTGCATTAAAAAAATCCCCCCTTTCTGTTCAAAGTAGGCCTTTGCCCGTATGATCACTGAATCATAGCTGACGATTCCGGCCTCACCCTGACGAGCGGGGAGGTCCGAAGTGCTGACTGAGCTGCCCCCTTGGCTTGTAGGCCATAAAGAGACAATGGCCCAAGATTGGTTTTGAGAGTTTTCAAGTATTCAAAGAAAGCCGTGCCTGCCTTTTGCCTGGGAGTCCAGACTACAGCGTTTGGGGCGGGGGGGGGGTTTGGAAGGGGCACGGGACAATTTGTACAGAGGTTCTCTGCAAGGGACAGGTTTCTGGCATAGCTGCCGGAAAATCTGCCACGTGGAAAAATGCCTCAGGTTGTATGGCAGTGCCAACAGAGGGGGTGAGGATGAATCATAGAGAATTAGGAGGGTTTGGGCCTAGGGATGATCCTGAACTCCCAAACTATTGGGTTCAGTTCACATCTCCCCGTCTGGGTTTTGTATAAATCTAATCTCTTCTACTTCTGGAAAAAAACAAACTCGTGGTTTTTGTTGCCATGCCAGTTTTTGTTCCTTAAGCCATTTTTTAAAATTAAAATTGACATAATATTGTGATTTCTGTATCAGTGGCATGCAAATGAGATGTACCTAGGGTTGCCAATCTCCAGGTGGGGCCTGAAGCTATCCCGCTATTATAATTGATCTCCAGACAACAGAGATTGGTCCCTCTGGAGAAAATGGCTGGCTTGGAGGGTGGACTCTATGGCGTTATATCCCCCTGAGTTTCTTCACCTCCCCAAACCCTGCCCTCCCCAGACTCCATTCCCAAAATCTCCAGGTATTTCCCCACTGAGAGATGGCAACTTTACATGCAGTGTTCCCTCTAAGCTGAGTTAGTGTGAGCTAGCTCACAGTTTTTTTAGCCTCCGGCTCACACATTTTTGGCTTAGCTCAGGAAGGATGGCTCCAGAGAAAAGTAATTTATGAAGTAGCCAAATGGCTCGCTCACAGCATTAATGCCAGTAAACTCACAAAGTAGAATTTTTGTTCACAAGACTACACAGCTTAGAGGGAGCATTGCTTACGTGTATTATACAAGTAGGAAAAAATGGTGTGAAAATGCCGTAAAAGAAACAAAACAACCATTAGACAATGACAGCAAACTGAACTCAGTTATAGATTCAGATGAGTCCAGTGGCACCTTTAAGACCAACAAAGTATACCCAGAATTAAACTTCGTTGGTCCTTAAAGAATACCTAGAATTAAACTTTGTCGGTCTTAAAGGTGCCACTGAATTCAATCTTTGCTCCATTGCTTCAGACCAATATGGTTACCCCACCTGAATCTATAATTGAGTTCAAGCTTATAACCAGAATTAGACTTCCTTAGGGTGCGTTCAGAAAGGCAGCTAATCCCGCCATTGGCCCGGCTGTAATTTGATCTAGATCTTTTTAATCCAGCACTGCACGACTAGACAGCTCCCCCGTGAATCACTTTACCATGTGTGACTCTTGCGGTGTATTGTCTAGATGGCATCCACTGTAAGGAGCCGTTCAGTCGGCTTTTTAAAAAAAATCCTGTTTGCGCATGCACATATCTACATATCTGTATATGTGCTTATGTACATATGTGCTTCACTGTCTGTGGACGTCGTATGTTTAAGCGGTTATGCGCACATCGCTAAGAATTTTTTGAAATGGCGGCCGTTCGGGATGGTCTGGAGACCATCCCTACGAGCTGATTGCACGCTGGTAGAACGACCTGATGGTGGAAAGTCCGGCATTGGCCCGTCAGTCAGCTTTAGACCAGACTTTCACCACTATCTTTTAAGTACGGATCCCCGACAGGGATCAACGGGCTACTAACAAAAGCGGCACGATTCCCAGATGTTGAGGTCTGGAGACGCACTTTAAATCCACCAGGCATTCGAGCCTGGCGCGGCTCAAAAGAGCCGTATGAACGCACCCTTGAATGTGTCACTGACTGGACTTGAACTCAATTATAATGGCAACATGAAGCGTTCTAAGGAAGTGAAAAGGTCCATGTCTGTTCATCCCTAAAATCTGTGACCATGATATGGTTTAGTTATAACCATTTAGAAATAAAGCAAATGTTTGTCCTTTCATTATTTATGAGGCTGTAAAGAATGTGCTGGACTCAGAAAGGGAATTCATGCGAAAAATTTGTTCGGAGCCCAAGGAACTTACAGCCAGCATAGCGCTGTGGTTCGAGGGACTAGGAACTGTGAAATCCCGGCTCAAATCCCTGCTCTGCTCTTGAAGTTTGCCAGCTCCCACCTTGAAGTGTACCAGGTGGGCCACTGACTCACTCTCAGCCTCTCCTGCCTCGCAGGGTTGTTGTGAGGATAAAGTGGAGAAGGGGAGAATCATGTATCCCTCCCCAAGTGCCTTGGAGGAGTAAAGGTAAAAGGGAAAGGTTTCACTTGCTTGAAAGCCAGTCAAATCTGACTCAAGGGGGTGCTGCTCATCTCCGTTTCCAAGCCGAAGAGCCAGCACTGTCCAAAGACTTTTTCCGTGATCATGTGGCCATCATGACTACACCATGACTAGGTGCATGGAATGCTCTTACCTGCCCACCAAAGTGGTACCTATTTATCTACTTGCAATTTCTTGCTTTCGAACTGCTAGGTTGGAGGAAGGGTGGGGTAAAAACATTCTCAATCCATAAAACGATGCTTGGGCCCTCGAGATGTCCAGTGCGACTGGACCAGGATTGGCCAACTCATGATCAAACTGAGAACAAGCGTTTGCTTTCCTTTAACACAGTCTGGTAAGAGTTTAAGCAGCTCGAGAATGGTTAACAGAGGCCTGCTCTGAAATGCTCACAAATTAACTAACGTTGGGCTTGCCATTCCATAATAGGTGAGCGTTCCCAGGGGTTTAAAAAACCCTTCTTGCCGTTTCCTCTTTCGGTTCTCTCTCTCTATATATAAACTAGACAAGACACAGAAAGGGACCTCCAGGGCATTGGGTAGCTGGGAGAGTGTATGTATTTGGACTGGGGCCCTGTCATGGAATTAACTCTTCCCCACCCAGCCATTTTCCTGACCTCAAATGACCTTTGAGAGCTGCTGTTCACCCTGATTTTTTTTGGGGGGGGGAGATAAAGCATTCTATAGGCAACATGTTTCTGCCACGTGGGGTAAACAGCACTACCGTGGTTGAGCATCTTGAAGAAGAAAAAGAAGAGATTGAATTTCTACCCCGCCCTTCACTCAGAGCGGCTTACAAACTCCTTTCCCTTCCCCTCCCCACATCAGGCACCCTGTGAGGTAGGCGGGGCTGAGAGAGCTCTTTTCCAAACTGCCCTTGAGAGAACAGCTCTGAGAGAACTATGCCTTGTCCAAGGTCCTCCAGCAGCTGCCAAGTGGAGGAGTGGGGAATCAAGACTCCCAGATTAGAGTCCATGCACTTAACCACTACACCAAACTGGCTCTCTGAGGCTGGGGAAATGGTGCTGGGGGAAGGGTTAACCCCCCTCACCCCATGCCACAGCCCCAGTTTGCATTCCCCACCCCCAGGATTCATCAATACAAAGGAGGCTGAGGCAATCCGCTCCCAGACCTCTAGTTTCATTTGACATAGAGATGAGTGAACATCCTTGTCCATAACCAGAAACCGTTTGCATTAACACTGAGCCAGTGGGGTGTAGTGATTTGGTTAAGGGTGTCAAACTAGTATCTGGGAGACCCAGGTTCGAATCCCCACTTGTGCCATGGAAGCTCGCTGGGTGACTTTGGGCTGGTCACACTTTCTCAGCCTAACCTACCTTACAGGGTTGTTGTGGGGATGAAAAAGAGGAGAAGGGAATGACGTCAGCAGCTTTGGCTTCCTATTAGGGATAGGAGTGTGGTATATCACAAAGATGATCAGGGGCCTGGAGACTGAGCTTTACGAGGCAAGGCTAAGGGCCTTGGGAATGTTTAGTTTGGAGAAGAGGAGGTTGAGGGGGGATTTGATGGCTCTCTTTAAAGATTTGAAAGGCTGTCATTTGGAGGAGGGCAAGGAGCTGTTCCAGTTGGCAGCAGAGGATAGGACCCGAAGGAACGGGTTTAAATTACACGCAGAAAGGTATCGGCTGGAAAACCTTTTTCACGGTCAAAGGTGGAATCAGCTGCCTAGGGAGGTGGTGAGCTCCCCTTCACTGGCAGCTTTCAAGAAAAGGCTGGACGAATATTTGTCAGAGATACTTTAGGCTGGTCCTGCATTGGGCCGGGGGTTGGACGAGATGGTCTGTAGGGCCCCTTCCAACTCTATGATTCTATGATTCTATAAATGAAGTATTTAAAAAAAAACAAACACCCATCATTTATTTGCCATCTTACTCTGCAGAGGGAACCGAAAGTGGTTTACATCATTTACCCACGTAGCATGTAAAATGTTTACAATTTGATTACAGCAGGAGTCATTTCATAGAAAAAGAGGTGCAGGAGCTCATTAGCATAACTCATTTGCATATGCCACACCCCCTAACATACCGGAAGTGTGTCAGAAGGCAACACCCACCCCTCAGGCTCCACTCCACAGGTGAGTGAAACTGACCTGCTCTTCCTCCATTCCCTTCCCCATCCAATACTTTGTGCAATAAAAATAAGTGTAAAGAACACACCCTCATTCTCTTCCTGCTCCCTTGAAACCACCAGGTTTCCAGTAGACTTGAGATACCCAGGACATGTGCACCACCCATCCCTTCCCCTCCCCCTCCCCACAACAAGACACCCTGTGAGGTAGGTGGGGCTGAGAGAGGTCTTTTGAGAACTGCTCATGAGAGAACAGCTCTGAGAGAACTTGTGACTGGCCCAAGGTCACACCAGCAGCTGCATGTGGAGGAGTGGGGAATCAAACCCGGTTCTCCCAAATTAGAGTCCAACTCCTGACCACTACACCAAACTGATGGGGTGGAAGCTGTTGAAGGGTTGATGAAATTTCTCCAGTACTTATGTGCCATGTGCCCAGATAAAAAATGGTATACTTAGAAACTTTATATGCCACCTTGAGCAAGTCTCTGGAAAAGCAGAGCACAGTCATAAAAGGAACAATGATAAAATTATCAATATTAAAACAAAACATTAAAAACAATAAAGACCCTAGCAGGGCTTTCCCCGGGGCGCTGCACCTCTGCACTGCTGGGAGAAGCCGAGGAGGGGGTGGGGCTTGGTCATGTGCCCGCCCCCTGGGCTCCTCACTCCCGGAGCTGTGCTCCTGTGCGCTCCCGCTCCAACGGGCCCCTGGATTACAGTCTGGACACTTGGGTCAGTCCAGGATTTCACCATTAGGAATGATATGTTCAACTTAAGGAAATCCAGAACAAGGGGAGCCTCAGTTTTTATACCACTAGTGCTGAGTTTTCTTTTCTTGCTCAGAGCCCTGCGGACAGGGATGGTGTATCTATGCAAGGAAAAGCATCCGGCCCCAACCTCTAGGCACAAGTTGGGATGGGGGATTCGGACAATGCAGCTTACAATCAGTGCCTAAAAAGTCACAAATACATTCAAGCCTTAAGAGAGATTTGGGCGGGTATTCGTCTTGGTCTGCAGCAGCAGAATAAAGTTCGAGTTCAGCGGCGCCTATAAGACCAACAAAGTTTACGTTTCCCTTGCTCAAAAGCCAGCCGAATCTGACTCTAGGGGGCGGTGCTCATCTCCGTTTCCAAGCCGAACAGTCAGTGCTGTCCGAAGACTTTTTCATGGTCATTTTAAATTTGTTTTTATTTATATTCTCATTTATATCCTGCCCTACCCCGCCACAGCAGGCTCAGGGTGTGGCTGGCATGACTAAACGCGGAGGCACAGGGAACTGTGGAACTATTTATCTACTTGCAATTTCTTGCTTTTGAACTGCTAAGTTGGCAGGAGCTGGGGCCAGAGACGGGAGCTCACTTCGTCATGTCTCGAACTGTCCAGCTACCGACCTTCCGGCCTGCAGCTCAGCGTCTTAACCTCTGAGCCACCGTGGCCCTTTAACAAAGTTTAGTTCAAGGTATAAACTTTAATGTGCAAGCACCCTTCTTCAGATGAACCTTCATTCATTTGCCATCTTTCTCCGCATAATGGACTGCCTCTTCGGATGAATCTGAAAAAGTGTGCGTGCACACGGAAGCTTATACCCGGAATAAAACTTGGTCGCCCTTAAAGGAGCCGCTGGACTCGAACTTTGTCCTATTAAAACCTTAAAACACTCTTTAAGGTGGATATCTCATTTGTCCTATGGGTGGTACACAGACTGGGAAAGGAGCCCTTAAAAGGCGCCGGTTGCTTACAACCAAGGATCCCCCTCCCCACCCCCTTGTTTCTGCAGTTTACTTAATCGTAGCTAAACAGTTCCTCATTCTGTCAACAAGTTGCAAAGTCTCCCCCCCCCCCGCCCATTCCGGCTGCCATCCTTCTTCTGCTGGGTGTGTGTGTGTGTGTGTGTCCGGGGAAGATTTGCATTTCCCGATTTTCATCTTGGCAACACAAAACCGGCAGCTGCAAACAATCCCCCCCCCCCAAAAAAGACTAGGTGATGATTTGCAGGTGTTTGGGCAATGTGTGAAGGAAGGAAGAGGAGGCGGGGTGGACTTTCCTCTCCCTCACTGCCCCCCAACCTCATCCACAGCTGTATTTCGAATAAGCAGAAGATACCGCTGGCTTGGAAGTCAACCCTTCTCTCCCCCCCCCCCCCCAGCAACACATTCTTAACCTTCTATCTTATGCATGGATCACTGGTTAGCTTAGAAATGTGAAGACACAAAAGGGGGCGCCGGGCCTGTAAGCCTTGGCGGTAGTAATGGCTGTTTATAAGCCTAATCCATCACATTTAGTGGACACCTCCATTTTTGTCCCTCTGAAAAGGTATATAAAGAAAAAATAAAATGGCATCGCTTCGCCTCCGAGGCGCCTGGGTAAATATTTTAACTATTTACAAGATTGCCGCAATGACAAAGGGAGCGTCTGTGGCCCGTTTTACCCACAGGCCTTTGGATCACAGGAGGACAATCCAGATGCTCCGTCCAATTTACTTTTTATTTTTTAAAAAACACCCTCTTCACGACTGCTTTTTTTTAAAAAAAGAACATGACTTTTGCGTTCTTCGTTGTGGTTTAATATTCCAAATGTGTCGTCTCGTTTCCCTCAAAATACGTTTGGGATACATACATTTTTTAAAAATGCAACCCAGTATTGTTAAGAAAATCACAGGAATGAGAGGAAACTCCCATTTCTGTAATATGGACAGGGCACGGAACAATCTGATCACCAGAAAATAACTCTTGGCGTTTGGGATCCGCGATGTTTTCTTTCTCACTCGCCTTTTATCTGGAGCAAGTCAAGGTTAGCTTTGGGTCAGCATCTTAGATAAACTTCAGCTGCTACTTGGCAAGGGTTGCAAGCTTCTCTTTCACTCTCTTCTACTAGGTTTTATATTGACGTCCCTTCATCAGAAGGCAAAGATAGCGAGCTTTGAAATAATGTGGTGGTTTTCTAAGAAAAAAAGTATTCTCCTTGTACACGAGAACCAAAACAGCTATGAAGAAGAAGAAGAGAAGAGAAGAGATTGGATTTATACCCCGCCCTTCACTCACTTGGAGTCTCAGAGCGGCTTACAAACTCCTTTCCCTTCCCCTCCCCACAACCGTCACCCTGTGAGGTAGGTGGGGCTGAGAGAGCTCTTTCCCAAGCTGTCCTTGAGAGAACAGCTGGTACAGAGCTATGGCTTGCCCAAGGTCATCCAGCCAGGTGCAAGTGGAGGAGTGGGGAATCAAACCCGGTTCTCCCAGATTAGAGTCCGCACACTTAACCACTACACCAAACTGGCTCTCGGGCACTATTTATTTAAGTAATTTATTACCCCACTTTTCTCTCCAGACAAGGAACCAAAGTTGCCCCAGCTTTTTATGCAATAAATACTGCACACTATTTAACTTAAAGTGTGCCCAATGTTATACAGGGTTGCCAGCTGCAGGTTGGAAAAATCCTGGAGACTTTGGGGTAAACCCTGAGAAAGGTGACATTTGGGGAGGGACCTCAGCAGGTATTATGCCCCAAAACCCGCCCTCCAAAGCAGCCATTTTCTCCAAGGAAACTGATGTCTGCCATTTGGAGATTAGCTATTATTCCTCCAGGTGTCACCTGAAGGTTGGCAACCCTAGGCATATTAGATCTTGCTGGATCTGTACCCCTCAGTCTCTCCCCGCTGAAACACTGAAATCTGGGCAGGTACCCTTTCCTGAATGGGGGCCACTGTATTGTAATTCTCGGTTGATGTCACGGACATCCAGAGACCTGGGGAATTTCATACCAGATTAGTATATCATTGAAGATTTTGTTGTGCGTGTGCAGTCACCGTGAGAAGTTATCCATGGCCTACTCCATAAATTGTCAGCAACCACACAGCATATGAGGAAGCAACACCTGGCTTCAGTTTCTATACATTTGCATGAGTGCATTTTTATTATAGTATTATTGTCCAGTGAGGAAGGCTGAAACGTGTATGGACTTATTGGTCATTTGATGTAAGCATCCAGTATTTATGTGAAATCATCAACTCTTTGTGTAAAACGACTAAAGCTTATTTCAAGCTCACGTCAATGTTCTACGAAGTCTGACTTTCAGACCTCTTGTTTTTGATCTCTTAATATTTTGCTATTGTGTACACGACAAATAGGGTCTGCAGAGGCTCAAGTAGTTGAGATGCTGAACTGCAGACCGGAAGGTCGGTAGTTCAGCAGTTTGAGACCTGAGTGCCGCGTGACGAAGTGAGCTCCTGTCTCTGGTCCTAGCCCCTGCCAACATAGCAGTTTGAAAGCAAGAAACTGCAAGTAGATAAACAGATTTTGCTTCAGTGGGAAGGTAACAGCGTTCTGTGCGCCTCGGCATCTAGTCATGCTAGCCACATGACCACGGAAAAAGTCTTTGGACAGTGCTGGCTCTTCAGCTTGGAAACGGAGATGAGCACTGAATCCCTAGAGTCGGATTCGACTGGCTTTGAAGCAAGGGAAACCTTTACCTACACTATAAATAAACTGAGATATCTGGCTGTCCTCGATCAGGGCCAGGTCCTTTTTGGCCCTGGTGGAACTCTTGGCCAACTTCCACCAGGGCCCTGTGGGACCTAGGCTTATGGTTGAGGACAGGCTTATGGCCAGGCTTATGGTTGAGGACAGCAACAGTTTTCCACCATAGCTGGCACCTTACTCTTATCTTCCATCTTACCTGCTTCAGCCTCCTCCTTAACCTGCCCACAAGACTGAAGAACAGCTCAGAGTAGGTTTTAGATTAATTATGGATGCCATCTGGGGACTACTAAATTGGGATTGACTGACTGATGATTTTAGGGTCTTCATATTGTTTTTAATAACATTACAACAATGTTTTGCTGTAAATCACCCAGCGCCCTGTGCATTCAGGGACTTGGTGCTCCAGAAATTTAAACTATAAATGTAAATAAATACATATTTGATATTTGGTGTAGTGGTTAAGTGCACGGCCTCTAATCTGGAAGAGCCGGGTTTGATTCCCCACTCGTCCACTTGCACCTGCTGGATGACCTTGGGCAAGCCATAGTTCTGGCACAGCTGTTCTTGAAAAAGAACAGTTTCTGTCAGAGCTCTCTCAGCCCCACCTACCTGACAGGGTGTCTGTTGTGGAGAGGGGAAGGGAAAGGAGATTGTAAACCGCTCTGAGACTCCTTCGAGTAGTGAAGGGTAGAGTATAAATCCAATCTCTTCTCTTCTTCTACTTCTAATATTTGTCTTTCAGTTAGCGTAACCCTTTGAACGGTGCCGCCCTTTCCGGAATGCCAAAGAGATCAATGGGATTTGCTTTCCCGTAACACATTTAGGGCCTTGGTGTAAGAGGTATTGGCACTTTCCAAAAAGTCAGCCTTTGGGAGGGCGGCACCGTACCTTCACAAAAGGTCCAGCCATGGCTGTTGTTGTCCCGAGGAATGTGCGGTTTACATTTCGCAGCTCTTCACCAAAGCAATGAATGAACCAGCCGTAAACAAACATTCCCGGCTGGGTGTTGTTTCAGTGGCCCTCCAACGATGCCCTGGCCACAAAGACCAAAAGAAAAAAAAATGTTTATCAGCCGGAGCTCTTGGCTCCAGTTCCAGTGGGGCAGCCATAAAACAAGGCATCGTCCAAACATTTTCACAGCTGAGTTTGCCCTTTCATAAACATACCCAAACGGCAGTCCTTGGAGGTCAACAACAAAAAAAATAAACGCAACCAAGAGGGCCCTGTTGTGCCCAAGAAGCAAGAAGGGGAAAAGAGGCTCTAAAGCACTGATGATAAAACACAGCAAGCCAGCCAGCCGGCCCGGCTTTTCCTCTCTGATCTCCAGACTATGTTTGCTATTAAGGATAATGGATTCTGGAAGTTCAGGGCATGCTTAGAAGGGAAGGAGGCATCACTCCACCTCTGTCCAATTTCCACTAAGCTCCCCCAAAATATATTGTTTCAAGAGCTCCAGTTCTGCACCATCGGAAATTAAGAACAGTCCCGCTGGATTGCACTAAAACAATGCAAAAATGAAATTATCTCGTTTAACAGCCCCTCAAGAGCAGCCAATCAGATGGCTTTGGGAAGCCCACGAGCCTGGCTTGAAGGAAACGTCTGCCTCCCACCAATTGTGCTCAATCCAGAGGTATTCTGCTGTTGTGTTTGGAGGTCCTCTGTAATGGCTAACCAAGAGGCAACATGGTATAGCGGTGAAGAGCAGTGGACTATAATCTGGAGAACCAGGTTTGATTCCCCACTCCTCCTCCATGTGAATCCTGCTGGGTGACCTTGGGCCAGCCATAATTCCCTCAGAACTCTCTCAGGCCCACCTACGTCACAAGGTGATTCTTGTGGGGAGAGGAAGGGAAGGCGATTGTAAGCCCCGTTGAGACTCCTCAGGGTAGCTCTTCTCTCCTTTGTCATCTCCATCAATCAGTCTAATCTGTTTTTAAAGCCATCTAAGCTAGTGGCCATATCCAGGGGGCCGTTGGAGCAGGAGCGCACAGGAGCGCAGCTCCGGGAGTAAAAAGCCCAGGGGGCGGGCACATGACCAAGCCCCACCCCCTCCTCGGCTTCCCCGAGCAGTGGAGAGGCGCAGCGCCCTGGGGAAAGCCCTGCTAGGGTCTTTATTGTTTTTAATGTTTTGTTTTAATATTGATAATTTTATCATTGCTCCTTTTATGACTGTGCTCTGCTTTTCCAGAGACTTGCTCAAGGTGGCATATAAATTTTCTAAGTATACCATTTTTTATCTGGGCACATGGCACATAAGTACTGGAGAAATTTCACCAACCTTCAGCAGCTTCCATCCCATCAGTTTGGTGTAGTGGTCAGGAGTTGGACTCTAATCTGGGAGAACCGGGTTTGATTCCCCACTCCTCCACATGCAGCTGCTGGTGTGACCTTGGGCCAGTCACAAGTTCTCTCAGAGCTGTTCTCTCATGAGCAGTTCTCAAAAGACCTCTCTCAGCCCCACCTACCTCACAGGGTGTCTTGTTGTGGGGAGGGGAAGGGGAAGGGATGGGTGGGGCACATGTCCTGGGTATCTCAAGTCTACTTGAAACCTGGTGGTTTCAAGGGAGCAGGAAGAGAATGAGGGTGTGTTCTTTACGCTTATTTTTATTGCACCAAGTATTGGATGGGGAAGGGAATGGAGGAAGAGCAGGTCAGTTTCACTCACCTGTGGAGTGGAGCCTGAGGGGTGGGTGTTGCCTTCTGACACACTTCCGGCATGTTAGGGGGTGTGGCAAATGCAAATGAGTTATGCAAATGAGTTATGGTAATGAGCTCCTGCACCTCTTTTTCTACAAAATGACCCCTGGCCATATCTTTCGACAGGGTAGGGTTGCCAGGTTCCTCTTGGCCACCGTTGGGGGATGGGGGGTAGGGTTGCCAGATCCAGGTGGAGAAACTCCTGGCAGTCTGGGGATGGAGCCTGGAAAGGACAGGGACCTCAGTGGAGTTCAGTGCTATAGAGTCCACCCTCCGAAGCATCCATTTCCCCCCCAGAGGATCTGACCTCTGTAGTCTGAAGATGAACTGTAATTCCAGGGGATCGCCAGGTTCCACCTGGAGGCCAGCATCCCTAGACAGGGTAATAATGCAATCCTAGGCAGAGTTGTTCCAACTTAAGTCTACTGAAATCAAATGGCTTATACTGGTGAAACTCTTGTCTAGGATTGCACTATTAGTTACTTGTGATTATTGACAAATATGTAAGTTACATGGTAGGGTTGCCAGATCCAGGTTGGGAAATTCCTGGCGGTTTGGGGGGAAGAGTCTGGGGGAAAGAAGGCAGGAAGGGACTTCAGTGGGGTATAGTGCCACGGAGTCCACCTTCCAAAGCAGCCATTTTCTCCAGGGGAACGGATATGTGTCACCTGAAGATCGCTTGAAATCCCAGGAAATCACCAGCAGCCACTACCTGGAGGTTGGCAGCAATACTATATGGATGAGGAGGCAAGCACCCGGAAATCATCTCTAATCAGTGTGTGAGCCAGCATCAAATAATTTATATTATTTCCTCCCACATTTAATCTGCTTCTTAGTTCTGATGGACTTTCAGCTTGGCTAACAAAATAAAGAAAAGAGTCAAAGAATTAAACAGAGAGAGAGAGAGAGAGAGAGAGACGGGAGGTATTAAAACAATACAGCCAGTACTGATTCACTCACAAAGGTTTTCAGGAATAATTTAAAAAAATGTCTGGAGCTCCTGTTTCTGCTACTAACTAGCTCACAACTTTCCTCCCTCTCTTCTCCCTTCTACAAATGGTGTATGTGATAGTCAGTTATCATAGGGGTACCAGCCTCCAGGTGGGGCCTGGAGATCTCCTGGAATTACAACTGACCTCCCGACTAAAGAGAACAGTTCCCCAGGCAGGTTTGAGGGGCAGACTCTGTGGCATTTTGCCCTGCTGAGGTCCCTCTCCAGTTTGGTGTAGTGGTTAAGTGCGTGGACTCAAATCTGGGAGAACCAGGTTTGATTCCCCACGCCTCCACTTGCACCTGCTGGATGACCTTGGGCAAGCCATAGTTCTGACAAGAGCTGTTCTTGAAAGAGCAGTTTCTCTCAGAGCTCTCTCAGCCCCACCTACCTCACAGGGTGTCTGTTGTGGGGAGGGGAAGGGAAAGGAGTCTGTAAGCCGCTCTGTGATTCCAAGGGAAGGGTGGCGCATAAATCCAATCTCCTCCCCCTCCTCCTCTTTTTCTTCTTCTTCCCCAGATTCTGCCCTCCATAGGCTCCATCCCCAAATTTCCAGGACTTTCCCAACCCAGCACTGGCAATGCTAAGTTATCCTGACGTATCAACTCAGGGCAATTCTGCATTGGCTTTTCCCGCCGTTGTTTTACCAAACCCACGTTGGAACAGAAATTCCTCTCTGTGTTGCATGCCACTTTCGCTTTCTTTGATCATCGGACTTTATGGTACCCTCTGCACTGCAGGCTATGGTTTTGAGCTGCACCTTTGGTAAAACAAGGGAGGGAAAAGCCAACGCAGAATCACCCACAGAATGACACAGAAAATGAAACCCACAAGAACCCTGATGACTTAATAATAAAAGAAGAACCCACGGGGTTGTTGAAAGGAGATTCCCGCTAAACAGAACCTAGAAATCGGAATGGGATTACTTCTGCTTATTATCCAGCAAGGAGTTTATTGCCCAGGTAAATTCTACTGCGTCCATGGGCCCCTTGACTGAAACCCTCCGGTCGACCCACATCCCGGCTTTCTCAGACTATCCCCCTCCTTTGAGATCATCACTTTTAGCAAATCATTAGCCTGCACTTCAAATACTGACTCCTTTTGGCATAATCTGATTTATAGGTTGCAGGACCCCTTCTGTTAATTTAAGGAGACGAGCTCAGATTTCGGACCGTGCCTGAGTAATTGCACCAAAAAAGAACAAGGGGTTGGTTTAAGAGGACTTTCAAAAAGAAGAACAAAGAGAGGGTCCGGGACTCAAAAAGACGAGATGCCGGCGTTCCCTAAAAATACTTTCCCCCTCCAAAAATATGGTGCTGTGGGTTCCAGTTCCGACTGCAAGTGTGGTGTTGGGCGGGGGGATGGGTGTGGAACATTTCCCCCATGGGTATTTTCCTGATCTGAAACGGTCCCCCATATGTATTTTCCTGATCTGAAATGGCCCTAGGAAACCATTATTTGCCCTATTGGGGAAATTTAGGAGTGAAGAAGAGAAGAAGAGAAGAGACTGGATTTATACCCTGCCCTTCACTGGGAGTCTCAGAATGGCTTACAAACTCCTTTCCCTTCCCTTCCCCACAACAGACACCCTGTGAGGTAGGTGGGGCTGAGAGAGCTGTTTCCAGAGCTGTCCTTGAGGGAACAGCTGTGACAGAACTATGGCTTGCCCAAGGTCATCCAGCAGCTGCATATGGAGGAGTGGGGAATCAAACCCGTTTTTCCCAGATTAGAATCCTTGGGGGAGGGCTTGCCTGCTTATCCTAATCACAATAATTGCCTCAGCTAACGGCCAAGTTCTGTTTAGGACCAGTTATGACCACCATGCTGAGGATGGCACCCTGAGAGAACCCTAGATTGGCAACGTTGGGGTTAACCCTACCTAAAAAAATTTATGAAGAAGAAGAAGAGGCGGAGGAGGAAGAGGAGATTGGATTTATACCTTGCCCTTCACTTGGAGTTTCAGAGCAACTTACAAACTCCTTTCCCTCCCTCTCCCCAAAACAGACACCCTGTGAGGTAGGTGGAGCTGAGAGAGCTCTGAGACAACTGTCCTTGAAAGAACAGCCCTGAAAGAACTTGTGACTGACCCAAGGTCACACCAGCAGCTGCATATGGAGGAGTGGGGAATCAAACCTGGTTCTCCCGGATTAAAGTCCACATTCCTAACCACGACACCAAACTGGCTCTCAGCTGGCTGTACTTCTACACCTGGAGTTCCTTCGTTGCAACATGCCTCCCACCTTCTGACTGGGATATAAGGACTCTGAGATTGAGCAGTCCTTGAAAGAGCTCTCTCAGCCCCGCCTGCCTCACAGGGTGTCTGTTGCGGGGAGGGGAAGGGAAGGAGATTGTAAGCCATTTGAAGTCTCAAAATGAAGGGTGGGGTATTAATCCAATCTCCTCCTCCTCCTCCTCCAGTACACACTGAAATCAGAGAAGAAATGCTTAGGGGCAGAAAATTAGCATCTGTACAGATCTTCTTTTCAACTCGTATCTGACGAAGGGAGCTCGGACTCTCAAAAGTTCATTCCCCGAAAACCATGTTGTTCTCTAAGGTACTACTGGACACAAATCTTGCTGTTTGTGAAAACAGATGTAATTTTTTTTTGGGGGGGGGGGGTGGAAATCTTGAGGGTTAGGCCAAAAGTCTAAAGTTAGGATCAAAGAATTCCTCAGCCATTGCTTCTGCTTCCGAAATGAGAGCCGTCCATTTGGAGCTCGGAGATCCAGGGACGAATTCGGAGGTGGAGGATTTGGGAACCCTGCCGGAGGCATGGAGATCCTTCCTGCCGTCCACATGGGGCAGGACTTCAGTTCTCCAGCGTCCCACTTCCCAGCTCCCGGTTTGCCACCTCAAATCCATTAAGCCTCATATCAAAGTAAAAACAAGACCCCTCAAAGAGAACACATTAGCAGATAAAGTGGGGAAGGGGAGGGGCCTCACCGAGGAGCAGCTCAAATCGACACAAGTCAAAGAAATCAAATACGGATTGTACAACTTCAATATCCCAACAGCTGAAAGGAGTTCAACTTCAAGGCTATCGCTGTCAGGAAGAGGAGAGGGAGGGGAAAGAACCCCTCCCCAAACCAAATACAAAATTTGCCCTGAAGCGCAAGCACATTAGTAATATCAGGGAGAGGGTCAAGAGACAGTGCGTTATGGACATAAAATCCTTTGTAGCCAAACCAATTAACCCTAACCCTGCGTAACCCTTTTCCTCCTGGCCATTCGTTTAAAGAGTTTTACAATTTACTGCCTGTGTTCTCAGGGGAGGTCCCCACTTCACTCCGCTCGCCTTCTTTCACAGCCACACACAGGCAACCCTGCTGTGTTAGAAGCCACAGGATCCAGAGGAAGAAATCCAGAATTTGGCAGATGTGGCGAGGGAAAACCAGGCTCGGATCCAGCAGCAGGGCTGTGCTGAGTCAGCAGGTTAGAAATAATCCACACAGAAGGACTGCTTATCAAGGAATGGAGGAAGCGGCCTCCTACGAAGTCAGAGCTCTGGTCCCTCTAGCACTTAGGGAAGGCCAGCCTCCAGGTGGGACCTGGGGATCCCCCAAAATTACAGGCCATCTCCAGACTAAGAGATGACTTGGGGAGGGGCATGAGAGAGGTTTATAAAATTATGCATGAGATGGAGAGAGCTGACAAAAAGACATTTTCCTCCCTCTCCCAAAATCCTAGAACTCTAGGATGAAGCTGATGGGTAGTGGGTTTAGGATGGACAAAAGAAAATACTTCTTTAAAGTGATTAAAATGTGGACTTCGCTGCCAGAGGATGTGGTGATGGCCACAGGAATAAATAACTTTCAAGGGGGAAGAAGAAGAAGAAGAAGAAGAAGAAGAAGAAGAAGAAGAGGAGGAGGAGGAGGAGGAGACTGTTTTTTTTAAAAAAAAATAAATCAGTTTTTGTCTGAAAGAATTCTGTTGCCAGTATTCCAGCTATGAAGGAGCCACATAGAAGGACAACTCATATCGTTTGCCATATGGTTCCTCCCCCCCCCCCCCCCGGGTGCTCAAAATCCTCACATCACAATTTGGCCAGGTACCAAAATTTCTATTTACTTCTTAAAACAAAATGCTTTTAGATTATTGAAGTTCTGGGCTGCAAGCTATAGGCTTGCTTCTTGAGATTAGGGTTGACAAGTCCTGGTTGGAAAATACCTGGGGATTTTGGGAGCAGAGCCAGGAGAAGGTGGGGTTTAGGGAGGGGAGGGGCCTCAGCATGGTACAATGCCATAGAGTCCACCCTTCAAAGCAGCCATTTTCTCCAGGGCAGCTGATCTCTGTCAGCTGGAGATCAGTTGTAAAAGCGGGAGATCCCCAGGCCCCACCTGGAGGATGGCAACCCTACTTGAGATCCAGTCATGGCTTTTCTCCACTCAGTTGGAGGAGGAGGCTTCGGCAGAGTCTGTGAGGTACCACATTTCATTTGCAGGGAGAACTCACTGGAAAATAGCTGCCTCTAGGGTTCCCAGACACGCCCCCCCCAGGCCTCTGATCAGCTGGCCCGTAGCGGGACTTATCAGGTGAAACAGGAAGGTCCAGGCCATGTCACCAATGTCACACAGGAAGTGACATCATCATGCCAGCAACATTCTCGAGATGTTCTGGTATTTGGGCAAAAACTCTGTGGTAGAAGCTGATTTTACCATAAAGATTTTGCCCAAATACCAGAGCTTTGCAGCAATGACACAGCATGATGATGTTACTTCCTATGTGATGCTGGTGACATGGGCTCGGCCTTCCTCTCTCCCCCCATCCCCGCCAGTTGCCGGGAGGGACCTGGCAAACCTAGCTGTCCCCATCAAGGAAGATGCTAGACTTAGAACCTCCCAAAATTCTGAGATTGGCCCCAGAACCCCATGACAGTGGCAGTGCCCACTCCCTGATCTTAGAATTCCAGAAGTGCCCACAAATTCAAAAAAAATTTGAGGTCCCTGTTGTAAACCAAGTAGTCAGATGCCCGTTTAATATATATTAGCCAAGATTAACTCGTGCCATTCATTTTCTTGTTTGCATTGTAAAAAGACAATTACGTTCCCCCATTCCATTTAAACTCATTAATAAATGAACGAATGCGCCCGCTCCCTTAGTAGAAACTCAGCTTCTGTACACAGATACCAGCTCGTGCAGGAAAATTACATTTGTGGGATCAACATGTCTGGAAGAGGCCACAACCCTTGAGAAATTGAACCAAAAGCTCTCAATCCTATCCATCCAGAACTTGTCCATATTTCACTCCCGTTATACAAAGTCCATGAAGGTTTTGGGGTGACTGATCCTACTAGGTCAAAGTCAAGACTTGTTTTGCTAGTAACTTCTGGAAGAACCTGGGATGACCCTCCTTTTGAACACACCGAAGCCGACCAGTTCGCAGGGGGAAGCCGAAGGAAGTGTTTTCATTTCCTCCACTTGATCTCTCTTGAAAGATAACGAGACATTCAGGTAACTACTTAAGTGGAACTCTTGGTGTTCGGTTACCAACTTTTCCCTCCTTTTTAGTACCCCAGGGGCCAAAGAGCAACTGTTAATGACACACTTACCGGAAAGAAGGCTAAGCTTGCTGACACTGAAGTGGAGGCAGCGGTAACATTTCAGCACTAGCTCCATCCTGACTTAATACACCGAAACCCGCTGAAGTTTTCGCAGTTGTCCTGGAACTGAAAAAGTAGCTGTACTGTGTCAGGAAAAAAGAGGACACATTATTTTTTATTTTTTATTTTAATTTGGAAAATATAATACACAGTGAAACACAGCATTAATGCTGAGCATTGAATAAGCATCAGAGGAGGAGACAACCGCAGGGTAGTTGCTTGTTTTGGATGTTCTCGCCCTGGGTTGGACACTACTATTCACTTCCACTAAGCCAAATCCGTTGATCAAGTCTTGCTCCAATGGAGGAAGACTTATCCACTGGTGGAAGTCTCTCTTTTTTTCTTTTTCTGTATTGGAAGAAGTCTTTCTCAATCTTGGAAGAAGTCTTTCTCAATTGGGAGCCAGTTTGGTGTAGTGGTTAAGTGCGCAGACTCTAATCTGGGAGAACCGGGTTTGATTCCCCACTCCTCCACTTGCACCTGGCTGGATGACCTTGGGCAAGCCATAGCTCTGTACCAGCTGTTCCCTCAAGGACAGCTTGGGAAAGTGCTCTCTCAGCCCCACCTACCTCACAGGGTGTCTGTTGTGGGGAGGGGAAGGGAAAAGGAGTTTGTAAGCCGCTCTGAGACTCCCTTGGGGAGTGGAGGGCGGGGTATAAATCCAATCTCTTCTTCTTCTTCTTCTTCTTCTTCAATCGAAGAAAGACTAAGGGCGCTTTCGCACACGCTGAATAATGAATTTTCAACCCACTTTCAAGGTACTTTGCAACTGGAGTTTATTGGGTGAAACGACAAAAATCCACTTGCAAATGATTGTTAAAGTGCATTGAAAGTGGACTGAAAGTGGATTATTCGGAGTTTGTGAAAGTGACATTAGACATAGTCTAAACTAAGGAATGGGCTGCAGCACCTCAAGTGGTTAAGACGCCAAACTGCAGACCAGTAGTTCAGCAGTTCGAGACCTGAGCGTTGCGTGATGGAGTGAGCTCCCGGCTCTGGCCCCAGATCCTGCCAACCTAGCAATTCGAAAGCAAGAAATTGCAAGTAGATATATAGTTACCGCTTTGGTGGGAAGGTAACAGTGTTCCATGCACCTCGGTGTCTAGTCATGCCGGCCACATGACCACGGAAACGTCTTTGGACAGTGCTGGCTCTTCGGCTTGGAAACAGAGATGAGCACCACATCCCTAGAGTTGTATCTGACTGGCTTCCGAGCAAGGGAAACCTTTACCTTTACCTTTACCTTTACCATTACTAAATTAAGAAACACTCCCCATGTCCCCGGTTGGTGAAACGATGCCTGGCAGGAGAACTCACCACAAGTACTTGATCACTGCAAACAGTAATTGTCTATGTGTTTTGTTTAATTATCACTTTTTAATTGTCTTTTTTATAACATGTATTCTTAGGTGATTGCTTTAATACTTTTGATCGTTAGCCACCTTGGAGACCCTAAGCTGAGTGAAAAGGCAGCAGAAAAATAGTCCCAATCAATCAATGAACCAACCAACCAACCAACCAACCAACCAACCAACCAACCAATCAAATGGCACCATTGGTGGACCTCCTGATGACATCAAGAACCAAAAAGGTTAACAACAAATAGAACAAAGGGCCTACAGTTAAACCAATATATGTAAAACTTAAATATCAAAAAAAATATGTGTTTATTATTACGTAATTAAAAACATTTAGGGGCCTAACATTAGCTTCACTTCCAATTAAAATATATAAACCACAAACGGAAAACAAGGTGACCCATCACATTTTGGCCCTGAAAGGCCTTCTTCAGAGGTCAAGCATTTTGTACCTCCTGAGGGCACCTGGTGTTTTTGGCCACTGTGAGACAGTGTTGGACTGGATGGGCCATTGGCCTGATCCAACATTGGCTTCTCTTATGTTCTTAAATGACCCTTCTTATCTTCCAAGATCTGACAACATCAGGCTAGGCTGGGCTATCCAGGACAGGGCATCCAATACCTTATCGGTCTATAAAAACCATGCCATAGTTATTTCATCAGTATCCCTGGCCGGCACCCATGACAAGTCAACTGCTCTTGAACGCTTCAGCAAGAATGTTCAGGAATTAAATACAAATGATGATGCCTGAAAACAGGAGAGAACTGGGTTTGATTCCCCACTTCTTCACATGCAGCTGCTGGTATGACCTTGTGTCAGTCACAAGTTATCTCAGAGCTGTTCTCTCAAGGGCAGTTCTCGAGAGAGCTCTCTCAGCCCCACCTTCATCACTGGGTGTCTGTTGTGGGGAGGGGAAGGGAAAGGAGTTTGTAAGCCGCTCTGAGACTCCTTTGGGTAATAAAGGGTGGGGTATAAATCCAATCTCCTCCTCCTTCTTTCCTTTGCCTGCTTTATTTACTGTGTGTGTGTAAAGTGATTTCAAGTCACAGCCAACTTATGGCGATCTTGTAGGTTTTTCAAGGCAAGAAGAGGAGGAGGATATTGGATTCATACTCTGCCCTTCACTACCCAAAGGAGTCTTAGGGTCATTTTACACCTCCCCTCTAAAGTAGTTTGACTGCTGTCTTTTCCTGTGCTGATTTCACAGTGGTGTGAAATTTCACTCCAGGGGGTCTAAGTGCACTAATCAACAGCAATTGTTTAAAGCAGAATCAAGCCGGTTGAATACTAGCTTGACCACAGGAGGGCAATTAGCAGATGTGGACATTTCAGTAGCAGCATGGTTTCACACCGCACAGAGGTGTGGGCAGGTTTTTTTGGAACTAGAATGATTCCAGCGGGAAAGTCAGATGTAAAAACAGCCTTAGAGTGGCTTACAATCTCCTTTCCTTTCCTCTCCTCTCCTCTCCCCACAACAGTCACCTTGTGAGGCAGGTAGGGGCTGAGAGAGTTCTGAGAGACCTGTGACTGACCCAAGGTCACCCAGCTGGCTGCCTGTGGAGGAGTGCGGAATCAAACCCGGTTCTCCAGATTCGAGTCCACCGCTCTTAACCACTACACCAAAGGGTTGTGAGGGCTGCGGTCAAAGGGAAGAGGGAAAGTGATCCCCCCAAATCTTGCAGACTCCACACCTCACAGTATTTCTCCCTCCCCTTGCCAGTCTTCGTAGCAAAGGTCTTCTGTGTCCAGTGAATAATGAGAGCAAAGACAGTTTGCATGCCTTGAGCAAAACGCAATAGTTTACAATCACAACTTGTGGGGGTAATCCTATAAACCACTCCAAGCATTTGGATTACAAGGGCTGGTCAGGTGGAAGGGCTAACCGAACATTCCTTCCCCCAACATGGGATCCTTATTTCCGCTGCCGCCTCACTCATTCGCGATCGACCAAATGTTGGCTGCCTTAGCCATTTTTTTTTTTTTAAAAAAAGCATCCTGTTGCTAATTATTGGTTCGGATTACTCTTCTGTTTCCACGTTTGGCTGAAGTAGTCATAGTAGACGGCCTTGCACTTTCTTTATCTTGTTTCCCTAGGAAGATTTTAACACTGAACTTTTTTTCGAGGAACCCCCCCCCCCCCACACACACACACTCACATAATATTTGGCTTTAACAATCCCTCAGGGTATAAATCCAGCGTAGTCAAACCATACAGTTGAAAAGAGAAGAGGAAGAGCTGGTTTTTATCAGGGGTCATTTCGTAGGAAAAGAGGTGCAGGAGCTCATTAGCATAACTCATTTGCATAACTCATTTGCTTATGCCACGCCCCCTGACATACCGGAAGAGTGTCAGAAGGCAACACTCACCCCTCAGGCTCCACTCCACAGGTGAGTGAAACTGACCTGCTCTTCCTCCATTCCCTTCCCCATCCAATACTTGGTGCAATAAAAATACGCGTCAAGAACACACCCTTCCTGCTCCCTTGAAACCACCAGGTTTCCAGTAGACTTGAGATACCCAGGACATGTGCACCACCCATCCCTTCCCCTCCCCACAACAAGACACCCTGTGAGGTAGGTGGGGCTGAAAGAGGTCTTTTGAGAACTGCTCATGAGAGAACAGCTCTGAGAGAACTTGTGATGCCCAAGGTCACACCAGCAGCTGCATGTGGAGGAGTGGGGAATCAAACCCGGTTCTCCCAGATTAGAGTCCAACTCCTGACCACTACACCAAACTGATAAGGTGGAAGCTGCTGAAGGGTTGGTGAAATTTCTCCAGTACTTATGTGCCATGTGCCCAGATAAAAAATGGTATACTTAGAAAATTTATATGCCACCTTGAGCAAGTCTCTGGAAAAGCAGAGCACAGCCATAAAAGGAACAATGATAAAATTATCAATATTAAAACAAAACATTAAAAACAATAAAGACCCTAGCAGGGCTTTTCCTGGAGCGCTCGCCTCTGCACTGCTCGGGGAAGCCGAGGAGGGGGTGGGGCTTAGTCATGTGCTTGCCCCCTGGGGTCCTCACTCCCGGAGCTGTGCTCCTGTGCGCTCCCGCTCCAATGGACCCCTGGTTTTTATACCCGACCCCTTTCTCTACCTTAAGGAGTCTCAAAGCGGCTGACCATCGCCTTCCCTTCCTCTCTCCACAATGGGCACCTTGTGAGCAATTATCCCTCTAAGCTGTGGAGTCTTGTGAGCAAAAATTCTACTGTGTGAGCTCCTGGCATTAAAGTTGTGAGCAAGCAATTAGGCTGCTGCATAAATTGGTTTGCTCTGGAGCCATCCTTCCAGAGCTAAGCCAAAAATCTGCGAGCTGGAGGCTAAAAAACTGTAAGCCAGCTCACACTAACTCAGCTTAGAGGGAACACTGCTTGTGAGGTAGGTGGGTAGATTTTCCAGCAGGGTTGCCATCCCCGTGATGGGGGTGGGGTTTCAGGGCCCCCAATCCGACACTGCCCAGCTGGCAGACAGGGGGAGCCCCATGCCCCAAGCAACCCTGTCCACACCCGACACGCCCTGCACAATGATGTCACCTGGAAGTGATGTCATCGCACCGGGCATGTAGCGTGGGAGGTGCTCTTACATTTGGGTTACCATGGAGTTTTTCCCCCCCCAAATGCAAAAGCATCCCCTGTGGGACGTGCCCTGAGTGATGATGTGACCTCTGGGTGATGCCATTGCGGTGCATGTGTTTTGCGCAGGCACCAGAAGACTCGAGGAAGAAGACTGGAGCACCCTGCCAGAACATGGTAAGCACCTGCCAACCCTAGTTGCCAGCTCTGTGTTGGGAAAAACCTGGAGATTCTGGGGACTGAGCCTGAGTAGGGTGGAGTTTGGGGAGGAGAGGGCTTCAGTGGGGTATAATGCCATACAGTCCATCTTCCAAAGCAGCCATTTTCTCCAGGCGATCTGATCTCTGTTGCCCGGAGATCAGTTGTAATTTCAGGAGATCTCCAGTGACGACTTCAAGCTTGGCAGCCCTATCGGTGGGGCTGAGAGAGTTCTGAAAGAATTGTGACTGGCCCAAAGTCACCCAGCAGCTGCAGGTGGAAGAGTGGGGGATCAAACCCGGTTCTCCCAGGTTAGAATTCGCTGCTTTCAACCATTACATGCCACTGTCTCTCCTTTTGACAAAGGCAGTATGCTATAGAACACATTAAGAAAAAAAAGTGCTCTCCAAGGGTAGGCAGAAAGTTAGAATGCATAAAGAAAACAAACCCTTATATATGTCCTGATTGATAATGGCCCAACCTCCTGCAGTGTTTCTTTAGACTGTTGTCATCACCAGCTGACTGAAAGAGAAAGCTTTGCTGATTTGGAATCATAGAATCACAGCGTTGGAAGGGGCCATGCAGGCCATCTAGTCCAACCCCCTGCTAGATGCAGGATCAGCCTAGAGCACCCCTGACAAGTGTTGGTTCAGTCGTTGCTTAATAGGGTTGCCAAGTCTGTATTACTCACTGGCGGGGGGGAGTCCTCCGTCCGCTGGGAGTTTCCCCTGTGTGCGCGCGAAGCGCGCGCGCCAGGTGACGTCACCGGAAGTGACGTCAACACGTTGGGGGCGTTGCCAGGGCGACGCTCTGGCAATCGCCCCAAAACTCTATGGTATCATAGGGTTTTGGGGCGATTGCCAGAGTGTCGCCCTGGCAATGCCCCCAACGTGCTGATGTCACTTCCGGGTGACGTTATTACGTTGGAGAAGTCATCCTGGCTGGACGACTTCGGGGGTGGGGTTCCCCCCGCCGGCTGAATGCTGGCCGGTGGATCGGGAACCCCTGTAGCGGGGGATCCCCCGCCCCCCGGGCTGACTTGGCAGCCCTACTGCTTAAAGACTGCCAGGGAGGGGGAACTCGCCACCTCCTGAGGCAGCTGATTCCATTGCTGTACAACTCTGACTGTAAAAGAAGTTTTTCCTAGAATCCAGCTGGTACCTTCTTGCCCTTAATTTAAACCCATTATTTACAGTCTTGCATGGGGCTGCCACCTCCTCGATGGGGGCTAGAGTTCTCCCATAATGTCCAGACCAGCGGTCCATCTAGTCCCGCATCCTGTCACACACAGCGGCCAACCCGTTCCTCTGGAGAGCCAGCAATGGGGCATAGAGGCCTAGTGCCTCTGAATGTGGAGGTTCCCCTCAGCCACCATGGCCAGTAGCCACTGACAGGCTTCTCTATGAATCTATCTAATTGCTATTGATTGGAGATAATTTCTAATTCCAGGAGACCTCCTGGTTTACTCGGCAGCTGACGGTCCTACCCAGTTGTCCCCCCCCCCCCAGGACCCCTGTACACAGGGATGCAATGCCTGAATGGGTCTTGGAAGTGTGGTAGTTAAGACCTTGGACAGTGATCCTGTGGTGTGAAAAGGGATTTTCTTTCTCTCATCAGGACTGCTTAACCTGCCGCACACAATTTCTTCCAAGCGAGGATTATATTTGAATTTAGTTAGTGAGAAGAAAGGGGAAAAAAAACCCCTTGTATATGGAATAACTCCAAGGAAAGGCTTTGCTTCTCTTATTTATTTTGTCATTATGTTCAGTGAAAAGTATTGTGGCCGCTTCCCCTTTAACATCTAAATGGATGCAAGCAAACCCATACATTTGGCCTTTTTAAAGTTTCCATTGGAAAAAGAGAAATAGCTGTTTTCTGCGAAATAATTCACAGCATATGGTCCAAAAATATGCTTGGCTATGGCTCAGGGCTTATGATGTTTAATTTAAAATAGAGTTTCCCTAAATAAAAAAGGGTGCTTTTCGGCATATATGCTCTTAAAACGGTGCCATTCTTTTTCTCGGCATTGTTAAATGGTAATGCTTTTTAAATGTTTTCTACCACCTTGGTTTCTTGGCTGCTTTTCTGCAGAAACGCAACGCGTCATTCAGGCAGAGCAGAATCTTGTCACCCTCTTTCTTTCTGGCTAGCCGCATGACTTGTGCTGGTGCATTTGTTGTGGAAGGTGGGGTGGGGTGGGGGATCTCTTTTGAACCTCATCTGCCTAATTTTCGAGAAGCCGCTCGTTTTTCTCGGAGTGAAAATTTCACTGCCAAACCAATTCATCCCTCCGGAAAATCTGAAAGAAATGCAGCCAAGGAGCAACCAGTTGTGAAATGATGGCAGGGCACTTTCTTGATGATGTCAGCCCTTGTTAAATTCGAACAGATTGTTTCCACAGCAAGCATCTAACAAGCAGATGTCCAGGTGCGGCTCCATTTTCCACTGAACCTTTCTTTGGGTCCAAACATTACCTTCCCCCAACTCCATGGAAATCTATATCCTGATTTAGACCTCCCCAAGGTTTCATAAACAGGCCTAAATCTAATATGTTTTGTCTACGGTGATTCCCACCCCACTGAAGTTATAAAGACAAATAACCGGATTTAGAATGGGCACAGAAGTCAAGAAATCCAGATTCATTTCAGAGTTGTCAGGATTTGGATATGGGATTGAAAAGATATGCTGGGCCCTGTTCAGTTCCATCGAGATGTGCTGAGGATGGAAAACCTCCAAACTTGCCTCTTGGTGTGGACTAGGAATGGGGCGGAGGTTCAGGGGAGGAGCATCTGCTTGGCGTGCAGAAGGTCCCAGGTTCAGTCCCCAGCATTTCCATCTAAAAGGTCAGGCAACAGGAGTTGTGAAAGACCTCAGCCTAAGATCTTGGACAGTCATTACCTGGCAGTTTGGTGTAACAGTTAAGACGGTGGACTCTAATCTGCAAGAACTTGGGTTTGATTCCAGTGTACTTACTGCAGGAGCAAAAGGAAGGAATGTTTCCGTGACTTGAGTCTTCTGTGAGAAAGGTGTCCTGTTGACAAAGTCAATAAATGGACTGAATTTGTAGCCCAGGTGAGACTTGGGCTGCGGTCACTCTGGAGGCTTGGTGCGATGTGGCGGAACCTTTGTTTGCAGTTCCCTGTAAGCTGTGGAGTCTCGTGAGCCAAAATTCTACTTAGTGAGCCACTGGCATTAAAACTGTGAGTGAGCGATTTGGCTACTGCATAAATTAGATTGCTCTGGCGCCATCGTTCCTGAGCTGAGACAAAAATGTGTGACTCGGAGGCTCAGAAATTGTGAGCTAGCTCACACTAACTCAGCTTAGAGGGAACACCACAGACAGCACACCCTGAAGTGGCTCCTCTGCCTGCCGGTCCAGCACTGACACATCCACATTACCGGTACCTCAGCCATGGACCATGGCCCTTGCTGGCCATGGGGGTCGCTTATGCTCATATGCGTTTAAGTGCACATCTCTACCAGGCAAGAAAAAACCACGACTGAGATAGAAGTGACTGTTCACACTTCACATCCATTCACAACAGGGGGGTTCAGATATTGGGAAAAGAAGAAGAAGAAGAAGAAGAAGAGATTAGATTTATACCCCGCCCTTCACTCACTTGGGAGTCTCAGAGCAGCTTACAAACTCCTTTCCCTTCCCCTCCCCACAACAGACACCCTGTGAGGTGGGTGGGGCTGAAAGAGCTTTTTCCCAAGCTGTCCTTGAGGGAACAGCTGGTACAGAGCTATGGCTTGCCCAAGGTCATCCAGCCAGGTGCAAGTGGAGGAGTGGGGAATCAAACCCGGTTCTCCCAGATTAGAGTCCGCACACTTAACCACTACACCAAACTGGCATATGTGAAGTGGAAGTGCTGGCATATGTAAAGACTGGACTTTCCCTGGTGTCGGCAAACTCTGCTTCCAGGATGGGGTGGATCCGGGTGCCAACAACTGGGGCACGGAAGGCAGATGTTGTTGTCTGATTGTGCTCTTTCAGTCGGCAAAGGTAGTGCAACTATATCAGCCGGAACTGCTCATTTGTTTATTTGTTTATTCATTTATACAATTTATACCCTGCTCAGGGTGGCTTACATAAAAATTTAAAACAACCAAAAACAAGCATTATAAAACCATTCATAAAGTGCTAGTACAATGTTATATGGTGATGTCGAAACATAATAACAAATTGTCTTGGTAGTAGAGCAATCCACATGGGGTACAGTCAGCATGAATGTTAAGGGGTGCGTTCGGACGGGCAGCTAATCCCGCCATTGGCCCGGCTGTAATTTGATCTAGATCTTTTTCATTCAGCATTGCACGACCAGACAGCTCCCCCGTGAATTGCTTTACCGCGCGTGACTCCGCGGTGGATTGCCTAGACGGCATCCACCTTAAGGAGCCGTGCCGTCGGGTTTTTTTTTTAAAAAAATCCTGTTTGTGCATATCTGCTTATCTGCATATGTGCTTATCTGCATATGTGCGCATGGCTAAGAGTTTTTTTACAATAGCAGCCATTCGGGATGGTCTGCAGACCATCCCTATGGGCCGATTGCATGCTGGAGGTACAACCTGAAGGTGGAACGTCTGGTATTGGTCTGTCGGCTAGCTTTAGACCGGACTTTCACTAGTATCTTTTAGATATGGATCCCCGATGAGGATCCACAGGCTACTCACGGAAGCAGCATGATTCCCAGATGTTGAGGTCTGGACGTGCACTTTAAATCCACCAGGCACTTGTGCCTGGCACAGCTCAAAAGAGCCGTCTAAATGCACCCATGGACTGTCATCTCGGTCCATTCGTGCCAGCAAAGCACTGGCTGCCGATGGTAATACCAGGGCACCGGGTCCTACGGCACGCCTCCTTGGTCAAATGCCTGGGGGAAGAGCTCCATCTCTCAGGCCCTGACCGCAGCCTCAATCCAAGGACTTCCTCCTTATTTAAAGCATAATATTTACTTATTCCCTCACTTTCCATATAAAAAGACAGGGGATTATTTATTTATTTAGTTTATTGGGAGTCCACTTTTCTCACCAAGACTCAAGGTGAATTTAGGGTTGCCAACACTGGCTTGGGGAATTCCTGGAGATATTGGGGGGGGGGGGTCTGGGAAAGAGGAGGAACTTCGGCAGGGTACAAGGCCCTAGAGCCCACCCTTCTAAGCAGCCATTTTCCCCTCAGAGGAAATGAGCTATGTATATTTTGGAGATCAGCTGCAAAAGTCCAAGAGATCTCCCGTCCATACCTGGAGGTTGGCAATCCTATTAAAGAGTCAGAAAACAATGCCAGAAAGGCCAGTGTGATACCTGTCTGTCTGTCTGTCCGTCCGTCCGTCCATCCATCCATCCATCCATTATCTATCTATCTATCTATCTATCTATCTATCTATCTATCTATCTATCTATCTATCTATCTACCTATCTATCTCATCCATCCATCCATCCATCCATCCATCCATCCATCCATCCATTATCTATCTATCTATCTATCTATCTATCTATCTATCTATCTATCTATCTATCTATCTATCTATCTATTCCATCCATTGTCCATCCATCCATCCATCCATCCACCCACCCACCCATCCACCTACCTACCTACCTGCCTGCCTGCCTGCCTGCCTGTCTGTCTATCTGTCTATCTGTCTATCTATCTATCTGTCTGTCTGTCTGTCTGTCTGTCTGTCTTGATTTCCATCCTGCCCTCCCCACATAGAAGGCAATGCAATAAATCTGGATGACAAAATTAGAGAACCATGAAACCAGAACAGCGTAACACACACATGCAGCATCCGAAGTGGGTATTCCAATCTCAAGAGTGGAGCATCTGCAGTTTGATGTTTCTGGATTTCCTACTCTTTGCCTTCTTTCATCTATCGTGGAAGGAAATTATACAAACAGATCAAAGGGATCCTCCCACTTTGGGGAGAAACCACTGAGTTTCTCCCCCCCCCCCCCCCATGATGCAATGAAAGCAACTGGCAACTTCAGCTGGAAAAAATATGTGACATTTGAGAAAAACAGGAGAGCGGAAAGAAGGGAAAGCTGCTAGCAGGCCCTTCTTTCTGCTTGTAATCCTGTTCTCTGAGTTAGGAGCCTCAATAGTCTCAGACCCACCAGAGGTTTGGTTTAGAGTTGCCAGGTCTGCCCTGGCCACTGGTGGGGGATGTGGGGTAGGGTTGTCAGATTCAGGTTGGGAAAGCCCTAGAGATTTAGGATTGGAGCCTGGGGAGGACAGGGACCTCAGTGGGGTACAATGCCATAGAGCAGGGGTGTCCAAACTGTGGCTCGGGAGCCACATGCGGCTCTTCCACACATATTATGTGGCCCCTGGCAGGGCAGCTGGGGAAGCTAAATATCATTAGCAAACAAATATCATTGGACAAATAAATATCATCATCAATATCTGCTCTTACCGCTTTTGTTATACTTTCTGGCAGTCTCATTTAATTGTCATAAAAAGCAAATTTGCATATTTTCCAATAAAAACAGGTAGTATTTGTTCATGTCTCAAACGCCTGGTGCTTATTCTATGTGGCTCTAATGTTAAGAAAGTTTGGCCACCCCTGCCATAGAGTGCACCCTCCAAAGCATCCCTTTTCTCCACAAGAACTGATCTCTGTGTAGTCTGGAGATGAGCTGTAATTCCAGGGGATCCTCAGGTCCCACCTGGAGGCTGGCATCCCTAGTTTAGTAAGTAAAGTCAGGGCCAAGTAAGGGAGACCTTCACCGCCCAGTTGGGTCCTGAACATCTCCCAGAATTACAACTGTTCTCCAGACTATAAAGATCGGCTCCCCTGGAGAAAACGACTACTTCAGAGGGTGGACTCTGTGGCATTATATCGTTCCGGTGTCTTTCCCCTGCCCAAACCTTGCCCTCCCCAAAGCTCCACCCCCACAATATTCTTGAATTTCTTTATCTTTTTGGTGTTTTATTCAGGTGGCTGAATAAAGCCTGCCCTTGCCTACCACCTCTGGTGTTTTATTGGATTTTAACTGTTGTCTTGAGCCTGCTCGTGGGCAAGGCGGGATAAAAAGCGAAACAAACAAACAAACAAACCTGCCCTCCCAAGCCTCCACCCCCCAAATCTCCAGGTATTTCCCCACGCAGAGCTGGCAACTGTACTCAGCATCAAGTGCCAACAAATCATTTCCCTGCTCTACAGTTCAAAACAACCACCACCAAAAACACTTTCCCTAACCCCCCCCCCCCCAATGATCAACGAATGTCATGAAAATGGTCACGGCTGTGCCTATGCTGCTTCACACCATAGAGTTTTTAGCTAAATGCTACACCATCCCCTCACAACGTGCCCAGCCTGATGATGTCACATCTGGGTGAGGTCATCGCGTCGGGCATGTTGGGCACAACGGGGCTCTTTGCGGGTGGGGCTCCTCCATCGGCCAGCTGGCTGGTGGTGGGTTGGGCCCCCGAAAGCAGGGGAAGCGCTGCCCCCACTGGGGGGGATGGCAACCCTATGAAGGAGTGGGGAATCAAACCTAGTTCTCCAGATTAGAGTCTGCCACTCTTAACCAACACACCCTGCTGGCTCTCTTTAAGTGGCTTTTCAACTAGAGCTAAACAACAACCGGCCTTTTGTTACTTTTTTTGTTTAGCTGCAAAGAAATGCGGGTACACGTGCAGCCGAATGCCCTTTGTCAAATAGGGCCATAGGGGAAACGATCTCTGGGCCAAAGAAAAGACCAAGAACAGTTTTATGGTTAGAAACTCAACAGGTGTGCGTCACTCTTGTAAAAAGTCGGATTCATTCAGATGTATTTATAGTAAATTTTTACTTGACATCTGGTAACACCATTGTTGCAAAAGTCAGGGATCACATCAGACATTCAAGATGGCCTTCAGACCTATGTGATCTCTTTTTATGTTGTACCTCTTGTGATCTGGCAGGGATCATGTGTGATTATCCCTGAATTTAAGACCTATAGGAATCAGGGAATTTGGGGAATTCCTATTCCCAGTGGTAATGTATGGCTGCAAGAGTTGGACCATAAAGAAAGCTGAGCGCTGAAGAATAGATGCTTTCGAATTATGGTGCTGGAGAAGACTCTTGGACTGCAAGGAGATCAAATCAGTCAGTCCTAAAGAATATCAACTCTGACTGTTCCCTGGAAGGCCAGATCCTGAAGTTGAAGCTCAAATACTTTGGCCACCAAATGAGACGGGAGCACTCCCTGGAGAATACCCTGATGCTGGGAAGGATGGAAGGTCAAAGAAGAAGGGGACGATGAGATGGTTGGACAGTGTCATCAATGCAACAAACATGAAATTGAGTAAACTCCGGAGGATGGCAAAAGACAGGAGGGCCTGATGTGATGTGGTCCATGGGGTGGCGAAGAGTCGGACTCAACTGTGTGACTGAACAACAACAAAAAGAAATCAGGAAACCCTGAAGGAAGCCTGGGATAAGATTTTGTTGCTCAGGCAAGTGTGGAGGGACAGGCTTGCAGGACTTATATCTTGTCTGGCCAGTTCTGAACAAGGCTGCCACCAGCTGGCCTCTTCACCCCAGCAAAGGTAGAAACAGGAGGGGCAGAGTGACATCGCACAGTGTCGTGACACCATTTCTGGCTGTACCCAGAAGTGACATCACAACACTCAAGGAATTGCCCAGTCTCTATGGTAAACACCATAGGGATTGGGGAAAATCCTAGAGCCATAAAGCATTGTGACGTCACTTCTGGACGGAACCAGAAGTGGTGTCACAACATCATTTCTAAATCCCCCCTCTCATTTTTGCCGCAACTGGAATGAAGAGCAGCAGCAGGGATAGGGAGACACAGTCTGGAGAATGCCCACGATTGGGTAAACCCAATTCAGAGGCACCATAATGACAGGTCTTGGGGGTTACAGTTTGGCCTCATTCTGAGTCTTCTCCATGAGGTTTGCAAACTCTGCCTTGGGAAATTTCTGGAGATTTGGGACTAGGAATTGCAGAGTTTGGAAAGGGGTAAGAGCTTGGGGCTGTAGCGGCTCAAGTGGTTAAGGCGTTGAACTGCAGACCAGAAGGTCGGTCGTTCAGCAGTTCGAGATCTGAGTGCTGCGTGACGGAGTGAGCTCCCGTCTCCGGCCCCAGCTCCTGCCAACCTAGCAGTTCGAAAGCAAGAAATTGCAAGTAGATAAATAGGTACTGCTTCAGTGGGAAGGTATCAGCATTCTGTGTGCCTTGGCGTTTAGTCATGCTAGCCGCGTGACCATGGAAAAAGTCTTCAGACAGTGCTGGCTCTTCGGGTTGGAAACAGAGATGAGCACCGCATCCCTAGAGTCATATTCGACTGGCTTTCGCGCAAGGGAAACCTTTACCTTTACTAAGACCTTGGTGGGGATCTAATGCCATGAAGAAGGCATCCCCAACGGAGTACCTGTGGGTGTATCCACCAACACCTTTTCTGGCAATTAAGTGGTTTTTTAGAAAGTGGGTGGGCCCAGTGAGCCTTTGCCCTACAGGGCTTCTGATAGGCTGTGCAGATCTGTCAACCATTTGCTTCGAGAGTAGCTGCCACCCCAGCACAAGGATCTTCACTGTGTGACTGGAGGCAAGCAGTGCGTTTACAAGGATTTTTTTTTTTTTAAATACTGTGTTCATTTTAAAAGACATCCTGTTAGGCGGAGTTTCTGCCTGAAATGTTGAAGAGTTACTTTTAGGGTTCTGTTCTGTGTGCCTTGGCATTTAGTCATGCCGGCCACATAACCACGGAAAAGTCTTCGGACAGCGCTGGCTCTTCGGCTTGGAAGTGGAGATGAGCACCGCCACCTAGAGTTGGATCCAACTGGCTTTTGAGCAAGGGAAACCTTTATCTTTTATAAGCTCACTCCCCAACAATGTTTTGTTTTTTTTGGCTTGCCTCCAGTGGTAGCACCCACCAACATTTTGTGTCTGCCTCCACCAACCTTGGTCAGAGTTCCTAAGGCGCCTGGAGCCGGAAATGCGTTGGGGACCCCTGCCATTATGTCTGTCCTTCAAAACTGCCATTTCCTGCCGAGGAACTGCTTTCTGAAGTCATTCTGGGAGATCTCCAGGCCCCACCTTGAGGTTGGTAACCCTACTCCCCAACCCCAGACTTTTGCAAATGAGCTGTTTTGAAAATGATTCCCGGGGCGATGCCTGTTGCCGTAGAGATGACATTCGATGAAAAGGACAAAATATATAGACGGCGATAAACTCCATGCTTGGATGACACACTTGACTTCCAAGCTTGTGTTCAAACAAGGCGTACATGCCAAGATTTTTATGAAAGTCGAAATTAAAATGTACCACTATCGAGCCGTAACTGACGAGGCATTGTGAGCCAGGCTGCTCACATAATGCGCCATATATTTATTGTTTGTCATTTTTCTGGCCCTGACAAGGGTCTCGTTGAGTTGTAAATCATGCCCTTAAAAATGCCGCTGGAAATGGTGGCTGGGTTGTGTGTGTGTGTGTGTGTGTGTGTTTGGAAGAAAAGAAAGGAAAGGAGGGGGGAGGAATGAAACTGAATCACCACGTACAGCTTTTCTGTTGTTCTACAGACCTTAACTATCACATCAAAGATGACACTTAGGTTTTGGCGTAATTACAGGTGTTGGCTCATGACCTAGCTGGAGAGAAAAAGACAAGAAAACACCCATTTGGTTCTTCTAGATCTTACATTCTCTTTTTTTTTAAAACTCCTGTTTACCATAGGCTGCACTAGAAGCTATATATGTTCTCTGTATGCTCAAGTGATTGCAATGGCTGTCCATTTGCAACTCTCTAAAGGTCGGCCGACTGATCAAAGCATTATTTGTCAATGAAATATCTGCCCTTTGAACCAATTAATTAGTCGACTCGATTTAGATAAATGTTCATATTGCCAAGAGCTCAGAATAGGTTGGGAGCAGTGTTTCCTCTAAGCTGAGTTAGACTGATTTCCCACAAGCGCTGCCCCGGCGTCATTCCTCTGTTTGCCCCGATTGCCTGCTTGAATTTCCCACTATTTGCCATGGGGCGCATTTTGACCCGGGGCTTTGCGTGATTTCCTCCATGGCTTCAGTGATCCTCAAAAAACAGCCATGGGGGAAATCAGAACACAGACCACTCCGCCACCCGGCCACCAGCACCAAGTGGGAGCGCGGCCCAAAGGTGGGTCGCCACTAAGATGCCAAAGTCCCATCATGGGGCTGGCGAGGGGGACAGGCCTGAGCAGTCATTCACATGCTGGGGGGGGGGGGGGGTGCTGCCAGCACGATGCATACAGCTGCTTGCTCACTCCTTTCCTTTTTTTCTCCAGCGGTCCAAGTTTAGCGAAAAACTCATAACGCTAGACCAAACCAGCTGGTTAAAAAACAATTAAAAGATAGAAAACTGAGGTGATAGTGGAACTTGTACACCAGTGAAGGGGAGAGAACCAATAAGGCTCTACTAAGATGGCTGCCCAAGCGTACATACAGATTGAAGAATCTATTTCAATAAACATGTCTAGAGTAAAACTGACAAATACAGAGTGGGAGGAAGGGCCTCAACGGGGTGGAGGAGTAGCCTCCACGGGGCCAGAAAAAGGTGGAGAGAATCCAAGGGAATATATCTGCTTTTGAATTACCTTTGGTTTGGAAGCAAAGCAAGGGGAAAGACCGCTGCAAAAGCACTCTCAGAAAACCTGGGCAAACAGTGAACGGAAAGGGAACTGAGTGCTGAAGGGAGGGAAAACAATGCAGAATGCAAAAACAAAACAAGGGAATGGACATGCATGGTTAAAGCAATGAGAATGCAGAATGACAAAGAAAACCCAATGGACATGCATGGTGAAAGCGAGGAAGAACACCAGAACATAAAAGACCGTAGCTCTCTGAAATTTTGTTCTGGATAGACAGTGGATCCTCAGGAAAAAAAAAAACATACTGGGGCCCTGACCTGGCTAGCCCGATCTCATCAGATTTTGGAAACTAAGCAGGGTCATCCTTGGCTAGTATTTGGGAGGGCAACCTCCAAGGAATACCAGGGGCGTGACACAGAGACAGGCAAAGGCAAACCACCTCTGAAACATCTCTTGCCTTTAACAAAAAATCTAGCTTGCCACATAGTGGTGCATAATGCTGAAAGAGCTAGAACTTCTGGCTGCCAGACAATCTTAGGATCTCCTGTCTATTCTATACACAATGCTATACGATAATCATTAATCATTATTTGCAGAGTGGGTCTTCCAGTGGGAGGGCAAAAAGCCCTGGCAGGCTAATGGCCAGGAAGGTTCTTTTCCAGGACTGTTTCTTTCCTTCCCTCCTGGAAGCTTTAAACCCCTTCCACCTTCCCTGTAGAGCTGCAAACTGAAATGCTGTCCCACGCAGTTGCAGTTTGTTTGTTTTTAACAAATCACTGCCCTTACTTAAAGAAACTGAAGGGCCCTTAAGATTCCTTAATGTGGTTGAACCCAGGAACCTTCTTTTATTCTTTCAGGTTAGGGAGTGATTCTGCCATACTGCAAACTTGGATAAACAGGACTTTTTCCTCCTCAGGAGGGAGAAACATTAAGAATTTTTTAAAAGCATTGTAGTAGAGATCCTGGTGCCTCGTGACAGAGTGAGCTCCCGTCTCTGGCCCGAGCTCCTGCCAACCGAGCAGTTCAAAAGCAAGAAACTGCAAGTAGATAAATAGGTACCGCTTCGGTGGGAAAGTAACAGCATTCCGTGCGCCTCAGAGTTTAGTCATGCCGGCCACATGACCATGGAAAAGTCTTCAGACAGCGCTTGGTCTTCGGCTTGAAAACAGAGATGAGCGCTGCCCCCTAGAGTTGGATGCAATTGGCTTTCGAGCAAGGGAAACCTTTCATACCCTTTGAGCGCTCTGCATAATATTTATTAAAAAAACCTGGATATGTTGGAATCGATACTTTGCTGGACAGATTATGCCATGAAAATACCTAAAGCAACCAGCTGACCTTATTGTTCATATTTAAAAGACGATCTCTCTGGGTAAACTCGAGTAAGCGGTGGAAGCTGACCGGTCCAGGAAGTAATCCCAGCTCGTTTGTTTTTCCCTTATAAAATTAGATGTTCATATTTCATACAAAATTCTCTTGACAGCAATCTATTTTCTGCAAAGCATGCTTTGTGATCGTTTTCTATGCATTGATGAAATCCAAGCAGCCGATCACCTGTGCTTAACTTTGCTTTCCCATGCTAGCTAGAAAGGGGCGTAAAAGATCTGGAAGTGAATATTCTGTTGAGATATAATCCTGAAGTCAGCTTAAGTGCAATTAATACTGCGTTTTCATTTTTTTCCCCACCCCTAGAATACGCAAATAAAACCATAAGCCAAGGAAAATCCCTGCCTTGCGCTGTGTAGAATATATTTTGTTTTGACCTGCTGTTTCCTTGTTTTTGTCATAAAAAAGCATGGAAACCAAGCCAGAACTTTGATAAGAGCATTTATGAGGCTGAAGCATCTATGAGCATCTATAGGAGCGTCTATAGGAGCATCTATGAGCCCCGAGGGGCTTTACAGTCTGCCAACCAACATCTTCTGGTGGTCCCCGGCCCCAGGGATGTCCATCTTGCCTCAACTACGGCTAGGGCTTTTTCAGCCTTGGCCCCTCCCTAGTGGAATGAGCTCCCATATGCAGGGCTGTGTGGGACCTTTTACAGTTCTGCAGGACCCGCAAGATGGAGCTCTTCCACCAGGCTTTTAGTTGAGGTGGCGGGTGTCCTTCCTTATTGGGCCTCCCCTTCAGGAGGTCTGGTCTGTATGACCATCCAGAAACCCAAATGCGAAATAGACCTTCCACATTTTGTTGGAGTCATACAGAACTGAAGACAGGGGGATTCTATAGTTGTGTGCTTTCAAAAGAAGGAAGAGGAGGAGGAGGAGGAGGAGGGGATTGGATTTATACCCCGCCCTTCACTACCCAAGGGAGTTTCAGAGCAGTTTACAATCTCCTTTCCCTTCCCCTCCCCACAACAGTCACCCTGTGAGGTAGGTGCGGCTGAGAAAGCCCTTTCAAGAACTGCTCATCAGAGAACAGCTCTGAAAGAACTTGTGACTGACTCAAGGCCACAGCAGCAGCTGCATGTGGAGGAATGGGGAATCAAACCCAGTTCTCCCAGATTGGAATCTGTGCACTTAATCACAACTCCAAACTGGCTCTTGCCTTATGTAGTGGGACTACATGGGATCAGATTATAAAAACCTCCCTTTCTTCTGCAACTCAAAGGGAGGGATCCAAAGCAAGTCAGATCAGAAGCACATCTCATTTTATTCAATGGGCCATATTACCAGGAAGGTGTTTTTAGGATTGCAGCATTATTTATTTATTCATTTATCTATTTATTTATCACATTTATATCCCGCCCATCCCGTAAACGAGCTCAGGGCGGGTCCCAACGTTTCAATAAATACAATACAATTTAAAACACAAGATAGTTATAGGAGCACTGTATGTTGGATAAACCAGGTTCACTTTTCCTCCAACAGACTGTTCTTTCTCATTTGCCATTGCCTGCAGTAGAAATGAACAATTTACTGCATTGATGTTTGTGGATTTCTCTTTAACCTTGACACATGGCTATTTTGAAAGGGGGGAGGGTATATTTGGTGGGAGAGTCAGCCCAGACTTTGATCTGTATCCAAAATGCTGCAGATGGCCTTTATCTCTCTATAGGAGAATCCACTGACTCTGGAAACAGCAAAATGTCGTGATGTTTGAAGTCGGGAGTTTCTGGATAAGTATTTTTTTCATCATACAAGCATAAGAGAAATCTGGTCTAATCTGCCTGTAGTGTGGGTATCTCAAGGTTCTGGAAGAAAGCTGAGTTGCTCTTTTTAACAAGATACGGAGCTTCTTTTAACAACAACAAAAATGCTTGTACTGATGGAGCAAATGACATATTGGATACTGCCTCGTTACACTGTAAAATGTGTATATTATTGATTTTATGATGATGGAATACAAGCCTACTGCACATTTCATTTTTTAGTTGTTATACCGAAGATGATTTAAATATGCACTTAAATCGGTGCAAGTCTGCCGTGATCAATGTGTTTGCAAAGGTGAGTGTCATAAAGACTCTCTCTTTTTTTGCAGACATGGTACAGTGGGAAAATGAGCCCACAGGGGCTAGTCGTTAAACAGGATGTGCCCCTTCTGTGGGGCTTCTGTAAAAGGGGTTTATCAAAACATTTGGGTTGGGTCCCAAAGAACCGTTCCACCAACTGCAGTGCCTTTCTCCAACATGGGGAACCACAACCGTCTCTTCTGAACAGCCTCCTGAATCAGGGGAAGGCACCACTGTTAGTGGGAGAGATCTCTGAGATCCAACCCCTTCTGTCCTACCTTATTGTTCATTCAGTCTGTTGAAGAAGCAAACAACTATAAAGATGGTCAAGGAGGAGGAGGAAGAGAAGAAGAAGAGGAGGAGGAGGTGGGGAATGGATTTATACCCTGCCCTTCACTCGGAGTCTCAGAGTGGCTTGCGAACTCCTTTCTCTTCCCCTCCCTACAACAGATACCCTGTGAGGTAGGTGGGACCGAGAGAGCTCTTTCCAGAACTATCCTTGAGAGAACAGATCTGACAGAACTATGGCTTGCCCAAGGTCATCCAGCAGCTGCAAGTGGAGGCGTGGGAAATCAAACCCAGTTCTCCCAGATTAGAGTCTGCGCACTTTACCACTACACCAAACAGAAGAGGAGGAGGAGGAGAAGATTGGATTTATACCCCACCCTTCACTCAGAGTCTCAGAGCAGCTTACAAACTCCTTTCCCTTCCCCTCCCCACAACAGGCACCCTGGGAGGTAGGACAGTTGAGGGCTGAGAGAACTCTGAGAGAACTGTCCTTGAGAGAACAGCTCTGAGAGAACTATGGCTCACCCAAGGTCAGCAAGCAGCTGCAAGTGGAGGAGCGGGGAATCAAACCCAGTTCTCCCAGATCAGAGTCCGTGTACTTAACTGTTGGGAAAAATACTTAAATACTCAGAGGTTGCAATGGATCTTCGCTTCACTGGAGAGGAGACATTTCTTTCTGTTTAAAAAGCTTTATTTCTAAGGGTAAAAGGTAAACAGGAAACCTACAAACAAAAGAGCTATCTAGAGCTACATTTTTGCATTCTACTGCTACAGACACATGGTCACTCAATAATGGAGAATCCTCCTTCTTCTTGACCCCTAGAAGGAAATCACCTGAACACATTAACCAACCTGTGTTTACAAAACAGACTAGTTTTCCCAGGCTTCACTAGCATTGGCTGTCTAGCAGGTTTCCCTTCCAGGTCAGTCTAAACAATAGCACTGATGGTAAACAGATTAACCCTATAATGACTGGAATCTGGACCTTGCAACTCATACATTTCCAACATTAACCACTACACCAAACAGAAGAAGAGGAAGAGGAGGAGGAGGAGGAGGTTTTTATACCCCTCTTGTCTCTACTTTAAGGAGTCTTAAAGCAGATTTCAATTGCCTTTCCCTTCCTCCCCCCACAACAGGCCCCTACCGGTGGGGCTGAGAATTCTGAGAGAACTTCCTGTGGAGGAGTGGGGAATCAAACCTGGTTCTCCAGATTAGAGTCCACCACACTTAATCGGTACACCATGCTGGCTCTTACCACACTGGTTAAAGACTCATCCCTTTCTCAGAGAAAGCAAGCAACCCGGGGAATCCACAAAAATGTTCTTCAGCCTTTTCAAAACATTTTTCCGGGGCTGAAACCTCAAAGGGCACAGCGTATTTCTCTTACATTCGAGGTAACGTGTGGGATGAAACACGATACCTTCCATGCCACCTTGAAAATAAATTTCAGAAGTTCAGTCAGAAGATGCGTGGCCTCCCTCAAAATTTTCACCTGAGGAGAAACGTTCAACTACGCTTCAGATTTCGGTTTTAAGTGAACTTTCAGCAGCATGCTTTGCTAACAGAAGGAATGGACGCCAAGCGCATCTGAGGGAGATTGATTGGACCACCAGAGAATTCTAAATTGAGGGGGTCTTTGGCCACCAGGACCTCTAATGAACAAAGCCAGGCAGGTTGTAGTCCTGAGTTTTCCATCTCCCATCGAAGACAGAGAAAATGGGGTTCACCATAAATTTTACGACCGCAGTGTCAAAAGTCTTCCATCCACATGGCAGTAAATATTCTAATGAAGTCTGGAAAGAAAGCCGTTTGTAATTGCTCGGGGCTGGGCATTAGGGCAGCCTGTTTCTCGTTAGCCAGTCATTAGAGAGATCTAACATCCCTGCTAAATGGCTTCCTGTTTCGGAGTACTTAAATTTAGTTGGAGTAAAACTCAGCTTCCTGAACAATTATTTCTGCTTCGACAACTGGGATTTTTCTCCTTTGTCTGTGTGTGTATATGTGTGTTTGGGTTGTAGAGTGTACGTCTGACAATTGCTTCACATCCGTGGGCCCGACCCAGCTACAGTCCAGTGCTCTGAAGGTGCACTAATGTCAGCTGGAGGGTTTAGAAGGTGCTTAACCATAGTTCATGGAAATCAATGGGGCATTGAAAAAGGCTTAATGTGGCATCCCATTTCCATAGCAAGCTGTGAGGCCCAGTGCTCTACATATCTATGAAGGTCTGATTGAGTTCAGTCTTACTCAGAGGTAAATGTACATAAAGTCTGCTGCTGAAGTCCTGATCCTACAAAGGAAGTTTTCAAACCGAGGCTAGATGGCCATCTGACAGCAATGCTGATTGTATGAACTTAGGTAGATCATGAGAGGGAGGGCAGGAAGGGATGCCTCAGTGCTTAGTTCTCATGGCCCTTTCTTACACGCCCAGGGAAATGCTGATCGCCACTTTGGGGTCAGGAAGCAATTGTCCTCCAGGCCAGTTTGACTGGCGATCCTGGAGGTTTTGTTTTTTGTTTGGTCATCTGGGCATGGAACAGCAGTCACTGGGGGAGGTATTTGTGAATTTCCTGCCTTGTGCAGGGGGTTGGACTAGATGACCCTGGAGGACCCTTCCAACACTTTGATTCTATGAAATGCGTATGTGTTATTTTCAGCTGTGGCTCTCCAACTTGATCCTTACCCCAAAGCCAACGCTATGCTGGGGGTTATTAGGAAGGGAATTGAAAACATATCAGCCAGTATCATAATGCCCCTGTATAAATCGATAGTGCGACCTCATTTGAAGTACTGTGTACAGTTCTGGTCACCACACCTCAAAAAAGATATTACAGTATTGGAAGAAGTCCAGAAAAGGGCAACTAGAATGATAAAAGGGTTGGAACACTTTCCCTATGAAGAAAGGTTGAAGCGCTTGGAGCTCTTTAGCTTGGAGAAACGACGGCTGAGTGGTGACATGATCGAGGTTTATAAGATTATGCATGGGATAGAGCAGGTAGAGAAAGAGGTCCTTTTCTCCCTTGCTCACAACACAAGAATTCATGGGCAGTCCATGAAATTGCTGAGCAGTCGGGTTAGAACGGATAAAAGGAAGTACTTCTTCACCCAAAGAGTGATGAACACATGGAATTCACTGCCACAGGAGGTGGTGGCGGCTACAAGCATGGACGGCTTCCAGAGGGAATTAGATAAACATCTGGAGCAGAGGTCCATCAGAGGCTATCAGCCACAAGGTATAGATAGGAATTCTCGGTCTGGGGCAAGTGATGCTCTGTAATCTTGGTGCTTTGGGGGGGGGGGAACAGTGGGAGGGGCTTCTAGTGTCCTGGCCCCACTGGTGGACCTCCCTCCTGAGGGCACCTGGTGTTTTTGACCACTGTGTGACAGAGTGTTGGACTGGATGGGCCACTGGCCTGATCCAACATTGGCTTCTCTTATGTTCTTATGTTCTTATGACTGTGACAATGCTCAACCGTGTGCAGGTCTGTCCTTACCTCGCACCCCCAGTTCTCCATTCCTCAAACAGAAGTAATACTGAGCTGCACATCGGGTTGTTATGAGAATGAGCGAGAAAAACAGGAGACATCTATTCAAATGACAAGGTGATAGTAAATATGCACAGCAAGAATGAGGTGATTTCTCTGAGCATGTGTACATGACTTCCACAGTAGTGGGCATCTTTACCCAACTTCCTAAAACAGACGAATTCCATCCATCAAGGGATATGACCAATATTGGTGGTGGTGGAAAGTGCCATCTTGTCACTGTCAACTTATGGCAATCCTGTAGGGTTTTCACAGGTGGTTTTCAGGCCTGACATGCCCAGAGGTGGTTTGCCATGGTCTGCCTCTGCGTGGTGACCCTGGACTTCCTTGGTGGTCTCCCATCCAAGTACTAACCAGGACTAACCCTGCTTAGCTTCCGAGATCTGATGCGATCAGGCTAGCTTGAACTATCCAGGTTGGGCCATGACGAATAATACCAAATAATAATAATAAACCATCAGTTTGCATATTATTTCTCAGAGCAACAGTGAAAGGAGAATCTGCCCAGATATCATCTGCCCAGATGATATCACAAACAAAAATCCAATGTATTTTTGTCCCACCCTTGCTTCAAGAAAGTCCCTTACACAACTTTCCTTCTCTCTTCCCCATTTTACCCTTATGACTTTGTGAGGTGAGTCACTGAAGCTGAGACGATGTGGTTGGCCCACGGTGGTACGGATTCAAAGCTGGGTCTCTTTGACCCTGGTCTGATGCTCTAATCACCACACACATCAATTTGATATATTATCCTGATTTTTTAATGCAGAACAAAGGGATAGCCGTTTAGAAAAAGGCGACAGTTCAAGGAGTGGCAGAAGCATGGGGACAGCTTGAAGGTCCTGAGAGAAACGGGGGCTGTGGTCACGCAAGAAGTTTGCAGTGGTATAGGTACATTACCTGTTTGGATTGAAAAAGCACAGTCGCACAGCCTGGCCCTACTACTGGAACCCGCCAATCTAGACCATTCAGCACCGACCGGAATTGGTTACCATCTGCGATGCTGTTCAGATATAGATGACGAGGCTGTGCCATCTTGTTGTGCAATTTGCTGTGCATTGTGAGTTTTTATGTTTTTATGGTTTTAATTTGTAACAAATCCGTTGGTAGCCCCCCTGAGCCTGCCGTAAGGTGGTATAAATCCCCAGAAGAAATAAATAATGAATAAATAAGAACATCTGCCTTCCGTGCCTCAGTCATTGCCACCCCACAGTGATGCATGTTGGAACCAGAGTATTTAGGCACTGGGGAAAGTCCAGCTTTACGGATGCCTGTGCTTCCATTTCACTTTTTCAGATGTCTGAACCCCCCTCCCATGAACGGAGGCTGGGTGGGAAGTGTGAACGTCACTTCCATCTCAATCGTGGGTTTCTCCCCCACCTGATAGGGCTTTGTACATAAATGCATATGCACATGCAAAGTGGTAATGTGGATGCTGCAGAACAGGACGGGCACACTTCAAGGAGTGCTGTCCAGTCACCCCTTCCCTCAGCAGTTTAAATGGGTCCTATTAGAGGGGCACCATGACTGCACCAAACCTCCAGTGTTACTGCAGCTGGGAACAGCAGGGCCAAGGAAAGAGCTAGTGAACAGAACTTGGTCGACTGCACATTGTAAGACTGATTTCCCACAAGCAGCTGTGCTGCGGTCGCTCTTCCATTTGCCTCAGTTGCATTGGCCAATTTCACACTATTCACCGCGTGGCTGCATTTTGACCCGCAGCCCCCCCCCCCCGAATTCCCCCATGTCTTCTCAATCTTCAAAAAAACAGGATCGAGAAGACGCAGGGGAAATCGGGGGGAGATATGGGTCAAAATGCGACCGCGGGGCGAATAGTGTGAAATTGACCAATGCAATCGGGTCAAATGGAAGAGCGACCGCAGCACAACTGCTTGTGGGAAATCAGTCTAAGTCTTTTGGTTCCCAATCTCTGCTGACAGGAAAGAGAAGTTAGACAGAAGCAGGAAAGAGAAGTGATCAGCATCAACAGGGACCGACAGACCAAAGCAAGGAGACAATGGCTGAGGACAGACTGGCAATCTAAAGCGGGGCAGGCACGCTTCGCAAACGGAGGAAAGGAGCACGTTCAGACATGCGCATCTGCCCGTCGGCTCCGTTGCGTACTTACCCGTCTCCCAGTCGCTTTCCTTCCGCTTTACCCGGACACCGGTTTTTCCCGGTGTTCAGGGGCCTTCCTCCGCATGCCTCCCGCTTCCAAACAGTGTGAACTGGAAGAAGCGAGAGGCATCCGGAGGAAGTGTGAACCGCACCGGCAAAAAGTTTTGCGCATGTGCGCATGTGTGCATGTGTGCGCGTGCGAAAAACATCAAAGGAAAACAAAAAAGTGCAGCGGCGCGCACAAGCCGCGCGCGCTGGCTATGCGGCAGTCTGAACGCTCCATGGCAGTCTGAACGCTCCGTATCGCCGCTGATCCGCATTGCTCTGGCCAGTGTGAACGGCCAGCTCCGTGGGTTTTTTCCCTCGCTCCAGTTCCCTCCGCTTTGCCTCCGCTTCAGATTGCCAGTCTGTCCTCAGCCAATAAATTGACTGGGGTCCTCCATAATTTCTGAAGAGATTGTAGAGCAAGATTTGAGTTCAGTAGCACCTTAAAGGTCAACAAGATTTCCAGAGTATAAGCTTTTGAGAGTCAAAGCTCCCTTAATCAGTAGGAATGGACTCAAGTCTTGCCCTCCTACTGTAGACCAACAAGGCTACCCATCTGAAACGATGTTCATCAGACTTATGTATCATCTCAACTCATGGCCAATAACCCCCCCAAATATGAAAACTTGTTTCCCATCCTTGTTATCCTGCAAGCTGAATGTAGAACACATCATTTTGCAAAAGGATCAACATCTCAAGTAGTGGGAGGGGAGAAAAAAAACCCTTCATGCTTTAGATCAGTGTTTTTCAACCACTGTGCCGTGGCACACTGGTGTGCCGCGAAATATTGTCAGGTGTGCCGCAGGATTTTTTTCAATGAAAGAAATGTGCCTTCCGGGCTGACTTTCCGGGATGCATTTGCGCATGCGAGAAAGAACAGTGGCGCGGTCTCGCTGATTCCGCTCACACGCTCTGTGGCCGGCCTGAGGTAGGGTGATTTGCACCAAGACATTCCAGTAAACATGAATATGTTTGATGGTAACAGCTAGCTGTTTCTGTCAGGGTGGGGTTCAAATCAGTAACTGTCCCTCAGCGAAGAATGGGTGTACTGTGCTTCTCTTCAAATCACTTATGGTCAGCAGAATGCCGTTCACATAAGAGTAAGAGTTTAAACTCTCTATTTGAAAAACTTTAGCAGAATCGCAGTATTAAAATACATCCACATTATATTTCTTCTGAAACTCAGGTCAATGTTATGGGAAGGAGCCATTACACTTTGGATCTGTAACTTACGATTTCAAGTTGAGTGGCTATTACGTGTATTTGCAATACTGTCATAGTTAATACTTGAGCTGAGGTAAATAATGACCCATTTATCTTGTATTTCAGTGTTTTTCAACCACTGTGCCGTGAGATATTGTCAGGTGTGCCGCTGGATTTTTTCAATGAAAGAAATGTGCCTTAGCTCGAAAAAGGTTGAAAAATACTGCTTTAGATTTTGAAACACACAATATGGTACCTTTTCAATGCTCGTTTTGAGGGAACAAATGTCCCATTTTTCATGCTTCCTGACAAAGAGCTATGAATTATTAATTTCTGTCATTGTATTCAGCAAACGGTGGCAATTGTCAGTGAATGCCTGAACATTAATAATAATAAAAAATTAAGAGGGAAAGGAAAAAAAAAAGATTTCTTTTATAGGAATTGAAGAAATGTTTCCACCAAGTCAGTCGAAAGAATGATTCAGACCTTATAACTCTTGGTGAAATGCTGCTCCCGATTTCAAAGCACGGAAAACAATTTTGAAAAGAACTTTTTTCCCTTGCATCTAAAATTAAAATAGAAAAAAGAGGCAAAGAATGCATATTTGCACAGGCGAGTCTTGTTAATCTGTCTCCTATTCTTTGTCATACTGCAGATCGACCATACTCTAAAAAAAAAACAGGTTTTAATCAGCTCAATTTCCATGAGAAAAAAAAATGGAACAGTTAGCTTTAGGATTATGTTTTTAATGCCTTGGACTGTCCGGAGCTGAGAAATGTTCCTCGGCTTCCTTCTGCCATTGCAAAATGTATGAAATGACTTTAGCGAGTTCCCACCGGACTAATATTTTACCCTCCAAATGTAGAGACTCTGAGCGATTTTATGACTTTCCCTTAGTCTTATTTTGATTATAATGAGTCCTGTAAACTAAGACTTCCAAACAGTTGCTCGGAGTGATGGTGGCTTCGGGTAGGAGCCCCAGTCTGGAAGAAACATAAAAGGGACTTTGCCAGACTGGAGTCAGGAAACAAACGGGGACTTCATGTAACATAGGAAACGAAGTGTGGAGCAGTGTGAACAAAAGGAAACAGGGGAGTGTGCCACAGGCAGGCATTGAAAAACACCCAGAGGTTGAGGGGGAAGGTCTTTCTCCCTTGGGGTGCAAGGGGGGCGGGAAGCCAAATCCCCCCCCCCCAATGGTTTAGCAAGAGATTTGGCTGAGCATTCTTGGCAGATGTTTGCTAAAAACAGGATGGCCCTCCCTCCTTAAACCTTGAAATAGGTTCAAAGGATGTCACGCATAATTCCCCTCCTATGCAAAACCATTAAGGAAAGCTGGTGCAGAGTGATGGTTAGAGGCACTGAATGGCCAGGCTCAGGTAGGGTGAATTCAGATGGGCAGCTAATCCTGCCATTGGCCTGGCTCTAACTTGATCCAGTGTCGCACGACCAGACAGCTTCCTCGTAGTGGTTGTGCATGGACTCTAATCTAGGAGAACTGGGTTTGATTCCTCACTCCTCCACCTGCAGCCACTGGATGACCTTGGGCAAGGTGTAGTTCTGACAAGAGCTGTCCTTTTAAGGGCAGTTTCTGTCAGAGCTCTCTCAGCCCCACCTACCTCACAGGGTGTCTGTTGTGGGGAGGGAAGGGAAAGGAGTTTGTAAGCCGCTCTGAGACTCCTTTGGGTTGTGAAGGGCGGGGTATAAATCCAAACTCCTCCTCATCCTCTTCTTACTGTGCACAGACTTTGTGGTGGATTGTCTAGACAGCATCCACCTTAAGAAGCCATGCAGTCGGGGGGGGGGGGGTTAATAAATCTGTGCATGCACATATGTACCTCAATGTCTACTTGTATTTCCGTGCATGCACATGTGGGAACTGGGGAAGATTAAGTGGAAAAGTTGGCTGGATCCAACCAATGCTCCCTCTAAGCTGTGGAGTCTTGTGAGCAAAAAAATCTACTTTGTGAGCTACTGGCATTAAAGTTGTGAGCGAGCGATTTGGCTGCTGCATCAATTAGTCTGCTCTGGAGCCCTCCTTCCTGAGCTAAAGCAAAAACGTGTGAGCTGGAGGCTAAAAAACTGTGAACTAGCTCACACTAACTCAGCTTAGAGGAAACGCTGGATCCAACCCAGTGAAGAGTTTTTATTGGCTGGGCTTTTCATGGCTGATCATTTAAATTATTTGATGATTTTGCTGAGTTTTATTTAGTGAGCTGCCTCAAACAGGCCTCTGGAGACCTGCTTGAGGCAACTCACTATAATGTAGTGACTAAATGAAACTAGACAAACTTATAAATAAAACTAGAGACGGCATAGAATTGTTTTATATGAATAAATAATAAATTTATTAATGGCTTGAATGCCAAAGACCATGCTGCAGGATATTCAGGTTCCAGGGTCTGGCATCTGTAATGATGTCATCACCTTATGCCAGGGTCTACAGATCTGTAAGAGTCAGTCCAAAATTCATTTTGTGCTCTGTTTAGATGGTCCAAACAAGACACTCAAGATCAGGCAAAAACACGCACAAAGTCTAATCTTGTCCTAATTAGGGCTGAGGACAGGCTGGCAATGTAAAGCGGGGCAGGCACGCTTCGCAAACGGAGGAAAGGAGCACGTTCAGACATGCGCATCTGCCCGTTGGCTCCGTTGCGTACTTACCCATCTCCCAGTCGCTTTGCTTCCGCTTTACCCGGACACCGGTTTTTCCCGGTGTTCAGGGGCCTTCCTCCGCATGCCTCCCGCTTCCAAACAGTGTGAACTGGAAGAAGCGGGAGGCATCCGGAGGAAGTGTGAACACACCGGCAAAAAGTTATGTGCATGTGCTCATGTGCGCATGTGCGCATGTGCGCACATGCGAAAAACATCAAAGGAAAACCAAAAAAAGTGCAGCGGCGCACGCGAGCCGCGCGCGCTGGCTATGCAGCAGTCTGAACGCTCCGTGGCAGTCTGAACGCTCCGTATCGCTGCTGATCCGCATTGCTCTGGCCAGTGTGAACGGCCAGCTCCGTGGGTTTTTCCCCCCGCTCCAGTTCCCTCCGCTTTGCCTCCACTTCAGATTGCCAGTCTGTCCTCAGCCTAGGGTTACCAACATTCTGATGGGGCCTGGGATTCTTCTAGAGGTGCAACTGATCTCCAGACTCCAGAGATTATCTGTGGCATCAGAATTTTTATATCATGCAATTAGAAGACGTGGCTTCAATAGCCAAGTGTATGTGTCAGATGCATCTTAGTATTTTGCTGGATTTCCTGATGTTTGCGCTTTTATTCCAGTAAAGTTTTGTGTTGTGTTGTATGTGACTCTATGGCATAGCATAGAGGCTAGAAACAAGAGAAGCCCTAGAGTGACATCACATCCCCGCTTAGCTCCCTTCCCAAAAGCTGCCCATCCCAAGCACTGCTCCCAAATTTCCAGGAATCTTTAAGTCAGAGTAGGCAATACAGTTTCCAGGTTCTTCCTGGTAGCTGGCAGGAGGAGCCTTGTTCCTTTCCGGGATCTTCTGCCACCTGTGCTTTGAGCGCAGCATCACTCAGAAGTGACATCATTACATTGCCGATATCGGAGGGGTGACAGTTTTGGGGTAAAACTCTGATTTTTCGCGGATTTTACCATAGAGTTTTGCCCCAAAACTAGAGCATTGCCATGTGATGTCGGCAATGTGATGACATCACTTCTGGGTAATGTCATCATTTCACCTTTTGGGGACAGTTGGGGGCAGGATTTTCCCCCACTGGCCAGCTGGCCAGTGGTGGGGAAGCACCCTGCATAAGCAGGGGTCCTCCGCCCCCAGGGGTCCCCCGCCCCACAACCATAGTGGGCAACCTAGTGAATGTGGACATTTTGAGTTAATGTATCTGAAGTTCCTTTTCATTGTTCTCCTTTGAACCAGCTCTCATAGCTAGAAATTATCTGTGATTTCTATTAAGAAGCAACAGTAGTTCGTTCGGCACACTTTAGTTCATTGCCTCGTTTATTCCGCCTGAATAATAATAGTAATAACATATTAATTCCCAGCATAACAGAGTTAGTTTGTATTTAAATAACTCAGCAGTAGTCACTGTTGCTTGCAGTTATAATTCAAGGACAATCAATGCTATGTTATTGTCGTTAATAAAAGTGGGTCAATAGGCGGCAAACTTTTAATATAAGCCTAATTATGAGTGTCTCTTTGCATAAAACTAAAGATATTGAGAATGTTGACATTGGGGAAGTGCCCTTGGCTCAAAGCCCACACAGAAGTCGATAATCTATTATGATTTTCATTTTGCAGAAGCAGCGTTATTATTCCAAAAGGTCTCAAAAATCAATTTAACATTTGGGATATCTGCATGATAATGACATCCTAATTAAAAAAAATCCAAATCTGAAGAGTACAAGGAATGGTGTTTAATCTCTAATCAATGAGAAACAGTATGGAGAAATTATAGGTGTAATAAACTCTCAGAATTAAACTTCAGTGCCTTTTCATAAATTCCGTATATACATCCAGTACTTTTCTTGGCCCACCCTCCATATGCGTTGCAGAAATATTTACAGTACAGCAAAGCTCATGTACTTGGGCTGCTTATATAAGAATCATCCCGGTAATATGAATCAGCCAAACTACTGATCCATCTAGATCGGGACTTCTCTGATGGGGAGCAACTATCCAGGCTTTCCGAAACAAAAATGGCTGGGCCTTCCTGCGTATACAGCTGGGATCTCCAGACTCTGAGGCACCAAAAGATCTTCCTACCACAAGCTATAACAGAAGGAAAATACACAGGAAAATCATGGAATACAGTATGCAATTTGATCCAAGGCCTGTATGTGTGGTCACTTTGGTTTGCATAGGATGGTCCTTCTATCTGCTGTGGCTTAGTGGTAGAGCATCTGCTTGACATGCAGAAGGTCCCTGGTTCAATCCCCGGTATCTCCAGTTAAAAGATCTGGCGGTAGGTGATGGAAAAGACCTCTGTGATGGATTGCACAGAAAAGCAGGGTTTTGGGGTTTTTTAAAACATGGCTTGGAACAAAGTGTCGGGGAGGTTATGAGTTAATCTTCCCTGGAGAGAAGTGCTTATGTGATTGGCTGCTCTACTCACTCTTTGATTGGCCAGCATCAACTTAGAGAAAAAATAAAACAGCTGATCTGGAGGGAAAAGATTAATTCACCTTTTGAGACACTTTTGGTCTTGGTCTGAAATCTAACATCTGGATCAGTAGCCAAAGGGTTTGGCTTCTAAGAGAAGCGACTTTGGGAGTCAGAGATTTCTGTCAGAGAATTGTCAGAAAAGTGCTTTTACAGAGAGAAGGATAAGGACTCCAGTGTCTTAAATATATTGGAACTACCCTGAGGGACAACTTAGATTATCAGTCAAGAAAGCTTCAGAACAGCTTTATACAGACAACGGATACTGGAGAAAGATTTGGCAGGAAGTCTGGGTAGTTAGAGAGAACTCCCAAACAAGTCAAATAGTAAAAGGAGTTATTGCTTCTTAGAGACAAGGAGAATAACCTCCTGCCAGTGAAAGGGGTTGGGAAGAGAACCCTGGACTGTGATAAAGGGGAGAAGCTTAGACACCTCAGGTGTCAGTGAAAAGCTGCAATATCTAAAGGGAAAACCTAGATCTCTGAAGGGAGAAACCTAAAAGCATTAAGAAACTATATTTAAGATTCTGTGCAACAGCTGAAATATATATGAAGCAAAGCACATCTCATAGAAAAAGATCTTGAAACACTGAAAATAAGCCACAACACTCTCTTGTATGTTCTAAGAATTCAAATCTGTATATATTAGAAAGCTTGTCCTCAGCAACCACTATACCTGGAATCCTCATTTTTATCTATTCCCTGCCTGTTTATTAAAATCTTTATTCTGCTTTTGAATGTTAATTTTGCCTCACATGCCATTTCATGAGGGCATTTTAAAACAAGACAACTTCTGTATTCCCTCTAGTTTCTGTCCTGGGTCATAAATCTAAACTAATATCTGTGACAGGGTAGGACAGTTAAAGCTTATAAAATAAAACAAAGAAGAAACGCACACTACTGAAGGGCAGCTCAGCCACTGAGGGGAACTAAATTTATTTTTGGCGGGAAAATCTGCCTGAGAGGGAGGAAGCATTAGGGGGAATGTCATAACCGCTGCCTGAGAACATGTAGAGCAGCTGCCAGTCTGAGTAGACAGTACTCACCGTGATGGACCAAGGGTCTCATTCAGTATAAGACAGTTTCTTGTGTTCAGGTGTGCCTACCTCTGGCTTGCCATTATGTCTTAATTTATCTGCCAGGTGAGGGGAAGAGCCCAGATACCCATCTCTTCCTTCTGCAAAAGAATCAGCTGAGTAATAGCAGAAACTGAGCTTAGTCCAAGAGCAAGCTGCAAAATACATTAAAATTTGCCATTTTAAAAACGGCAATGCAAGAAACATTAGTTATTGATGACATATTCTGCAGAAACATCCTTGCCGTATGCCCTGTTTCCTAGATACTTCTGGAGTGACAGCCTTGGGATCCCATTGCAGTAGCACAGAAAACTTGTGCCTGTGTATGGTTACCATCAATTACTCACAAGGAGACCTGAAAATGAAAGCCCACATCTGCTGTGGTGCAGTAGAAAAGCATTTGCTTTCCATGTACAAGTGGACCTGTAGCCACAGTGGGGCATCTCGGGGCCACGCCCCCTTAATTACCACCCAAGCCCCACAAAACTTTTTCCTCAAACAGAGTATTTTTTAAAAAACTTTTAATTTAGCCGTGATCTTGCGGCAGGGGGAGAACAAGCAGCAAGGCAAACAAACAAGCACACCAGAAGCATCTTCCCACCCTGGCTGTTGCATTACTTCGACCGAATCTGCCCCCCTTTAAAGATGTGGGAGCTACACAGGTGTTTTAATTAGCTTGAATTTAATGCCTCCCTTAAAAATTTAAATGCCCCCTGAACAAAAAAATAATCATGGCTACAGGGCTGTGTACAAGATTCCAGGTTTAGTCCCTAGTGCCTGCACTGTGATGAAGGGACTGAGGGCTGGATTGGGGTCTGAGGAGCCCAAGGCCAAATCTCTAATTTGCCATGAAACTCTCTGGGTAACTGTGGGCCAGTCACTCTGTGTCAGCCTAACCCACCTCCCAGGGTTGATGTAGGAATAAAATAGGGAAGAGAGAACCGCCCATCATGTTCTAAACTCCTTGGAGAAAAAGGGACTAGGCTGATAGAATCAGAAGAAGAGTTGTCAGCCCCCACTGCTGTGGTGGATCCCCTACCCCAAGGCTCTGCCCCACACCACTGGTCAGCTGAGGAGGGGAATTATTGGCAGTGGAGAGAGGCCTAAGCACCATTGCTGGTTATGCAGTAGGGTTGCCAGGTCTGGGCTGGAAATACCTGGTGACTTTGGGGGTGGATCCAGGAGAGGGTGGGGTTTGGGGAGGGGAGGGGCCTCAGCAGAGTACAATGCCATAGTCCACCCTTCAAAGCAGCCATTTTCTCCAGGGGAGCTGATCTCTGTCAGCTGGAGATCAGTTGCAAAAGCGGGAGATCTCCAGGCTCCACCTGGAGGCTGGCAACCCCATGGTGCAGTGATCTCACTTTCTGACATGTATTGGAAATCATGTCATCACACCACCAGCGATATAGAATACTCTGGTATTTTGGCGAAAACTCTATGGTAACAATGGCTTCTACCATAGAGTTTTTGCCCATATACTACAGCAGTCCCGCATCATTGACGATGATGTCCCTTCTGGTGCACTCTAGAACTGATGTAGCCATATTGCCAGCAGCCTAGGCCCTTCTCCACTCTCCACTGCCAGTAAGTCTTTCCACCCCCTGTCAGTTTCCAGGAAGGACCTGAAAACCTTTATCAGAAGTATTGGGGACGATGTTAATTCCCTTCTGTTGGAGGCTAAATTCAATGTGCTGGTTTGGTCCCTAACAGCCCTATTTCAGGGAGACAAGGGGACAGACTAGATGTGATGGCATCCTGAAGGTCCAACGTAAAAGGTCAGATGGGCAGGGCATTGCTTGTCTACTTATCTTAGATGATATGAACGGGGGGGGGGGGGTTCCTCACCCATGTCATACCTGTGATCAGTTTGCCCCCTTGATCCCCCCAAGACCTCTGGGCCTCCACGGAATGTTGCAGGACCCAAGTCAGTTGTCATCGCCTCTCCCATTCTGCAGACAGCAACCAGGGCAGCCTCAGACATCTGAGTCTGAAGGATATGTTATTCCCAAAGCCAACCAAACCTTGTCATCTCAGATCATCTCCCCCGCGCCCCCCGCCCCATGTTTCTTCCCGTTATCGACTCGGCAAAAGATGCGCAATGAATGTGGAAAGACTCCTCGTTCACTTCCTCGCGCTTGCAAAAAACCCGCTGCCTTGCCTTCTCGTTCGTTTGCCTTAGGTGGGCTCGTTGGCGCGGGGAAGAGCGGCTCAATTATCTATGTGTCAGATGATTATCTGAGAGCTTAATTTAATCTCCATTACACTTTCCCCCCGTCATATTTCAATTAAATATGCTCCCAGAGTGTTAACACATCTTTGAACCTGCTATTTCTTCAGTTAATTTCCCACTAAGAGGTGCTGGAGAGTAACAGATGTCATAATTATGCAATTATTAGGCATGTTTCATGCTCGTTCGCTCATGTCTGCGTGGCAGGAACGAGGAAATTAATTGAACGGCGGTAGGCTCATCTTCCTAGTTCTGCAGTGTCATCCCAATCTTATTTGAGACTCCGGGAGAGTCATGTTGGAGCAGATGCTGTGTTTTTACTAATCACGAACGGGAGAAGCACCGCATACTCTGAGATTCAGTGAAAGCAGAAAGTGGCAAATTGTCCCACCTTGCGCAGATGAAAAGGAGGGATATTTTCACAGCAACATACACTTGGGAGGAGCTGTGGCTCAGTGGAAGAGTATGTGTTTTGCATGCAAAAGGCCCCAGGATCGAGCCCTGATATTTCCAGTTCAAGAATCTCAGGTAGTGTGTGTTGGGAAAGACACTTCCCCCTGCTTGAGAGACCTGCTGCTAGTCTTCATCCCAGATGACACCGAGCTGGATGGTTCCACGAAAGCATCATGTTCATAGTATGACAAATATGTAGTGGGGGGAGGTGCTGTGACTCAGAGGACAGGAGCACATCATACCAGTGATCCGTTGAAAAGCAACGACAGAGGTGGTCCAACATGTGGTGCCAACCAATTTTGGCCAGTTTGGAAACCAACACTGGAAGAAATGGACCCTTAGTCAGTTTGGTGTAGGGGTTAAGTGCATGGACTCTAATCTGGGAGAACCGGGTTTGATTTCCCACTCCTTCACTTGCACCTGCTGAATGACCTTGGGCGAGCCATAGTTCTGGCACGGCTGTTCTTGAAAAACTGCAGACTCTGTCAGAGCTCTCTCAGCCCCACCTACCTCACAGGGTGTCTGTTTTGGCGAGGGGAAGGGAAAGGAGATTGTAAGCTGCTCTGAGACTCCCTTGGGTAGTGAAGGGTGGGATATAAATCCAATCTCCTCCTCTTCCTCTTCCTCCTCCTCCTCCTCCTCCTCCTCTTCTTCTTCTCTCTTAAGCTTGAGTCTGCTCCTTGCTTCTCCATTCCCCTTTCCTTTTCCAGCTCATCCCCACCATCACTATTCCCCGGATTAGGCTGTGCAGGGCTGCAGAACCACCCCACTAGTATCCAGGCCCTCCTGGAGCCCAGCAAATAATATATGGAACTTCCAAGTGAATCTATGCAACTCCATTCCCTAGTGATCCTGCAGGCAAGGTGTGCTAGCCCCTTACTCTCCTACCGGTCATCTGGGATGTGCCAGCCTCAGTTGCCTCCATTACTCTGTGGCCCTCCAGGTACGAAAGGTCAATTTGGTCTCCCCTCTATGGTCCATGGACCAGTTGGGCCACCTCTGGCAGGCCAGCTAGCATTTGTCTACCATACTCCAATTAAAAGGATTGTTGTTCAGTTGCACAGTCGAGTCTGACTCTTCGCGACCCCATGGACCGCATCACACCAGGCCCTCCTGTCTTCCATCGTGCTCCGGAGTTTGCTTCATGTTCATTGACACTGTCTAACCATCTCATCCTTTGCCGTCCCCTTCTTCTTTGACCCTCAATCTCTCCCAGCATCAGGGTCTTCTCCAGTGAGTGCTCCCTTCTCATTTGGTGGCCAATGTATTGGAGCTTCAGCTTCAGTCTCTGGCCTTCCAGGGAACAGTCAGGGTTGATTTCCTTTAGGGACTGACTGATTTGATCTCCTTGCAGTCCACAGGACTCTCAAGAGTCTTCTCCAGCACCATCATTCAAAAGCATCTATCCTTTGGTGCTCAGGCTTCCAATTAAAAAGGATAGGTGATAGAAAAGACCTTCCCTGCCTGATGCTCTGAAGAACCTCCACCAATCAGAATTAGATGGACCACCAATTTTACTCTGTCTCAATCAACTGCTTATAATGTATGTTGTTCTCCATCGTATGTACTATACTTTGTATATTTGCTTATGACCTATTGGTCCGTGAGCAATAAAATGATTGAAATTGAACTGAAGCAGAGAACCTTGCTGGAGAAGAAGAGGAGGAGCAGGAGGAGGAGATTGGATTTATACCCTGTCCTTCACTACCCAAAGGAGTCTCAGAGTGGCTTACCATCTTCTTTCCCTTCCCCTTCCCACAACAGACACCCTGTGAGGTAGGTGGGGCTGAAGGAGCTCTTTCAAGAACTGCTCTTTTTCAAGAACAGCTGTACCAGAGCTATGGCTTGCCCAAGGTCATCCAGCAGGTGCAAGTGGAGGAGTGGGGAATCAAACGCAGTTCTCCCAGATTAGAGTCCGTGCACTTAACCACTACACCAAACTGACCAAGGGTCCATTTCTTCTAGTGTTGGTTTCCAACCCTGGTGGGTATCATAGCCAGGGGTATATGACAGGAAAAAACCTAAGTGGCAAAGCATTAGCAACAGGCATGCTGGAAGGCGCTCTAAACTCCAATTCCCTCCTTGATGTGATGCCTTTGGCCAGTCATTTGGGGAAACTGAAACCATTCCTCAGCGTGGTTGAAAGTGCCCTCCAATTAACTGGCTCTTGGCTTCAGCCTCTGCTCAGCGTTCAGCCTTGTTCTCTGACTGCAAACAGGTTTTACATATCAGAAATCATTATGCTCATGTTTTCTCCCGTTGGAGTGTAAGAATAGGCTAATCTTACCCAAAAGCAAAAAAAATAAAATAAAATCCAGAGAAGCAATGAGAAAATGTAACTGAACAAGAGCTACCCACATGCGCTAGAATTAAAGGCAACATGAAGGAAAAGCAGCGGGAATTAAACACTGTGCCAAACACCAAATGTGCAACCAAAATACATGCCAAGGCTTCTGATTTTTTACGATCTTTCTATATTTAGCTAAATTGCATCATTAGGAATATCCTGCAACGGAAATCAAACAGGGATCAAATCCCTCTACAGCCCATGTCGGTATAAGCTGGGAAGGAAGGAAGGAAGGAAGGAAGGAAGGAAGGAAGGTAGGAAGGAGGGAGGGAAGGAGGGAGGGAGGAAGGAAGGAAGGAAGGAAGGAAGGAGGGGAGGAAAGGGAGGGGAGGGAGGAAGGAAGGAAGGAGGGAGAGAGGGAGGAAGGAAGGAAGGAAGGAAGGAAGGAGGGGAGGGAGGAAGGAAGGAGGGAGGGAGGGGAGGGAGGCAGGAAGGAAGGAAGGAGGGAGGGGGGAGGGAGGGAGGGAGGAAGGAAGGAAGGAAAGGAGGGAGGGAGGGAGGGAGGGAGGATTGTCCATTACCTGTTGGCAGCAGGAGACCTCATGCCTCCTACTACCATGCCTACTGGTGCTCAGCTGCATGACAGGAGGAAAATAGCCAGGCCCATAGCTACAGTGGGGCATCTTGGGCCTGGGCCCCCTGACTTGCTGGCAAGACCCTCTGACTTCTCATCTAGCCCTGGGTGTCACAGCCTTCTCCCCCAGATTAAATTGATTAGCCAGTGTCCCCTAAAAAATTTAAATGCCCCCTGACTTCAAAAATTCTGGCTATGGGCCTGAAAATAGCCAGTGAAATGGGAAGCACAACTAGCATCCCCAGCATAATGACATCATTTCCTGTGCAACCTGGAAGTGATGCCATCATATTGGGCAATGCTCTAGAACTGGCCCATAGTTTTGGGCAATTGCTACAGAGTCATCCCCAGTGTGATGATGTCACTTCCAGGCTGCACTGATTGTGTACCCCCCCCCCCCCCCAAGTATGTCCCTGATCCCTTCTATCACCCACCAGTTGTCAGGCCATGCCTGGCAACCAAAAGAAACAAAATACTTCTTCTTTTGGGACCTTGGAACTCTTGGGTTCTTTCAGTGAAAAAGCCAAACCTGATTTATCCTTAAAGTGACAGATCTCTTGCCGACCCACACTGCTGAAAACTGCTAAAAAGCTGCCATAAATGACACCAGTCAGAAATGAAGTAAGGCACTTCGCAGAATGAGTTGCTAAGTAACCGGAGCACAAGTGTAGGTTGCAAGCTCAGTGTTCTAAATGGGAACCGAGATTTCAGGACAGAGGATGGGGAGGAAAATGAAAGCCACTGGCTAACTACACTTTACCTTTTCCCTAGTTAAGTACCTGCGTCAGGTCATGGACATCTTCTAGGAGTGTCATGCATTCCAAGCACACTTGCCAACCTCCAGGTGGGAGCTGGCGATCTCTAGGAGTTACAACTGACCTCCAGGCTACATAAATCACTTATTTGTGTACTACTTATTGAAAACAATTTATTCCATTTCTCCTGGAGACAATGGCTGCTTAGGAAGGTGGACTGCACGGCATCCTACCCTACCAAGGCCTCTCTTCTCCCTAAACCCCACTCAGTCAATCTCCAGCTATTTCCGAATGTGGAGTTGGCAGCCCTAAAGCACACGGGGGCCTGATTTGGATGGACTGGAGCCCTCAGCTGAGGTTCTGGCATCTTCTTCCCAGCGCCGTTTTCCTAACATGAAACAACTGCCAGCGTCTGCTATTCCTTCTGTTGGGGGCCGCACACGTACTGATCTGGTTGCAGGTCTGTTTCCCGGAGAAATAAACCGTGGGTCCCCTGGAGCTGTTTCCAGACAAAATAAACAACAGGAGGAGGAGAAGGTCTAAGCTCCATCTCCCCACATGCCATGGTTAAGGCTGCTGACTTCTAGGCGGGCCTTGGAGATCTCCTGGAATTACAAATGTTCTTCAGATGACAGAGGTGAGTTCTGTTGTGCAGTGAGAGCTTCAACTGAATACACATTATTAGAAAGACTCCTCACAGCTACATTCAGATCGGCACACCCTGGCAAGCATGCCTCCTCCTCCTCCTCCTCCTCCCTTCCCTATCTGAGCTTCTCCGCTACTGTGGAGAAACCCAGAGAGGAGAGGGAAAGTGTGTCTGTGTGTGTGGAGGGGGGATGTTTCAATGCCTTTCTTTCCCTCCCGGGATCGGTGCACGATTTTCTCCAGGTGCCCCACAGCCAGTGTTCCCTCTAAGCTGAGTTAATGTGAGCTAGCTCACAGTTTTTTAGCCTCCAGCTCACACATTTTTGTCTTAGCTCAGGAAGGATGGCCCCAGAGCAAAGTAGCTTATGCAGCAGGCAAATCGCTTGCTCACAACTTTAATACCAGGAGCTCACAAAGCAGAACTTTTGCTCACGAGACTCCGCAGCTTAGAGGGAACATTGCCCACAGCCACCTTTTGCAGAGGAACTTGGGGAAGGGGGTCATGTTTAAATGCCTTTTCCCCCCTTCCTGATCTGGGGAAAGGGGGGGAAAGCCTGGGCTCCCTTCCTGCCCTTCTCCAGCTACCACATGTTAACTAGAGAAGGGAAGGTAGAGAGCAGAGGAGTTCACTTGTCAATTTCACACACAGCTGAAATTGACAAGGAAATCTCTATGGGCTGCCAGAGGGCAAGGGCATTTTAACATCCCCCCTTTCCCTCTGGTGGTGTATATCAGACCCGAAAATATTCGGGAATACCAAATATTTCCCCAATCCAAATACTTTACCGGTATTGGACTGGGGAAATTCGGGATTTACCGGTATTTTGGGGGGTCTGATATACCCAAAGCCAAAAAAATACCAGCATTTCTGTTTACACATTCCTAGCCCCCACACATTTTTAGACCCTGCATGCTGGGGAAGCATATGTTTAGTCCCTGGAATTAGGGTTGCCAGACCCCTGGTCGGGGCAGGTGTTCCCCTAATTTCAGGGGCTCCAATCTGCCAATGAGCAGCTGGCTGGCAGGAGAAGCTCCACCCCTGAACAGCTCTGGAAAAGCATGCACACTAGAAGATCCATGCTCGGAGATGGGAGCTCCCTACCATAAGCTTGGTAAGACCTGGCAGGGTATAAATCCTATCTCCTCCTCCTCCTCCTCCTCCTCCTCTTCTTCTTCTTCTTCTTCTTCTTCCCTACCTGGAATAGGTTTGTGACAGGGTGTACCTGTGGAAAATGCTGATAGGTCCTCAGGATGAATGGGGAGTTTTTGTTGTTGTTATTGTTCTAAATCACTTTTCTTTTACTTTATTCTTTCCACCAATGGTCTTGTGGAACGAGTAGTCATCTTTTTTTTAAAAAAAAACTGAAATCTAAAGAAGTGATTGAAGACATTATGTGACTCTGGGCCTAATGTAAATAAAAATAGTTATGTTAAACACCCCTTAAAACTAGTTTTATAATAGAAACGTGACTGCAAGCCAGTCCTAAGCAACAGCTTTATTGCAAGGAGACACTGTAAGGCAGTGTTTATTTAAGTCCTTTCCCCCCCCTTAGAAAGGCGCAAGAGGTCCAGGTATGTGGCTGTAATGACAAATACATGCGCCTCAGGTGCATTGTGAGCTGAAGGACCAAAGTGTTAGAGCCTTCAGTGTCCTGCAAGGGCGCACTGCAGACCTTTATGGCTCCTCATGGGAACGACTGTTCTTTCTTACATAAACACTGTATTCTAGCAGCGTCTGGCAACTCAATCCATGTATAAAATTAATTTTACTGTGCACAGTTGACGCTACCTTGACATGCATTACAGATGGCCATTTCAGATCTTCATGTACAAATTACATACATAATTTTATCTAATTCCTTGGATTAGTTTCTAGCATTGAGAGGACAGATTGTGAAATGTTCTCTCTCTCTCTCTCTCTCTCTTTCTTTTTTTTGGTTTGTTTGGAAGTGCAGAGAAGGCAAAAATCTGTCCCTGACATGCCGGCTTTGTTGTGAACTGTTCTCACGATGGCCCAAACCCAGTGGACAAAGTTGGTTTCCTTCACAGCATGTTCTCTGCAGTGGGCTCTCCCTCTGGTGTTCCTTTCTGAGCGCCACTGGAAAGTTGCCAGAGAGGTAATGCAACATGATGGGGAAGGATTTAGCTCTGATAAAAATAACTTATTGGAAGTGAATAGATTTACCGTAAGGATTAGCTGAGCATAAAAATGTTGAACAACCGTTAAACGTGTTTAGCCAAAAGATTTAGAGAAAGATGGAATCTTCTGTGGACACAAATATGCTTTGTGGATTTTATTTTATTTTTTTTGGAAAGAGCATGATTGAAACAAAATATTTTTTTTCCACGGACACGTATTTAAAAAATTTGAAACCTGACTATCAAAATGAGCTTCGCTTGCCCCCAACGTTCATTTTCACATGGTGGCGACTCAGAGATCCCATGGCTAAACTGAATCAAGAGGATAATCAAATAATAGCGAGTTGTATAATGGAAATCTCCCTGGCCATATGCCCAAGTCAGGAGGTATAAGTTAGTGTCAGAACCTGCTATGTATTTTTTTTTTATCACTTGATTAACATATTTATATCCCACTTTTCCCTGTGGTCCAAGGCAGCTTACAAATCATAATGACAATCATACATGGCCTGGGATTAGGGTTGCCAACCTCCAGGTGGGGCCTGGAGATCTTCCGCTTTTACAACTGATCTTCAGCTGACATCCATTCCCCTGGAGAAAATGGCTGCTTTGGAAAGTGGACTCAGTGTAGGGTTGCCAAGTCTAGGTTGGGAAACACCTGGAGATTTTGGGGGTGGAGCCAGGAGAGGGCGGGGTTTTGGGGAGAGGAGGGGCCTCAGCATAGTACAATGCCACGGAGTCCACCCTTCAAAGCAGCCATTTTCTCCAGGGGAGCTGATATCTGTCAGCTGGAGATCAGTTGTAAAAGCGGGGGATCCCGAGGCCCCACCTGGAGGCTGGCAACCCTAACTCAACGGCATGAAGGTAATCCCCCCCCCCAGAATTTGTCTTAGAAACGATTAATCACAGCCAGAAATCGCAATATTATCCCTTCATACAAAAAGAATGGGTTCTGTCATTCATTTTATGCATAACACATTAGTTGTACAGTTTACTAAGAATATTGCTCCTGTGCTTGTACTGTTTACAAATGATCTTATTATGTTAAAAGTTTATGTTAACTGTTATTGTATTGTTTGTTGCGTTATTCTTTATGAAAATGATTTTTTTTTTTAAAAAAAGATAATCTTTGGAAAGCAGGTTTATGATAGAGAGATAGGGTTGCCAAGGCCGGGTTGGAAAATACCTGGGGACTTTGGGGGTGGAGCCAGGAGAAGGTGGGGTTTGGGGAGGGGAGGGGCCTCAGCATGGTACAATGCCAGAGAGTCCACCCTTCAAAGCAGTCATTTTCTCCAGGGGTGCTGATCTCTGTCAGCTGGGGATCAGTTGCAAAAGCGGGAGATCCCCAGGCCCCACCTGGAGGATGGGAACCCTATAGAGAGAAGTGGATCCAGCCCATTTTCATTTCCTCTTGATTTCCTACATTGTCATTGCATCTCAGTCACACTGCTGTCATTCAGACTTCCTTCAATGCTATTTTGATGGCATCTATGCACCAGGTTGATGTTTTGTGTGTATTTTAACTGTTTTATATGCATTTTGACTCTGTTTTTGAAACACTTTTAAAAGTTGTCTTAATGAGGTAAGTTTGGGAGGGAGGATATTTAATTTTATAACGTAACTATACATACGATGCTTTTTATAATGTTAGTTTTAGAATGTAATTTCGTTGTGTGTGTTTTGTGATTGTTAGCCACCTTGGAAGCTCTTGTAAGGTTTAAAGGCAGAAAGGCAGGATATCATTTTTTTATAAAATTTTGCAAATAAAATAAATACTGAAACTGGAAAATATACGTATTTCCCTATATAGATAAAATGGTGACTACATATATTGGAAGCATCACAGAGAGCGTATCTACCCTGTACACATGGTTGGATGCCCCTCAAATGGAATGTCAGAAAGTTCTACTGAAAAACAAACAAAACTGAAATGGAAATATTTGACTTCAACCACCCAGCTTTCAAAATTCACTCTCTAGTTTATGATTCTGGTTGTTGGGGGGGGGGGGGGGCGGTTTGCGTCTTTCCTCTCTTAAAGTTCAGTATCAAAGCTGTCTGATTTTTCTTCCCCCACTACCCAATTAATTTTTGTTTGTTTCAACATCACAGTCCTATAACTTGAATTGTAGGTGCACTTCAAAAGCTTTCCCAGAGTATCTTACCATTGGATTTCTGGGATGTATTTTCTTGTTAATTTCTAACATATGTACCCTTTAGGCATGATTCACGCGAGACTCTGGAATTCGGAGGAAACGATGATCAGTCTCGGAAACGTGTAAAGATTCAAGAACGACGGCAATTTTCACTTCGAATGTTGTCAGCAAGTTACTATTATAAAAACACTTTTCGCACCAGTGCCCTGAAAAAAAAAAATTCTTATTCCGTGTAGCTTTGATGAAGTTACACATTTAATGAACTCCACCACCTAAAGGTATATTTTGTCAGTGCTGATAACAGAATTAGTTACATTCAGACTGGAGATAATGCATTGATGCTGTTTTCAATATCACTGGATACTTTAGAAAAGCGCGAGAGTCCAGTAGCACCTGAAAGACTAACAACATTTGTGGCAGGGGAGGAACTTTCGTGAGTCTGAAGAAATAAGTATTTGAAGAAGTGAGCGGAGACTCATGAAAGCTCCTCCCCTGACACAATTGTTGTTAGTTGTTCAGGTGATACTGGACTCTTGCTCTTTTCTGCTGCTACAGACAGACTAACATGGTGACCTACAGGGGTCATTTCGAAGAAAAAGAGGTGCAGGAGCTCATTTGCATAACTCATTTGCATATGCCACACCCCCTAACATACCGGAAGTGTGTCAGAAGGCAACACCCACCCCTCAGGCTCCACTCCACAGGTGAGTGAAACTGACCTGCTCTTCCTCCATTCCCTTCCCCATCCAATACTTTGTGCAATAAAAATAAGCGTAAAGAACACACCCTCATTCTCTTCCTGCTCCCTTGAAACCACCAGGTTTCAAGTAGACTTGAGATACCCAGGACATGTGCACCACCCATCCCTTCCCCTCCCCCTCCCCACAACAAGACACCCTGTGAGGTAGGTGGGGCTGAGAGAGGTCTTTTGAGAACTGCTCATGAGAGAACAGCTCTGAGAGAAGTTGTGACTGGCCCAAGGTCACACCAGCAGCTGCATGTGGAGGAGTGGGTAATCAAACCCGGTTCTCCCAGATTAGAGTCCAACTCCTGACCACTACACCAAACTGATGGGGTGGAAGCTGCTGAAGGGTTGGTGAAATTTCTCCAGTACCTATGTGCCATGTGCCCAGGTAAAAAATGGTATACTTAGAAAATTTATATGCCACCTTGAGCAAGTCTCTGGAAAAGCAGCACACAGTCGTAAAAGGAACAATGATAAAATTACCAATATTAAAACAAAACATTAAAATCAATAAAGACCCTAGCAGGGCTTTCCCCGGGGCGCTGTGCCTCTGCACTGCTTGGGGAAGCCGAGGAGAGGGCGGGGCTTGGTCATGTGCCTGCCCCCTGGGCTCCTCACTCCCGGAGCTGCGCTCCTGTGCGCTCCCGCTCCAATGGACCCCTGGTGACCTATCTGTGAGGTAGGTTGGGAGGAGAGCTGAAAAGATTGTTCAAGATCCAACCATTATACCAAGCTGGCCTTTACTTTTTAAATAGCCCATTCTTGATTGACTGGTTATTTATTAAAACTTTTATATCCCATTTTTCCTCATGGCTCAAAGGCGGCTTACCATCTGCTAAGGTGTTTCCTCCTTTACTTAAAGAGATACACTTGGAAAATATTTATTTTATTTATTTCTTCACTTCATTTATGCCTCACCTTTCTCCCCTAATGGGGAACCCGGGTGGCTTACATCATTCTCCTCTCCTCCATTTTATCCTCACAACGAACCTGTGAGGTAGATTAGACTGAGAGTATGTGACTGGCCCAAGGTCACCCAGCGAGCTTCCAAGGCACGAGTGGTGACAGGAACCTGGATTCTCTGGGATTTTAATCCAGCACGCTAACCACTATACCCCAATGGCTTTGAATATAACTTATGATAATACATCATTGTGGGTCAAAATACACTTCAGGATCCACAGAGTGTCAAATGGTAAGTTATGCACCACACTTGACATTCTTGTGCACAGATGTGTATTAGAGACAAGAGGTACTCATTATGAATTCAGACATTTAAATTCCAGAGAAGGTGGGGGTGCAATGTGCAGTGAGACTCACCCACTCACACTATACAATATTTTAACAAAGTTGTCTCCTCAAGGGCAAAAACCAGGACAGCAATAGGACAGCCTTTTACCAGGTACCAGAAAATAGGGAGTATCCCTGGTAAGTGAGCATGGTGTAGTGGTCAAGAGGCTCAGGCTAGGATCTGGTAGATCCAAGTTCGAATCCCGACTCTGCCATGGAAGCTTGCTGGGCAACCATGGGCCAGTCACACACTTAGGGTTGCCAGGTCTGGGTTGGAAAATACCTGGAGATTTTGGAGGTGGATCCGGGAGAGGGTGGAGTTTGGGGAGGGCATGGCTTTCAGCATGGTACAACGCCATACAGTCCACCCTTCAAAGCAGCCATTTTCTCCAGGGGAGATGATCTCTGTCAGCTGGAGATCAGTTGTAAAAGCGGGAGATCTGCAGGCTCCACCAGGAGGTTGGCAACCCTACACACACTCCTAGCCTAACCTACCTCACAGGGTTGTTGCAAAGATAAAATGGAGGAAAGGAGAGTAAAGTTGCCAGCCCCCCCGGTGGGAGTGGAGGAACCCCCGCTGTTGCAGGCTCTTGCGCCCAACTGACCTTTTCGGGCCTACTTCCAGTTTACTCTCAGTTTCAGGCCTACTTCCGGATGGGGGCCATGCTCTGGTTTTTGGGCAAAACTCTATGGTTTGAAGCCAAATTTACTATAGTTTTGCCCCCAAACCAGAGTGTCACCCCAACTGGAAGTAGGCCCGAAACCAGAAGTAGACCCGAAAATGCCCAACGTCACTTCCGGTCTCCCAGAAGGACATTGGGAGATCCCCGCTGGCCAGGCAAGTCAAACTAGCAACCCTAAAGGAGAATGATGTAACTCCGTTTGGGTTCCCACTGGGGAGACAGGTGGTGTATAAACTGATTTTTAATGCAATAAAATCGATTCTGAAAGGATGTACTGCCACACGCCTGTTGGAATGTGCAAGCTGCCAGTATGAAGAAATGCTCTATTTACCAACAGACCTGCCACTATTTGTTTGAGTAAACAGTAAGGTGCTTTTCCCACAGGCTCTGAAAGTACCTGGATCTGTCAAGAGCTGGTAAAAATTAAATGTAATGAGCTCATTTCAATAAACATTTATGAGACTGGTTTCGTGCTGATAAAATGAGTCCAGCAGGCAATGCCACTCTCTACTTTTCTCCAAAAAGGGGGGGGGGGTAAACTCCCAGTTCCAACTATTTTACATATTTTTGGAAGGCATAATAAAGAGTCTGCTTATTGATCCGGCTGTAAGCGCTAAACACCCAGCCTTGCTTTGATAAAAGCACAGTCCCAAAAGTTTAAAATGCAGTGGATTATTTTTTTTTTTAAAAAAAGAATAACGCTTTTGCAATATCCATTTAAGAGTCATTGTCATGGTAATGCGACCCGCTCGCACACATATATTAGTAATATTTTAACGTGTTATGATGTAAATGAGAGGTGTCACAAAGTCACTGAAATATGTTTTCATCGACTCCCTTTATTTAACTGCATTTAGTCTGCTGCGAAAGAACAAGGGGGGGAAACAAAGGCTTAAAACAAAGAGGAATTAGCTGACAATATTAATCATATTTCTCGCTCAGAGTTTTCCTTTCTAAACTCTGAACTGTGAAAAAGAGGAGACAGCCCATAGAACACTGAAAAGCAACTTTTTTTAAAAAAAAAAAAAAGTGATCACTGAACAGTATTCGAAGGCAAAACTCGTGTTGGGGGTAAGCCAGAGCTGAGTGGTTTCACGAGATCCAGGGGAAATCAAGGGTGGACAGACAGGCAATAATAGGGTTGTCGGGTTTTACCTGGGTCCGGGTAGGGGTCTCCGTCCTGGCTCCTGGTGTCTTCTGTCATGATGATGTCATCAGGAAGTGACATCATTGTGCCGGGCATGTCGTTCGGGGTGCTCTAGCATTTGGGTAAAAAACTCTCAATAGCGTATCAGGATTCAGGAGTGGACAAATAGAGATGTAGTATTATGTAAATAGCCTATTGTTAGGAGTGGGGTGTGTTAGGGTGTGATCGCTGCATGCTTTGTAAGCAGGGCAGCCAGCCCTGGATTTAGTCCTTGTAGTGTTCCTGAAATCACTAGACAAACTAGAGCTGATCGCTGCAATGCATCCAGAACCCAGTATTTAACATAAATTGAGGCTGTTGTGCTTTGGTCACATTCTGAGAAGACAAGACTCATCGGAAAGGACAATAACCCTAAGAAAAGTTGAAGGCAGCAAAAAAAGTGGACGACCCAACATGAGACGGATTGACTCAGTCAAGGAAGCCACAGTCCTCAGTTTGCAAGACCTGAGCTGTGATGCTCTGGAGGTCATAAGTTCATATGGTCACCTTGAATTGGAATCGAGTTGATGGCACTTCACACAAACACACACAAGCCTTGATATCCCAGGTCACATCTGGCGCAGAGGCCGGCATGAGTTCCACAAGCACCGATTTTAAAGCAGGCAAGGGCTCCCACTGAGATCTAAATAAAATTAACCCTAATGGCTATTCTGTACACAGGTATCACATGAACTTCCTTAAAAACGTACACTGTAAATCATTATGACTCTCTGTATCTGGAGAGTTATGGGTTATCTTAAAAACTTCATTCCTAAAATTCAGGAGTGTAAACTGAAACGGATGGGCCTCAGAAAGAATTTATACCCAAGCCCCATTAAGATACTACACATTGTGTATTAATAAAGCTTTCTCTTAGAAGCTAGTATCCATGACTGAGAGTTTTAAATTACAGAATGCCCCACGTTAAGGAGATGTGATTTTGGAGGAAATAACATGGTTCTTTCTGAAATCCACTCTGACAAAAAAGAAGAAGATTGCTTTTGGGGGGCATTTTATCCATGCACAAGTGCATTTGGGGAATGTTTCTGTGTCTTGTGGGAAGAGATGAATGATTTTAAAAAATCAGAAAACTGTGGCAAGGTTTATGTGCAAAATCCATACGTTTTAAACAAAAGGTGCGATGGAGAAATGTTAAGGCATCAGTACTCTGGAAACAGGACCCAGTAATTGGAAACTTCAAAGTCCAGGGA
>JARCFY010000017.1:53950000-53975000 GCA_029233225.1 Lepidodactylus listeri
TTTTTATTCTGTGCAGATTCCTAATACATCGCCTAGGGAAAGCCGGATTCCATCCTGATCAATTTCGAGCCCTTGATCGCCCGGTTTCTGAAATATGGAAGCAAATCCCATCAATAGACACGCAGACCCCAGAAGCCATCCGAGTCTTCAAAGTGTTGAGCAATTAAAGTTGTGCTTAAATCTCTCCCTTCTCCCCAGATTGCACAGGATCTAACAACATTAACTTGACCCAATTAAATGGTTATTCTCTGATGACTGGCTGTCTAGACATTTTAAATATTTGTGCTGCGGTGTCCCCTGCAGTTCATAATTAAAGAGTTACATGAAACCTCTAGGATGTTTTACGAGCCAGATCAGAAATTATATACATAATAGGTTGCATGTAATAAACGTATCGGCGACACATTCGTAAAAAAAAATATGTGGGCATTTCAATACGAGACAAGGCTCTTAACAGATTGATGAGACACGTAAGAGACTTTAAAAGTTCTAAATCACTTAGGGATGAATCCCATGAAATAAGACTTATTTTGGCCCCCACCATAGGTATACTAATGTAGAGAAACAAAGAAACAAAGGCTATGGCTGCAGTCCTAAAAAGACTTTCATGAGACTAAGCCCCATTAAAAAAAAAACATGGGACTTACTTCTGAGCTGACCTACTTGATATTGCTCCCTATCACACTTAAATTGGGGCTAAGGAAAGGATAGGAAACTCAGTATGAAATTAAGAATGCGGCAGAGAGAGAAGACTGGAAAATGTTTTATGTTTGTATGTGAACTATGCTGTTAAGTTGCTGTTGACTGAGCTCTCCGTCGTAATACATGTTGACGATGAAAGAGGGACGTTTTCTTCTGCGCAATAGCAGCAGTCCAGCGAAATCAGATGGAATGCTCCTTTTAAGCTATGGAGTCCTGTGAGCAAAAATTCTACTTTGTGAGCTACTGCCATTAAGAAGAAGAAGAAGAAGAAGAGATTGGATTTATACCCCGCCCTCCACTCCCCAAGGGAGTCTCAGAGCGGCTTACAAACTCCTTTTCCCTTCCCCTCCCCACAACAGACACCCTGTGAGGTAGGTAGGGCTAAGAGAGCTCTTTCCCAAGCTGTCCTTGAGGGAACAGCTGGTACAGAGCTATGGCTTGCCCAAGGTCATCCAGCCAGGTGCAAGTGGAGGAGTGGGGAATCAAACCCGGTTCTCCCAGATTAGAGTCCGCGCACTTAACCACTACACCAAACTGGCTTAAAGATGTGAGCGAGTGATTTGGCTACTGCATCAGTTAGTTTGCTCTGGAGCCAGCCTCCCTGTGTGAGCTGGAGGCTAAATAACTGTGAGCTAGCTCACATGAACTCAGCTTAGAGGGAGCACTGGGCTAACCCAAGGAAGAATTTCAATCAATCCATAATAAACTGGGAAATCCAGCATCATGGATTCCAAGAAGGCCACCAGTTCATGAGAATCCATACTTGCAAAATTTGATAGAATTCCTGGTGACTTGCTACTTAATTTCTAGTTTGTAGTAATAATCACGTGTCTACCATTGCAGGGCAAGAAACCCTGATAGAAATGCATTAATAAAGGAATTTTTGTTTTAAGTTTGTGAAAGAACTTTTGGGGGTTGGAAGACAATGGCAAAGTTCAATCATCTCTCTCTTCTAGAAAGGCACTGACAAGGTTGAGGTGTTGTTTAGCTTAAATTTTGTGGTTCCAAATCTGATACTCAGTTTGCTGTGGGGAGGGTGGGGTTTGAAGAGGGGAGGGAATTCAGTGAGGTAGAATGCCACAGAGCAGGGGTCCCCAATGTAGTGTCCAGGGGTGCCATCATATCCACCAACATCTTTCCTGGCACCCAACCAAAAGTGGGTGCGGCCAGGTGGGTTCCTGCGAAGAAGGGGGGGAAAGGAGGAGGAGGAAGAGGAGAGAAGGAGGAGAGGAGGAGATTGGATTTATACCCCGCCCTTCACTTGGAGTCTCAAAGCAATCTCCTTTCCCTTCCCCCCCCCACGACATGCACCCTATGAGATAGGTGGAGCTGAGAGAGCTCTTTCAAGGACTGCTTTTGAGAGAGTAGCTCTGAGAGAACTTGTGACTGGCCCAAGGTCGCACCAGCAGCTGCTTGTGGGGGAAATCAAACCGGGTTCTCCCAGATTAGACTCCACGCTCTTAACCACTACACCAAGCTGGTGCAAAGATTCTGATTGGCTGTGCAGATTAAAATAACATCTTAGCAACAACTGCTACTAAAGCGTTGATGTTATCCTGACTTCTCTTCCTAGCTGGTTTTTAAAACTTTTTTTTATTAACAGTGTAAAACAGAAAAAAACAAGAACATCTACAACCACTAGAAATATCCAGTTCTGTTCCTCCCCATATCCCAACCCGATGCCCGCTCACATGACTGCCAAAATATTTTAATAACATCAGTATAAAAATATCATCTTCTCTCTGTTTGGTTTTCCCAGTTGAGAGGTTTTTCTTCCAAAAAGAGTGATGAAGGGCCACGAGTCTTTCCATGATGCATTCTCTTTTTGACTCCCTTGTTGAGTTCTGACTTCTCATGACAGTTTAGTAATAAGTATAAGGTCCCATTGTTTTTCCTGAATCCAGCTCTCTTTCTTCCACTGCTTTATAATGACTCTTATCTATAATAGTGTAATTTTTTAACTTTTCTTGTCCCCTGCATTTGGGCTTCCTTCTGTGCTTGTGGCTGACTGTTCTCCCCCCACCCCGGTGGCTGTTCTGTGACCATAAGTTCTTTCAGAGCTGTTCTCTCAGGAGCAGTTCTTAAAAGAGCTCTCTCAGCACCACCTACCTCACAGGGTGTCTGTTGTGGGAAGGGAACGGGAAAGCCACTCTAGTCTGAGACTCCTTTGGGTAGTGAAGGGCAGGGTATAAATCCAGTCTCCTTGTCCTCCTCGTCCTCCCCATTCTTCTTCTTCTTTCCTAATTAGCAGGTGATGGGTCATTTTTTTTTATTTTTTCTTAAATACACAATTATAAATATCCAAGAGGTATGAAGCATCTTAGAAGAAGCATTTCCCCTTCTTTTGCATACAAAGGACACTGCTTCTTCTCAGTAGCCACTGCAACTCCTAAAACAAAATTCAGCCTCCCCCACCCTTCAAAACTATTTTCTTAATTTACAAGTTTATAACCCACTGACTTTCTGCGAGAGCTGTCACCCGATGAAAGAAATCTTAGTTAATCATTTTTAAGTTATAGTCAATTAATCAATTGACTGATCAATGAAGACTCATCTTGTAATGACATAAATCTTGTAATGACATAAAGAAACCAGAACATCACTGAATTGTATGCATGGATATTTTTTTCCAAAGATAACTATACTGTTTTATTGCAAAGGAGTTTCAGAAACAGACTAGAATGGGAGATTGCTGAATTACAAGTTATCACCACACTCAGGACAATGGAACCACCAGGGTTTAACAGAGATACCGGTTTCTTCTCACCACACATGCTAAGTCAGTCAGTTCTTGCATCTGTTTATTGGCTCTTTTGTTATCTGTATGCTAATTGGCTGCTATTCCCAGGTTTTACCAACAGCTTTAATCCAGTGTTAGCTTCACTTAATGCTCAGTTACATATGAATTTTGACTCCAATTAGCCCTTCCCGGCAAACAACCCCCACCACGAGTATGTAATGGTTGGCAAAGTCTGTTTTAATGTATCTGAAGAAGTGTGCTTTTGTAGAAAAAAAAAGTTTATAATTAAACTTTGTTGGTCTTAAAGGGGCCACTGGACTCGAACTTTGTCCATACCTAGCGACTGGTATTTATTCAGCATGGAAGATTCTGATAAGCATGATATATTAAAAGCTGTTGATGGACCTGTCTCCATTCCGTCCTCTATGAGTTTGTGGTTCTCCCCTCTCCACCATGCAGCCCTGTGATATCAGTCAAACAGAAGGATACTGATTGGCTCGTGGTCACCCAATGAGCTTTAAATCTGGGTGGAGATTGTATGCCTGGTTTCCCCCACCACTATAACACACTGGTTCTCCAACCCATCTAAGCTAAGGGCCATCACCGCATCCTTGGACAGCTAGTGTGGAAAAACTAGTGTCCTAGTGTGGAAAAACATATTTTCCAAGTTGTGAGAAGGAGAGAGAGAAAAACGTTTCTCAGGCTCTTCTTAGTTATGACCTGAAGGAGACTTCTGAGCTCTTACTTCCGGAAAGTGAGAAAAAGATGGAGTCCTACCACAAAATGAGCTTCATAAGGGTTCCTGGCAGACTGGCTGTAGAAAGAACAAGCAGACCAGTGATTAGATGGGGGGAGGGTCATCAACTGCGGTGGGGGGGGGGGGGAGAGAAGGCAGACATTTTTCTCTTAGCTCTACTTTTGCAAGCGACTAATAAGATATTAACTGTCTTTGGCTTGCTAAAGCCCATTTCTAGTGAGAACATGATGGATCAGGCCAATGGCCCATCCAGTCCAACACTCTATGTCACACAGTGGCCAAAACTCAGGTGCCATCAAGAGGTCCACCAGCAGGGCCAGAACTCCAGAAGCCCTCCCACTGTGCCCCCCAAGGACCCAGAATACAAAATACCTCTGCCCCAGACACAGTGTTCCATCTATAGCTAGCTTGTGACTAATAGCTACTAATGGACCTCTGCTCCATATGTTTTTCCAGTCCCCCCTTGAAGCTCTCTATGCTTGTAGCTGCCTTCCTGTGGCGGTGAATTCCACTTGTAAATTACTCTTTGGGTGAAGAAGTACTTCCTTTTATCTGTTCTAAACTTACTGCTCATTACTTTCATGGAGTACCCACGAGTTCTGGTATTGCAAGAAAGGGAGAAAAGTACTTCCCCCCCCCCCGCCTTCTCTACCCTATGCATAATTCTGTAAACTTCAAGCCAAAGAGCCCTAACCTCTTTATTTGTTAGTTTATTTGTTTGATTTATATACCACTCTCCCCACGAGTGGGCTCAGGGCAGTTTACATCAAACTTGGTATAATACAGTTAAAACACTTTAAAACAACAATTTGAACACAGAATAGAATCATAAATACCATGTAAACAGAGTAGATCAGATGTCAATCAAGTTGACTAAGGTGTAACACTAGGAACCCCAGGCCACTGATGGAAGACTGGCCATGCGGGGGGGGGGGGGGGGGGCTTCTGTCGCCTCAGCTCAAAGCCCAGTGGAAGAGCAACATCTTGCAGGCCCTGCAACTGTAACCTTTCTTCGCAAGGAAGGTGTTCTGTTATTATCATTTCCAAGACCTGAGAGTTCTAAGAACTTGTTGCCAAGTGGCTGAGGTTGCTGTGGGAATGGAGAGCGGAGAAGCTGCCAGCCAAACGCCATTAACTGGACAGCTAATAAGAGTTCCTGAATCATGGTTGAGAAAACAGACTGAAACCCCACCCCTTTCCATTTAAACGTACATAAATTATTTAGAAAAAGACAGTGCCCAGAAGCCATCACTAAGCTCCTCCCCTAATGTGACAATGTCAGATAGGATTTATTGACATCTCTGGGCCTGGAAGGAAGAAACTTTGGGAAGAGCCAGTTTGGTGTAGTGGTTAGGAGCACAGACTCTAATCTGGCAGAACCGGGTTTGAGTCCCCACCCCTCCACATGCAGCTGCTGGTGTGACCTTGGGTCAGTCACAGGTTCTTTCAGAGCTGTTCTCTCCTGAGCAGTTCTCAAAAGAGTTCTCTCTGTTTCACCTACCTCACTGGGTGCCTGTTGTGGGGAGAGGAAGGGAAAAGAGATGGTAAGCTGCTTTGAGACTCCTTCGGGTAGTGAAGGGTGGGGTATAAATCCAATCTCCTCCTCCTTCTTGTGTTTTTCAGTTTTGTTTGTCAGTATACATATTAATGACATACCCGTACCCTATAAATTTCATACACACACACACATATTTAAAAAGTGCTGGCGCGTACAATACAAACAAGTCTAGAACTCCAGCAACAAATAATGTAGAACAAAGCCAAACCATGAATGGGATTAAAAGGAACAAACCCATTCATTCTTTTTTCAAAGTAATTAGCGGTTGGGCTCTATGTGCTTTTATATGGGTGTATTTTGTATCGATTCTATAAGCAATTTTTAATTCTTGGGGTTTTTTTCCCAAGTTGCTTTGTGAGCTGTTTGTAAACTCAGAGGCAATTAATGCATTGATAACATGAAATAAATGAAATTATAATTAACTTCGGTGATCAATCGGGGCTAAACACAATGGGTACAGTCTTAGCCAAGATTAAGCCTTTCTAATTCTCGTCTGTTTCAATGGGAGATGAACTTTCTTCTTGAGATCAATAGAACTTTAACCGTGCTTCACTTTTACTGGATTGTACCCAGTGCTGTAAAGGCACAAAATCAACGTGGACTATGGTGGTTGCTCCTTAGATATTATTGATTATTGACTATCTAATGCCACTTGTAATTGAAGATGTGCATTGCACTGACAAATGAACACAAAAATTATGACCAAAATAACCTCTCGATGCATAGCAAAAACAAACAGAACAAAACACTGAATCTTCCATTAATTAAAGGGTATTCTGATTAAAATTCCACTTAGCAACAGCCCTCTGGGAAGACAAAATTATGTATAATCTGGTGGCTTGGGGAATCAGGAGAGAATCCAGTGGATCTGGGAAGATGCCAGAATGGAATTAATAGCAGACAAGGAAGAAGAAGAAGAAGAGGAGGAGGAGGAGGAGGAGGAGGAGATTGAATTTATACCCCACGCTTCATTACCCCAAGGGGTCTCAGAGCAGTTTACAATCTCCTGTCCCTTCCCCTCCCCACCACAGACACCCTGTGAACAATGCTCCCTCTAAACTGTGGAATCTTGTGAGCAAAAATTCTATTTTGTGAGCTACTGGCATTAAAGAGTTGAGCGAGCAATTTGGCAACTGCATAAATTAGTTTGCTCTGGAGCCATCCTTCCTGAGGTAAGACAAAAAGGTGTGAGCCAGAGGCTAAAAAACTGTGAGCTAGCTCACACTAACTCAGCTTAGAGGGAACCCTGCCTGTGAGGTAGGTGGGGCTGAGAGAGCTCTTTTAAGAACTGCCCCTGAGAGAACAGCTCTGAAAGAACGTGTGACTGACCCAAAGGTACACTGGCAGCTGAATGTGGAGGAGTGGTGAATCAAACAGATTAGAGTCCACCCTCCTGACCCTTGTGAAGCTGAGAGCCAGTTTGGTGTAGTGGTTAAGTGTGCGGACTCCAATCTGGGAGAACCAGGTTTGATTCCCCACTCCTCCACTTGCAGCTGCTGGATGATCTTGGGCAAGCCAGAGTTCTGCCACAACTGTTCTTCAAAAAGAGCAGTTTCTGTCAGAGCTTTCTCAGCCCCGCTTACCTCCCAGGGTGTCTGTTGTGGGGAGGGAAAAGGAAAGGAGATTGTAAACCGCTCTGAGACTCCGAGTGAAGGGCAGGGTATAAATCCAATCTCTTCTTCTTCTAGATTTAACATCTAATTAAAAGAAGGAGGGAATTTATGAAGGATGCCGGTGCATTCACACAGGTACATTTGGCTTGAAAGCCATGTGGAGGCTCATTTGCATCTTGCATAAAAAAGGACTCATGTCTGCTGAAATTACGATGACGAGTGGATTGTTGGCAAACCTCAGTTGTAAGCACAATGAACCTGCACGAGCACGGCTTTCTAACCTCTGAATCTCAGCGACATGGGGGCGGAAATATTTGCATGCTACCTGCTCAGCAAATGTCATCTCAATTTGCGCTTGACGCATGCAGACAGTCAATCCGGAACACGGGCGCCATGTCAGTGTTGTGACGTGATTTGTACTACTTTCTAAAACTTCAGGTGGGAAGCTGTGTTGATCTGCAGACACAAGACAAAAGGGAAGTGAACTCTTGAAAGCTGATACCCTGGAAATCGCATTAAGGTGCTGCTGGACTTGAGTCTTGTTTTTAAAAAATTTGGCATGTAACCACATTTAAAAAAACAACAACAACAACACATACCTAACCCCCCACCCCCACCCTGGGAAGTCACTTGCAGAGGTGGACTCTTATCTTCAGATCCTCACTCATTTCCTGAAGGGAATATAGCTAGAGTTTTTTTTTTTTAAGGGTATTGGTCATAGCCAGTGTCCCCCCAAGCTGAGTTAGTGTGAGCTAGCTCACAGTGGTTTATCCTCCGGCTCACACATTTTTTGTCTTCGCTCAGGAAGGATGGCTCCAGAGCAAACTAATTTATGCAGTGGCCAAATCGGTCGCTCACACCTTTAAGGCCAGTAGCTCACAAAGTAGAATTTTTGCTCACAGGACTCCACAACTTAGAGGGAGCATTGGTCGTAGCAGATGCAACTATCTAGTGGGTTACCTTTGCTTAGACACGGAATTTTTCTGAACTGTGGCAGGCACTCAAAGGTCCTTTCTGCATAGGCGTCAACTTCAGGGGGGCTGGGGAGCTGGAAACCCCCCCCCCCAAACTTTTCCAGGAAGTGCTGAGCCTCCCCTGGAGACAATGGCCTGTGATGTCTCTGGCCCAGCCCCCTGCCTGGGAAATTGGAAAGTCTATATACCCTAGCCTTTCCACATTTGTCTGCCACTCCAGATTTTCTCAGTGTTTGACTCAAGGCAATTTAAGTCCACGGCAAAACAGTATCCAAATAACCTGGGCCAACAGTAGGCTGAAACTGGGCTGACCACTGAAGGGAGGTAATGCACTGCAGAATGGGAGTGAGGGGGAACCAAACCAGAATAAAAAGAAAGTTGAACTCGATTTTAGTGCAGAATGGGGGGGGGGGGGGGAGCCTGGATTAAAATGAAGGGTGAATTCGATTTCAGTGCAGAATTGCTTGCAGGACACTGTGGTGAACATGGATTAAAAGGCGAGTGCAGAAAGGGCTGTAATGCAGAATGGGGGGACGGGGACAGAATAAAAAAGTTTTAGTGCAGAATGGGGGAAGGAGTCTGGATGAAAAAGGTTGAATTTGATTTTAGTGCAGAATGGGGAGAAAAACTGGATTAAAAAGAAGGTTGGACTCGATTTTAGTGCAGAATTTTTTTTGGGGGGGAGCCTGGATTACAAAGAACATTGAATTTAAAATAAAAAATAAAAATAAATTAAAGAAATTAAAATTAAAAAAATTAAAAAGGAGGCTGAATTAAATTTTACTGCAGACTTGCTTGGAGGAAACCGCAGTGAACATGGATTAAAAGGAGCGTGCAGAAAGAGCCAAAGAGAAGACTTCTACAGATTTTTTTTTTTAAAAAGCAGGTATGGGGAAAGCATCTTCTACAAAACCAATAGCTATTCGGAGTTTGAGGTAAGAGGATCCTGGCTTCTTACTTAGTGCATCTGAAAACTTATGTTTGTCCCAGTTACTGTTAACAAGTTTTACTACGAATGGCCATTTGACCCATCAAAAAAGTTTGGGTTGGTCGATCACTCAAATAATGGTCAACTACTTTCAAACCCTGGATTGCATAAGTACAATGAGAGCTTTTACTTCAAGGATGAACAGGTCGGATAGTTGTGCAGAATTCAGCGACAACAATAAGTTTTCTGTCATTGTGGAAAATGAAATTAATTCCCAGGAACACTGTAAGGACCTTGACCTGGATGGCCCAAATCTCATCAGATCTCAGGATACAAGCGGGGTCAGCCATGGATGGGGGACCACCAAGGAGGTCCAGAGTTGCTACACAAAGGCAGACAATGACAAACCACCTCTGAATGTACCTTGCCTTGAAATCCCTGGGGTGTCACTGTAAATCAGCTGCTATTTGATGGCACTTTATACACAAAACACTCTTAAGGAATATGGATTACTCTGAGCTCCATTAAGCAAGGCTGTAATAACTGCACTGCTTCTCTATTGAATTCTTATCTTGTGCCAGCGGGCTCAACCTTTGGTTTCAATTAATAACAGTAATTTTGAAAACAGTGACACTGAAACTAATATATAGCAAAGTGATAGGAACTACTGAGAAAAATGGAATTACTACTTTTTAAAAGCAATCTTGCTAAGTAAGCCAATTCTTCCAGTTTGTATCAAGCAGGTGGCCGAAACTAGAAGCTTTGCTATGCGGCTAGGTTGGACTTGATGGTTCCCATACTAATAAATAGGGTTCCCAATGCCAGGTTGGAAAATTCCTGAAAATTTGGGGGTGGTGCCTGGGGAGAGGGGAGTTTGAGGGAGGGGAGGGAAGGGAACTCAGCAGGGTATAATGCCATAGTGTCATAAGAACATAAGCGAAGCCAATGTTGGATCAGGCCAATGGCCTATCCAGTCCAACACTCTGTCACACAGTGGCCAAAAATACCAGGTGCCATCAGGAGGTCCATCAGTGGGTCCACCCTCCAAAGCAGGCATTTTCTCCAGGAAAACTGATTTCTGTAGTATGGAGATCAGTGGTAATTCCGGGAGATCTCCAGGTTCCACCTGGAGGTTGTCAACCCACTAACAAATGAGGCCATCATTAAAGGAAAATGTCTAAGGTGCCACCTACTCATCAGCCTTCTTAGCTTTGTGGAATTGTTTGTCCCATGGGTCACCAGGATGCCAACTTTGACATCTACTCCAAATCACCTTTCAGGGCCGACCAAGAACACCCTGCAAATTAACATTTAGCAACAAAAAGGAGAAGCTAAATTGGCACACATCAATTAAAAAACCCCTCACAAACGGTTAACCCAGTTCCTGAAAAGACTTCGCACAAAGCGAACGCACCAAAATGACATCCGCTGGAGTCGACAGTCTCTGAAGAGAGCCGATCTTGTACACAAGTTAAGCCCCATGTTTGTACAGGAGAATATATTAAGACCCATCTGTTTGAGCCATTTTTAATGTTATAAATTAGGAAAACATCAAAAATGTCAGAAGACAGCTAGCAGCATTTCTCTGTTGTCTCTCAGCTCGATATTTATTAGACAAGTTTGTTATCAAACTATCCCTCCAAACATGAAAAGAACAGCAGGCCTTCTGGAGGGCCAGATGGCTTCTGCGGTTTCGAAACATATTCTGGAAGGGTTAGAGAGTTTACATATTTCTCTCCCCTTCATAAAAAGAATTGTGTGTGGGATGCGGTTTGATTCTCACAGGCACCAAACGGCTGGAAAAAAAGGGGGTAGATGCTGGGAAAAGGGGGTGCTACACAGATCTCGGAGAAGCAAATGAAGTCTTCCGGACGGCAGTGCGAGAATGCCTTGAACCAAGACAGAGAACCGGAGCAGAAACTCAGAGCTATTGCATATTATGGTATTTTTATCCTGCCTTTCTCTTAAGAGTGTAAGCAAACAACAAAAAAACAAATTATGATGTTATTATGCAATCTATTCATTGATAATGATTAAGCATTTATATTATGGTTTGTTGTTGCTGTTGTTCAGTCTCACAGTCAAGTCTGACTCTTCATGACTCCATGGACCACATCACGCCAGGCCCTCGCGTCTTCTGTCGTGCTCCGGAGTTTGCTTAATTTCACGTCCTTTGCATTGATAACACTGTCTGACCATCTCATCCTTTGCCGTCCCCTTCTTCTTTGACCTTCAATCTTTCCCAGCATCAGGGTCTTCTCTGGTGAGTGTTCCCTTCTAATTTGGTGGCCTAAGGATTTGATGGTATATTACGGTTCAGATTACAAAACATATTCCAATACAAAATATGCAAATATTTCAAGTGTCCTTGTCAACCGAACTGTCGGTGCTCAAAGTCCCTCTGTATAACACAGCTCACAGTGACTTTACACAATCCTTCTCTGATGCAGATGTAAATGATTCCAAATATCTGATCAACCCATGTTCAGTCCTTTAAGAGTGGCATGTGAGGTTCTCTTCTCCTTCAAACAGGGAAAGAGAGTCACAGGTCTGAGGTCACCCAGTGAGGTAAAGGACACAGAGAGGAACCTAGACTGAGGCTGTGGTCACACGGCACCCAATTCCTGGATAAAATCCCGCTGGGACTTTATCTGGTTTGTTTTCTTTCAGGTTGGGATGTTCATACATCCCAAGCCTGGCGGTGGTGGGAGTGGGGGGGAGGCACCCTTCCTGCTCACAGGAGAGCACTCCAAACCCCCCTCCACCACCACCGCCAGCTGCCGCCACCAGCCGCTGCTGCCGCCACCAGCTGCCACCACCAGCAGTGGACCTGTCCTGGCTGCCTGGCTTGCCCCGTGCTCCGCTCCAGGCCCCAAGCCCCGCCGGTCGCCACCTGGTAAGTTTTTCGGTTGGAGCATGTGGGGGGCAGGTGGTGTTGGCCGGCAGGGATCAGGGCCAGGAGCAGAGCGTGGGGCGGTTCCTTCCCTTTTGCACTGGGGCGCTTGAGTGCCCAAGTGCAAAAGAGGGGGGGAATGGGAGGGACATTCAGACAGCCCTCTCTCGCAATCATTGCAAGAGAGGGCTGTCTAGAACGGCTCAAAAACGGGTTCCTCTCATGACCTCCGGGAAAATACTTGTTTTTCCCAGGGCCGGAAAATGCACAAGAAAAGCGGGATGGTTGCGCAAGTGAGCCCGCTTTGGGGCAGGAGCCGTCTGAATAGCTGATTTGAAAGCGGGAGGAAACAGCAGTTCCTCCTGCTTTAAAGGGCCGTGTGCCCGCACTCTCTCATCTAGTCTGGATCTTTAGGGTTAGGGTCAGGGATGCTTCCAAAAATCCCATTTAATCCCCTCCCCTAGTGTTCTAGATTAGCCAGTCTAGATTTCCCAGGGGAACCAGTACAGCAAGAGTTCCCTATCAGTCTATCCAAATATTCTATTTGTCTAGTACATTTTAACCTCACCTGTCCTTCATGCAGTTAAGGGGGATTGGTGTGCAGGGTTTTCCTTTATCACAATAATCCTGTGAGGCCGGCTCACCTCAGAGAGACTGACTGGTCCAAGGTCACCCATGATTGAGTGGGAATCATACACAGGCCTAGGAAGCTGCCTTATATTGAATCAGACTAGGGTTGCCAGCCTCCAGGTGGGGCCTGGAGGCTTCCCACTTTTACAACTGATCTGCAGCATACAGAGATCAATTCCTTAGGGGGAAATAGCTGTGTTGAAGGGTGGTCTCTATGGCATTGTACCATGCTGAGGCCCCTGCCCTCCCCAAACCCTGCCCTCTCCAGGATCCACCCCCAAAGTCTCCAGTGGCGGATTCTAATCTGGAGAACCAGGTTTGATTCACCTCTCCTCCACATGAAGCCTGTTGGGTGACCTTGGGCCAGTCACAATTCTCCCAGAGCTCTCTCAGCCCCACCTACCTCACAGGGTGTCTGTTGTGGGGAGAGGAAGGGAAGGTGATTGTAAGCCACTCTGAGACTCCTTCGGGTAGTGAAGAGGGGGGTATAAAAACCAACTCTTCCTCTTCTTCTTCTTCTTCCTGATGCAACATCAAGGGAAGGCCTCAGCCTTTAAGCTGTGTTGTTGGACCCCTGGAGGAACTGGTTGGCCATCGTTTGAGACAGGATGGGTTCTCCTTAAGTTCTTATGTTCTTAGTCATTAACTTCTGTGTCAAGAGAGTAGAGTTACCAACTCTGGGATGGAAAATTCCTGGGGATGTGAGGGTGGAGGCTGAGGAGGGCAGGCTTTGGGGAGGAGAGAGACCTTGGCAGTGTACAATGCCATAGAGTCAACCCTCCAAAGGAGCCATTTTCACCAGAAGAACTGATCTCTGTAATTTGGAGGGCAATTATAATTCTGTGTGGTCTCCAGGCCCCACCTGGAGGTTGGCAACCCTCGGCCAGCTAACCTGATCCATCTCCCACACCGTCATTTCACCACACATCTGCCCCCACACACCTGCGGAGAAAAGAATGCCACTCAAATAATTTTATATAAAGAAGACAAAATGAATCAGTTTTGCAAATGTAAAGGTGATCAGGGGAAAAAAAACCCTATTATATGACTATCAAATATGTGATTTTTTTCCCTCTGTCAGATGATGTATCATAAGAATTAGTCAGGTTTAAAAATAAAACTTGAGGATTCTTGGGGGGGGGGGATTGTAGGTGCTTTTCTCATTTTTTTCTCTTTCCTTGGAAACTTCACCAGGGCTTTTGAAACCCAAGGGTCGCCTACGTTACCCCCTAGTTCCCAAAGTACCCGGATTTTTTTAAATACATTCCAAGTTGGGCATCAAATCCTTAAGAGCAAGTCTGAGCAAAACGTGCATTTGGGTTTCTCCTTCCCAGCTAAACCATATCTTTGGCCTTTTGTTATTATTATTGAGGCCGGGTCTTGTGATAATGAGGCCGGTGAATTTTACCATTCCCTTCACCCGGCTGGTAATGAACAAATTCACTGCTTATTACTTTGGACTTGATCTCTGGCAAAACACCACTGGAACAAACAATTTGATTTGTCAACCCTTTTACAAGGACTCCTCAATCAGTGTCACCCATCCAAATTTAAACGGCAAAGTGCATTTGACTGCAAGACCCCACGACTGATTAGAACTCCGGGCTCAGTGAATTGTGCGAGACAGGACAGCGATCAGATTATTAACTCCACTCGAAAATACTCTCTCGCTCCTCGGGATTAGCATGCATATTTTGATATAGATCGATAAGCAATCTCCTTTTTATAAGGAACGCCTGCAACATTCATTTGGCTGATCAAAGGTAGACATCAGCTCGCTGTGACAGCCGGCTATTGTTTCCTGCTTTCTTTACAGGAGAGTCTCTATTTAAAAAAAAAAGAAAAAGAAAAAAGAAAAAGAAAAACATTCTTTGGTTCCTTTCACCTAATACGGGGAAGCCAACAGAGAGTCACAAAAATTCCATCTGCTTCTCAAGCCCGAAACACAATTAGCACCGAAAGAACTTGGGCGTCTTTTAGAGTTTTACATTACCTGTTTCCAGTTCCTTTCTATGTTTTAAAAAGAAAAGAGAAATACACGGGGCAGTTGTCCATTCCCTTCCCATTCACCGTCCATTCTTTTAGTCAACTTAACTTGGGACTGTTTGAGTCATGGCATCAACGGCTTTTTATTGTTGGCAGATTTCTGTGGCCGAACAGAGCAGAAACTGGACTTGAAATGGGCCGATTGGGGCTTGGGCGCTGGAATAAACAACAGTGCCAGAATCAGTGTTCCTTCTAAGCTGAGTTAGTGTGAGCTAGCTCACAGTATTTTAGCCTCCGGCTCACACAGTTTTGTCTTAACTCAGGAAAGATGGCTCCACAGCAAACTAATTTATGCAGGAGCCAAATCGCTTGCTCACAACTTTAATACAAGCAGCTCACAAAGTAGAGTTTTTGCTCACAAGGCTCCACGGCTTAGAGGGAACACTGCCAGTGCAGTTGTGATCTGAAGAAAGCCTTCCTAACTAGGGATGCCAGCTCCAACTTTGGAAATTCCTGGGAAGAAGGAACACAGAGTCGTTTCTCCTAGACTTTAGGTAAACCATACAATCCAACCTCCAAACCTAGGACTATCTGTACTTCTTTATCTCATTCCTAGTTTGGTAGGCCAACCAACCAAATTCGGCAACCATCCTAGTCAGCTTTTGATCATTAGGTAAAAGTTGCCCTTGCTCAACAGCCAGTCGAATCCGACTCTAGGGGGTGGTGCTCATCTCCATTTCCAAGCCGAAGAGCTAGTGCTGTCCGAAGACATCTCCGTAGTCATGTGGCCGGCATGACTAGAAGCCGAGGCTCATGGAACGCTGTTACCTTCCCACCGAAGCGGTACCTATTTATCTACTTGCAATTTCTTGCATTCGAACTGCTAGGTTGGCAGGAGCTGGGGCCAGAGACGGGAGCTCACTCCGTCACGCGGCACTCAGGTATCAAACTGCTGAGCTATCAACCTTCGGGTCTGCAGCTCAGCGTCTTAGCCTCTGACCCACCGCTGGCCCTTCTTTTGATTATTACCCACCAGCATAACTGACAGAAGTTAGAAGTACCCTTCTATTGCGACCTGGGTGGGAGTTCACAATAGGCTTAATTAGAACTTCCATAATCAGAACTTAATCAGAACTTTCAAAAATTACATGTCGTAGATTGGGAACATCTCAGATGGCCTCCCTGCTCTAGTTCCCAAAGTAATGCAAATAGCGTTGTGTCATGAAGAGGAGGATTTCAAAGGTGTTGGGAAAGACCTTTCTCTATGCAGACCACTGTTGCCAGTCAGAGTAAACAAGATTGAGTCAGATGAACCAATAGCACGATCGGGTACAAGGCAGCTTCATATGCTATGTCTCAAATCATAATTGTTTCCCGGGGATAATGTTATGAAATCTGGCTGTTTGCAAATAATCCCTTTGCTTTATGTGAGATCGATACCAAGTTTCCTCCTTCTCGCTTATTGTCTTTGGAACCAACCGGAAAAAATTCCCTAAAGCCACGGCACCGACGCCAACCTACGCATCCCTCGTCTAAACCGAGAGATTAAATTTAATATGGTTATCAAGATTATTTGAATTGCTAAGCAGATCAATGCTTTTAATAATATTTTTTCAAAGCAGGCTGGAATGACTGCAAATCTGTGTCGGGCCTGGTTCCCTCCCACCACCCGGAGAATACCCCAGTGCAAAGGCCATTCAAAGAAATAAACTTGGGCAAGAAAACAACCGTGAACTCCTGAACCAGCCCCGAGGAAATGTGAGAACTGCAGAACCCTTATTGAATTTGATAATATAATTGCAGATAAAGTATTCTTGCTCGATTATGCTCAGGTCTGGCCTTACTGTGGCGTAGCATGAAGCTGTTGCTTCCAGTTGAAGATTCCAGAAAAGGTTCTTCCACCTCTCCACCTCTCGTTTTCCTTTCCCCTCTTCCAGATTTCCTGGAGAGCCAGTTTGGCGTAGTGGTTAAGTGCGTGGACTCTAATCTGGGAGAACCGGGTTTGATTCCCCACTCCTCCACTTGAACCTGGCTGGATGACCTTGGGCAAGCCATAGCTCTGTATCAGCTGTTCCCTCAAGGACAGCTTGGGAAAGAGTTCTCTCAGCCCCACCTACCTCACAGGGTGTCTGTTGTGGGGAGGGGAAAGGAAAGGAGTTTGTAAGCCGCTCTGAGACTCCAAGTGAGTGAAGGGCGGGGTATAAATCCAATCTCTTCCAATAAATCCAATCTCTTCTTCTCTTCTTCTTCTTCTTCCTGGGATGGGAGAAGGACATCTTCGTTGCTCTGGAAAGCTGCTTGTGAAAAAGAATAATTAGACTCTCTTTCCATCCATACACATCCATGGACATTTTACTGCATCTGTCGACATCTGAGTTGTCTACTCCAACTGGCAGCAGCTCTCTAAGGTCTCAGGGAGAAGTCTTTCACATCCGCCGCTACCTGATCCTTTTAACTGGAGAAGCCGGGGATTGAACCTGGGAACTTTGATATGTGAAACAGATGTTTTGTTGCTGAGCCATGGCCCTGCCCGCCCATTATTGTGGCCATGATCCAAATAGGGCACTCATTCAGCCACTTCCAGCCTTTAAAAACCACTGTGAAGATCTGTTTACAGATCTACCAGCATCTTGTATAGTTGGCCAACGTTCCTGAACAGAAGGGAGTTCAGATGGGCCCTGAAAGCTGTTTTCCTGAAACGATGCCCAAACAACTGTGCAGCCTACATTTACAACACTGTAATGTTTGATTAAGAAATCTTAGATTAAGAAGAAAGGATTTCAAGATACGGGACTCTTAATCTCTAAGCTTCTTAAAATCTTAAGTGATTTCTTTAAAGTATGAAAAACAATTGGAAACACATTGATATTTTTGTCCCACTTCAATTCTGGAACGGTTATGATATACGGAGATTGTGCTGCCAACCACAAAGCAGAGAGGATTCAGTTTTGGCAAACAAGACATTCTAAAATCAGACATAAAGCTTGGAGTGCCCATTTCTCTTGAGCCAAGCTTCCCAGAGGATCGCGCTGATGATTCGTTCCTCATTATACATGAGAAATATTTCAGGTATACTCTGCAAAGTTGGAGTCATTCATCGTGACAGTTGACTCGGCAGCCATGTTTGGCACATGCTCACAATGTATTAAATTGCTGGTCTCAGACGTGCAGAGCTGTCAAGGGCAAGTCTCATGGATCAAGCATTTAAAATCAACAACATTTTGCGTGTATGTGCGGCTTTTGCACCTGTTTAGTCTGCAGCGTTCGGCATGCTGGTTCATGCACAGAACTCAGTGGTTTGGATCCTCAGCTTCCTTTCCTCTCTTGGTAGACCAGTTGAGAACCAGTTTGGTGTACTGGTTAGAAGTGCAGACTCTAATCTGGGAGAACCAAGTTTAGTTCCCCATTCCTTCACATTTCAGCTGCTGGTTTGACCTTGGGTCAGTCACAAGTTCTTTCAGAGCTGTTCTCTCAAGGGCAGTTCTCGAGAGAGCTCTCTCAGCCCCACCCACCTTCACAAGGTGTCTGTTGTGGGGAGGGGAAGGGAAAGGAGATTGTAAGCCGCTCTGAGACTCCAAGTGAAGGCCAGGGTATAAATCCAATCTCTTCTTCTTCTTCAGTTCTGCTTGTGGATGAGAAATGGGGATAATTTTTGCTGGTTCTCCCGTTTCACTGCAGACCATCTTGGACCCTCATTGTGGTTCTGGGAGTTTGTGGACCACAGGAGAAGTTCAAAAAAGCATTAGATACTTACACGAATATAAATCCTGCAAGTAAACATGTAATAATTAATGTAAAGGAAACAACTGATGCATTTGAATTGGAAGCCATTAGAAAAATGCAAAAGGGAACTGCAGACCCCAAATGATTGCTTTTGCTACTAATAGAGACACCATGTTGCCTGCTATGGAAGGCAACCTCTTGATCCTGGTCCCTGGGCTCCCACAAATGCTCAGTGGAGCAGTGGGAACAAAATGGTGGAAGGGGGGGGGGGAATCTGGAACTCGATGATACCAGTACATACCTGAAAGTGATGTTGCAGTGCCACCCAACATCCAGTTTCCTATGTCATCCACCACCCTAAAGTTCCCAGGAGTTGCCAGCCAAGGGCTGGAAACCCTATATGCTATCAGTCCTATCCTAAATAATCTAGTGGTGTTAGTGTTCTTATTGACCAAGGAACACTTTATACCACCTGTATAATCCAGTGGTAGAGCTTTACGTAGACTATACCACTTTATACTGTAAAATTAGGGGAGCACAAGTTTGAATGCCCCTGTAGAGGCTCAAAAAAGGCATTTCTCACTTGATTTTTCTGAAGTCAAAACTGAAAAACGAAATGAGAAAAAGAGAAGAAAAAGCAAGGGATCTTCTCGGTGTGTTTTGGCATTCAGTACCCCTTTTTTCTGTCAAGTCACAGCTGAATTATGGTGATCTCACAGGGTTTTCAAGTCGGGACGGGTTTGCCATTGACCGTCTCTGAATAGGAACCCTGGACTTCCTTGGTGATCTCCCAGTCTCCCATCCAAGCCTAACCAGGACAGTGGTGCTCTGTTTTCCTGGTGCTTGGAGGGACAACAGTGGGAGGGGTTCTGGAGTTCTGGCTCCACTGGTGGACCTCCTGATGGCACCTGGGTTTTGGTCACTGTGTGACACAGAGTGTTGGACTGGATGGGCCATTGGCCTGATGCAACATGGCTTCTCTTATGTCCTTATGTTCTTATATGACCCTTCTCATCGTCCAAGATCTGACAAGATCAGGACAGGGTGTTCAGTACCTTAAAGGTAAAGGTAAAGGTTTCTCTTGCTCAAAAGCCAATCAAATCCAACTCTAGGGGGCGGTGCTCATCTCCGTTTCCAAGCCAAAGAGCCAGCGCTGTCTGAAGACTTTTCCGTGGTCATGTGGCTGGCATGACTAGATGCTGAGGTGCATGCAACACTGTTACCTTCCCACTGAAGCTTGCAATTTCTTGCTTTCAAACTGCTAGGTTGGCAGGAGCTGGGGCCAGAGACGGGAGCTCACTCCGTCACACAGTACTAGGGTCTCGAACTGCCGAACTACCAACCTTCCAGTCTGCAGTTCAGCATCTCAACCTCTGAGCCATCTTGGCCCCTTTCAGTACCTTACTGGTCCCTAAAAACCATGCCATTGTTATTTCATCAGTAACGACCCTGGCTGTCACCCATGACACGTCAACTGCTCTGGACCGCTTTGGTGAGAATTTTCGGGAACCAAATACAAATGATGACGCTTGAAAACTGGGATGCCGCAAGGGTTTAAACGAGGTGTAAATTTAGATTCTCATTCTCTTAAGAGCTGGATGTACCTCAGAGAGGGGAAATAAGATAACAAGATTAAATAACTGCTGATAATGTGGAAAACGCATAATGGGAGGACCTAGATTTGCATCTGAAAGGCTGGGGAATACCGTCTCTGCTTTTGAAAATAATCACGGTCATATAAATGTTGGAAAGCAGTCCCCAAAGGGCTTATAATAATAGAGGGAGAAAGAAGGGAAGGGAAGGGAAGGGAGGGGAAGGAGTCCCTGAACTTCCTCACAAGCACCACTAAATGGTGGCACGTGAGGTGGAAAAAAATTTAATCTGCTCCGAACACTTACTCCTTATCACAGAGCATCTTCAAAAAGAGATTTAATTACTTAAGCTTGGATATGTTTGTCAGTATATGGCAGGTTTCTATATTGGGATTAATGCCCTGAAGCATCTTCGCCTGTCACCTGAGATTTTTCTCCATGTGAAACTCATGTATGGCTAAACAGCCTGTTTAGCGTCGGGAGGCTCACGCAATGCCTCTCTTGGCTTCGACATCTGCAGGGCGGACTTAAAATAAAAATAAAAATGACCGTGCAAAGTGGCTGAATTCTGGTGCTCTGTAGGTAATTTAATTTGCCGTTATGATATTTACAGGTAAAAGAAGGCCATGCGCTTCTTGCATAAGCAGAAGAACCTACCTGTGTTATGGGCAGCGGTCCAAAGACTGTGTCCTCCTAAGTCTTCATAGGTGGGGCAGGCAGCAACTAGAGATGTGCATTCAGACATATCTGGCCTGCATATATATCCAGAAAATACCTTGTCAGTATTTTCCAGATATTTGAGTCCCTGGATGGTATTTGGGATTTTTTGGAATACCATGAAATGTCTCCCGAAGAATTCTGGAAATATTCGGGAGTAATCGGGAATTTCGGGAGTTAGCATTTTAAGGCTCCCAAGACTTCCTTCCTTCCTTCCTTCCTTCCTTCCTTCCTTCCTTCCTTCCTTCCTTCCTTCCTTCCTTCCTTCCTCTTTACTGTGTTTCTGTGTGTTCCTGAGGCTTGGTATCGGCTTGCCATGTTGTTTAGCTTTGCAATTGTTTTTTTGTAAATCTTTCAACACTGTATTCTTGGCTCAATTTGGTTTGTGTCAGTTTTGTGGTGGATTGGCATTGCTTTCGATTCTGTGTGTGTGTCTTTGTGTGCTTGCCTGGAAGTCATCATTGACTTCTGGTGACCCCTACTGGGGTTTGGTTTGTTTTTCAGAGAGGCGGCTTAATTAGCCTGCCTCTGTGCCCTAACCCTGGTGTTCCTTGGAGGTCTCACACCCAAGTACTTGCCAGAGTTGGTTCTGCTTAACTTCTGAGATCTGATGAGACTGGGCTTGCCTGGGCTATCCAGGTCAGAGCTATATTGCCTTAGATTCTTGAGTTGTACTTTAGTGGGGTTTTCTGATTTTACATTTGCTGGGCTTGCAGCAGGTTCTCCAGATTAGAGTATACTGCTCTTAACCACTACACCACACTAGCTCTCATGCTGGTATTCCAAACCACTAGCTTGTTCTTTGTAGACTGGCCCATGGTGGATCCAGCTTCTGGCATTCTTCTGTCAACCCACATTTAGGATAATAACCGGTTGCCAAAAGCAAGCAACACCCATTGGTGTGAAACAATTGAAACTGAACACGGGATATTTACATAAAAGCCCAATTCCATGTGTATTATGCCTTTTGCTGGATCAGGCCATTGTGCTAGTTTTGAGCAAGCATTTCAGTAATCAAGGACAGAAAGGCTATTTTGGTTAGCATGTTCAATAGACATGTTTTCGTTATGGATTCTCAGCTTAGAAAACTGTATATTGTATTGTACAGCAGTACTCTTTGTCCTGTGCTACTTTTCCCATTTTGAAACCACTTTTAAAAAATGAATAAATGATCAAGGAGCATGACTCCTCTACCCACAGTGCCTAGCATTTAAGGACAAAATACGGCCTAGCCAACTGGCCTGTGGCCATCAAACTTTCCGTGGCTCACAGCCAGCTGGCTCCTTGCCCTGCAGTTTAAGTAGGATTCTGATAAAACTCTTTTTCTGTAGGTTGGGAGCTGGAAAGGTGATTTCCTCGACTGCCAAAATGAATCATTTATGAGCAAGTCTTTGCTCCAAAAAGAAACGCTACGCCTTCTAAAACAGCGTTTGTTCAGCTTCTGGTGAAAGAGTTGCACTCTCTCAGATCTCAGCTCATTTTTCTAACGAAACATCTTAATGTAACGCAAAGTTTTCAATTTTTTTTTAAAACGGTGTTCTTTTACTTTAAAGTGCCCATTTTGATTGGTTCACAAACGCATCCCGCATATGCACGGTTGATTACTACAGACTTGTGAACGGAGCTCCGCTTTCACTCAGACTGAGCATTGGTCAGCCATTACGAGCCTCAATGTAAAATTCTCGGAAAAAATGAGATTCTTTCTCGAGAGCTCTAAAGTGACTCCTCGTGCAGGATGTACACTTTGGTTGAGTTCGAGGCTCTCTTTCAGGCCTATGGACAAAGAAATATCAACTTAAGTTGAAAGCCCAATCTCATTTTGCATTCCCGCAGTATAAGAATGAGCCCAGCAAACGATGTTTGATCTGTAATGCGCATTACAAGCGACGCAAATCTGTATTTGCACCAGATAATTAAGAACTTCAGTGACATCACCGCTATACGCTTGATGACTGGCAGCTGAATGTGTGAACTGACGCTGCTATAAAGTTGCTGTTCAGCTGTTGAAAGAGGAGGTCTCTCCGTGGAGTTTCACCAGGCTAATCCACTCAACAAATGCATGCCGAATCATCTTTCGATATGGCAATCATCACTCTTTGGTGACTGACAGATATAAGCCCCTTCAAAGCTGCCCCGCTTATATCTCGCAAGCATGCTTTCACTCCACAAAGGCACGCTATCTGCAGGCCAGGTGAGAAGCGTGTCCCGCCAGGAACGTGTTGCACTGCTCAGGATCATGGCTTCCTGGAGAAGCTGTTTGACACATGCTCCCTTGGAGCCCCTAGAAGGACAGCAGCAACAGCTGCAGAAATGTAAGAGTGGTGGGGAGAGACTAACATCACATGTCCCCAGCACCTCTGTTTGCTACTTGGTTGCCAAGAAATGAGCCAAGAACCACATTCCACCTGAAGCGGTGCTCCTTGTATTGTTTGACTCTACCCTGGAGCACCCCCTTGGGGGATCAAGGTAGAGGATGCATCTTTAAGACAAATCAATGGCAAATCAGTATGATGTGGATCATGAGGGAAACACCCTCTTTAGAGAGGTATCTGTGCGCCTAAAGTGTGTCCCTTTGCTTATCCAATTATGTTATTTGATATCTCTCTGATGTGGCCCAGGCCGTGGATTCACCACAAGGGGAGGGTCCATGGTAGAGCATTTGATTTGCAGGCAGAAGGCACCATATTCAGTCCCAGTTTGGTGTAGTGTTTAAGTGCACGGATTCTAATCTGGGAGAACCGGGTTTGATTCCCTGCTCCTCCACATGAAGCCAGCTGGGTGACCTTGGGTCTGTCCTCTCGGAGCTGTTCTCTTAAGAGCAATCTTCGAAAGAGGTCTCTCAGCCTCATCTACCAACATCTATCTACTGCAGGGTGTCTGTTATGGGGAGGGGAAGGCAAAGGAGATTGTAAGCCCCTCTGAGATTGAAGGGCGGGATATAAATCCAATCTCTTCTTCTTCCGAAGAATCTTCAGCTAAAACAATCAGGTTGCTGGTGATGTGAAAGGCCCAAGACCCTGGAAAGCCACTGCCAGTGAGAGTAGAGGTTACTGAGCTTTATAGAACACTGGGCTGATTCAGTACAAGGCTGTGCAGGATCAGTCCTTTAGTCAGACTACATATTAGGCTGTGCAGGATCAGTCCTTGAGACAGATTGCAAATCAGGCTGATTTCCTGCTCCATGTAGAAGATTGCTCCAATTAACATTCACTTGGAATGATGTCCTACTGTGTTCATTGGGGCTTATTTTCTGGTAAGCATGCACAGGATTGGGGGCTTATCCAATGCTCCCTCTAAGTTGTGGAGTGTTATGAGCAAAAATTCTACTTTGTGGGCTACTGGCATTAAAGTTGTGAGTGAGCAATTTGGCTACTGCATAAATTAGTTTGCTCTGGAGCCATCCTTCCTGAGTTAAGACGAAAATGAGTGAGCCAGAGGCTAAAAATCTGTGAGCTAGCTCACACTAACTCAGTTTAGAGGGAACACTGGGCTTATCATCTAAACCCATGCACACTCATTGAGAAAGAAGTCCCCACTATGTTCAATGCAAATTACTCTTCCAAAAGTGCTCGATTCAAGTCCCATCGCACCTTACAGACCATCAAGATTTGGGAGGTTTAAGCCTTTGAGAGTCAAAGCTCCCTTCCTCTGAAACTGTCTTACAAACATGTAAATCTGAGCAGGTGAGAAGATCTTTTTGGCTGTTGTTGAATTCTGTTTGCCATCAGTTTTGGTGAGCCCCGTTTTTGTTGCGGTCAATAAAACCGTTGCCCTTTCCCCATAAGCCCTCAGCCATTGTCACCCTATTTCTCCATTACTTGTCATTGCTGCCTTATATGCCATTTACCTTGGGATTTCATACGGCCTGGGACCGACATATCTAAGGGACCACCTCTTCCCATATACACCTCGAAGAGTGTTACGCTCGAAAGATCAATACCTCCTGGTGGTCCTTGGTCCGAAGGATACCCATCTTGCCCAGGCCCGTAGCTACATTGGGGTATTTTGGGGGCCTGGCCCTCTGACTTCCTGCCAAGGCCCCCAACTTCTACCCAGGCCCTTGGCTCTCAGGGCCACCCAGAGGACTCCCCACCACTGCCCCTTCCCCAAGTCTGGCTTGCCTCCCCTCATAGGCAGGCAAAGTGTGAATGCTGCAAAAGCGAGTTTTATTTTTTATTATTTTTTAA